>JAVRXN010000001.1:69553831-69939939 GCA_033556935.1 Timema podura
AAATATCTCAAAAACTGCTGCTTTTATAAAAATATATGTCAAATAAAAGTTTTTTATTTCTGATATTCCAACAATTTTGCAATGATAAGTTGTTTAGTTTCTCCAATAGTTGTGGAGATACGGAAATTAACGCTTCTGTAAAGTACCCTAAAAATCATTTTCATAGAAAAATGAAAATAGCCAGTTTATTTATAATCTTAATCAACGCCTAGATACGAATTTTAATCAAAATCGTTTGAGCAGATTTTGAGAAAACCAAATTTTTCTCTTTTCGCCCTTCAGTAAACTACCTTTAATTTTAAGTTTTTATAGGCACACAGACAGACGGCATTGCAAAGACTATTTTTTAGGGTTCGGGGGGTCATGAGACGTCGACATCCATCAACATTTCAGGTTAGTTTTTTTTACGGTCGCAATACTTAAACTTTAATGTCCAAAAAGTTAAAAAAATTCATATAATTGCGTATAGATTGAAAGTTATTGATTTTATAAAAATATGTTTCGGATAAAATATCTGTATTATAAATATATATACATATTTGTAATGCTAAGTAATTTCATATCTCAAATAGTTTCGGAGCTATTTAAAAAAATGTTAATTGACGCATCAGACCGGAGCCCTTAAAGCCATTTTGCCGAAATATTGAGGGTAGCCATTTTGTTTGGAATATTTATTAATGTATATAAATGAAATTTAATCAAAATTGTTAAAGCTGATTTTGAGAAAATCGACTTTTTCTCTTTTTGCCCTTTAGTAAACTACCCTTAATTTTAAGTTTTAATAGACACACAGACATACGGCATTGCAAAGACTATTTTTTAGGGTTCGGGGGGTCATGAGACGTCGAAATCCATCAACATTTCAGGTTAGTTTTTTTTACGATCGCAATACTTAAGCTTTAATGTCCAAAAAGTTAAAAATATATATATAATTGCGTATAGAATGAAAATTATTGATTTTATAAAAATATGTTCTGAATAAAATATTTGTATTATAAATATATATACATATTTGTAATGCTAAGTAATTTCATATCTCAAATAGTTTCGGAGCTATTATAAAAAATGTTAATTTACGCATCAGACCGGAGCCCTTAAAGCGATTTTGCCGAAATACTGAGAGTAGCCATTTTGTTTGTAATATTTATTTATGTTCAAAAATTAAATTTAATCAAAATCGTTAGAGCCGATTTTGAGAAAATCAACTTTTTCTCTTTTTTCCCTTCAGTAAACTACCCTTAATTTTAGGGGTAGATATCCAATTCCAAAAACCCCTCGGGGCAACCCTATGAAAACCCTAGATATCAAGTTTCAGCTAAATCGGTAAAATAGTTTAGGCTCTAGTTGGAGGTACAGACAGACAGACAGACAGACGGAAATTCAAAAACCACTTTTTCGGATTCAGGAAGTCATGAAACGTCAAAATTCATCAAAATCTCGAGTTCGATTTTTTTGACGATCACCATACTTTCTCTACCTGTAAGATAGAGAGAAAGTAAAAATAGTTAACGTTCATTTTTCTAAAATTTACTAAATGTTAGTTAAATAATAACAAATAATATAAAAATATTGGTATTAGGGAGTTGTTTTTCCATATAAGAAATACTAATATTTTTACTTATAGTAATATATTGAGCCTAGCTTACACATTATTGACTATAGATGATTTTATTTATTTTTTTAATTGTTGGAACAATTTGCTTTAAAATTTTTATATAAACGGTGTTTATTATGGTTACGAGATTAGATGATTGTTTCTCTGCGTAAGAGCTACAATTATGAAAAATATCTTTGAAGTTATAATGCACATCATGAAATTGTTTGTCTGAATGTGTTGTAATTTTTTTTAGCACCGCGTCTTACTACCCGTCCGGGGTAGACGCTTATTTATTAATTACTTCAATGGTTTTATTGATGAGAAAGGTTATACTTATAGGAAGTTTACCCAAATTTGCGTAGAAGAAGAGTGGAAAATTATTTTGAGAAAACCACCCTAAATACACCCGACCAAGATTCGAACCTTGATCTCCCCGTTATCGGCAGTCTAGTCTACTGATGGAGTAGCGTTTTAGACCACGTGGCCCAAAGCGGGTACCATTTATTTAGCAACATATGCATTGAATACACTTGTATATAATTATAATTTTAAAAAGTTTTGCTATATTTTGAATTAACATTAATATATTTCATATCAAATATACAACAATAGATATTTCAAGCTATTCCACCCTGCATTTTAATATATATGACTATTTTAGCACTTGAGTTGAAGATATATCAAACAAACAATACAATAATTTGCACAATAGTTTGATTAATTATCAAGATATCAAAACGTGTAACATTGATATCAAGGAAGTAGCGACCGGCTCTAGACTTGCGTGCCAGGAAGAAATAATTAAGACACAACGTGTAGCCATAATATTATCTTCCTAGGAGAAGGTGTGGAAATAAACCTTAAACTGACATCGACGAAATAATGGAAAGCTCCTCAGTATAAATGTGGCATGTACGATTCATTCAGACACCAGTCTTCAAACAGGATCTGCAAACAGTGTCTGCAACAACAAACAGTAGCTACAAAATGAAATTTGTGGTAAGAAAAATATGTAATACTTTAACTACACACTATTAAAAATAGTTTAAGTCAAATTAACACATTTAAAAAAGTATTTATTTCGTACATAATTTTTATAAATAGTGCATGTTGATGTTAGAAACTTATTAATTTTAATGAAAATCATAGGTTTTTTATTTTACTTAGAAAAGTCTACTAATTTGAAGTTATCGTCTTCAATTATAACTCATTTTAGGGAATATAGCTTGTGTAGGCCATCAATAAACAGTACCTATTGCCGGTTTGCTTGTAGCAACAGGTAAGGTCTCGAATCCTGGCGGAGTGTACCTAGCTGTTGTTTTCTTAAATAGTTTCCCAATCTACTTCTGCGGCTTAGCCAGAAATTTCTTCTATTTTCTACCGTCCTTGGATCTATCTCATCAGTATGAATATGTGAATAACTTGGATAGGCAGTAAATAGCAATACACAAAATTAAAATACAAAACATGAACATTAACAATTATAGACAAATTACAAGATAATTTGACCAGTCTTAAATTCTAAAACGTAATCATTGCATTAGATAATAGACAAATAAACAATTAAACCCACTAACAGTCTACGCTTTTGGAAATTCTAATGAGAAAATAGTATGAAATAATGTTTTCCCCAAATGATCAAGCAATACATAAATAGTACAATATTAGCTTACTATAAGTTCAGTTGACACTCATTCACTCATATTAACGTATTGGCTATTCCTGGAATCGAGCTCATGACCCCAAAAGTATTTAGCTGAATAACTGCAGAATGAGCTAGAGAGACAAAATATGTTATTTTCAAGATTTTAAATTTTTTAATGGGACCTTCAAACAAAGTATTAATAGGCGTATATGCATGCTTGCAAAAACACACACAAAGTTATTAAAGTATTGTAATTTTATTCTGAAATGTTTAATTTTGTAGCATTTACATTATGTAGAGCCACCTACTTTTCAAAAATTATGAAATATATTTTAAACACACATTATTGATAATATTACTTAACTAGTTAATAATGTGAAGCAAATTATTAACATGCAACATTTTAGAAGTTGTTAACAGTACTATTTATGACTTATTTATTTGTTTATTTTAAAAAGATAATAGTTTTTCAACAATTCTTAAGTTTTTAAATAATTATAGAATGTATTTAACCGAAAATAGTGGAATTATAGTTCTGTATGCCAAGGCGTGAGGACTGATTTATCTAATTCTCTCTTAGCTAGTCACCGTCATCTCCGCTATGGTGTGCGCATGCGCAGCCCAGGAGGGAGAGAAGACAGTGGTGAAGCGCGGATTGGCGGGTCTGGGTTACGGCTACGTCCCAGCTCTGAGTTACGGTCCTGTCCACAGCTACAGCAACCAGCACAGCCTCTCCTACGCAGCTCCGATCGCCTATTCCAAGGTCATCGTAGCTGCGCCGGCCGTATCTACAGTTTCCTACCACGGGAACTACGGTAACGGACTGGGATACGGAGTACATGGACTGGGATACGGCGGGTATGGGTTGGGATATAGCGGACATGGATTGGGATACGGTGGATACGGACATGGTGGATATGGGCATTACTATTAACCAGGATTAATGTAGTGAATGTAACAAAAGGAGTTATCGGACTGTTATAATATGAAATATTTTTGTAATTAACTAATTATTATGTGTTTGATTAATTTAATAAAACTATACGTGCATTTTAAATTTAACAAGGTTTTCATCACTATGAAATACATACCAAATCAACAAAAATAAAATCGTTTTTTAAATAGTTATACCCTAAAAATAATGCATCAATAGAATCAATTATATATATTTGGAAAGATGAATCATTTAAGACTAACTATTCCATCATGGGACTATTTTAATTAATATCCAAGTATAATGGGTCTACTTTCATTGTTGACTCTTACATGTAAATATTGTTGGGATATTTTACTTTCAATAAAATAAGTATTCCACCATTTAAAGGACAGCGTAGGGATTTTATAACAATTAGTGGACCTCAAACTGAGAAGATCAGCAGATTTATATAATGCCTTAAGAAATATAAACTTAGGGGTATCGTTCAGAAAAATTACTTTTAATCGATATGAATCAATATTTTAACTATGATCTTCTTTTATTTGTATCTAAATAAATCTTTTTTTTTTTTTAGATATTGTAGAGCTCCTGACATTAAAGTTAAAATTTAAACAAATGTCAAGACAAAAGAACAATGTTTGTAACCAGTTTTAGTCTAATTCATCAAGATAACCTACCAGTATAATGACTTCAAAGTACGTTTAATTATCTAAGAAACTCTTGATTTAAAAAAGTTTGTAATCTTGATGAAACAATTTGAGTGAGAGCTAAACTCCTCAAGCAATCTATACGCCATCTTATGTACACTATTTTATTTTTTAAAAACGTTGCATTTTCAATTTAGTTTTATTCCACCAGGAGATGATCGTTGGTGTAAAACTCCATTTACAATATCATCAGAGCTATTAAATAAACTCATCATTTTCTAGTTTAAAAGAGTGTGTGGATTGTGTTTTATTAACATACAAATGGCGTGTATTTATGGCATCATTCTTCCAGCTTTAAAATCATTTAAGATATAAATAATGGGATCAAAAACATTTTTTGCTTTTTTAAGTATAGTAGATTTCTGTTAAAGGAGGGGATATTTGTAAAAAATATATATATAAAATAGACAAATAAGTTTCAAATCTGGTTCATGCCTTCAGAAGGTTCAATAAATAAATGTATATTTTTGTTTTCTATGTCTATTGCTGAGTCATATCCAAAATCAACTAATATTCAATACATTTGGTTGGATCTAAATTATAAAGAGGGAGCCCAAAATAATGATACACACCACTGGTAATGTTGTCCATTCACCATTGCACCAGTGCTGCTATCATATCTCATTTCTTTGTGTAGAAAATTGCATTCACCAAACACAGATTAACGCAAATAAATAAAGAAAATTACTAGATTAAAAACATTTTTAAATTTATAAAAGATATTTTTAAGGTGGGGATACAATGTATCACCAGAAAAACATACGCTTTTTTATTATGTTTATATTTCACTAAAATTAAAATAGCAAAAAGAAAAAATCTCTAACAGTTTTATATCTCTTAAATCAACAATTTTAAATAGCTTGTGCTGGTATATATTATAATTCTATATTTGTTTGTGTGTGTGTTTATTATATGGGCTATTTAAAAAAGGCAGCAAGATTAGCTTAGCGTTAACGTGTTTTAATTTTACTTGAGAGGCCGAAGGTAAATTTCCTATTGAGTACTCTCTTTTTTTTTAATTATTAGCGTTCATACTTTATCCAGGTGAATTTCGGAATATGTTATTATGTTTAATCCTCCTATTCCCTATCTGTGTAATTTGATTAGTGGATATGATCTGTGACCATCCCAAGAGGCCAGTGAGATTTGTAGCAACCAGGGAAAACTAGTCGCTATTAGTGAGTAGCACATTGGCAAAAAGAACTAGTAGTAAAATATAAAAAGGTGAGGTAAGTAGAGCGTATCGTGCCCGGTGTTGAAGACAGTTATGCAACGTCCGCCATTGTATGACAGTGGTCAGGTGGTCATCAACAAGGATTCGAGGACACAGAGAAAGTGAATGTCACAGCCTAGGACAGTTAGATCCACTGCAATTATCGCCTTTACAAGGCGAGCATATTTGGTGTATTTGACAAGCGCGATTTTCCCGCATTTGTGGGCACGCAGGCTAAACTTCAAACTCGCCTGGTCATATTTGAAGGTGATGAGGAGGTGGGGTTGGAATCCTGATATGAACCACTCAGGGTGTTATTTACTAATAGTTTATTTCTCTTCTCCAGGCAGATACTTTTACAATTTTTCTTTCTCGTTTATTATTTTTCTCATCCCTACTCAAGAGGGCTATTAAATGTGGCTATGTCGAGCAATAACAAGATTTAACATAAAATTAAGTATTTCATTTTATCCACAGACGTTTTCTGGTGCATTTCCCTCAGTGCCACCCTTATCATTCGTAATATTAGTTAATAAATTATAATCCTCTAATCGACGGCATACCGATATTAGAAAACACTAAAGAAAGTTCCTTAAGGTATGTTTTTCTGCTCCAATATTTGAAACTATTTTTTAACACCAAGTCCTACTACCCGTTCGGGCTGATCATTTATATATTAATTACACTAATGGTTTTAGGGACAGTGAAGGCTATATATATAGAGGAGGTTTACATGCATTTGCATGAAGGGAGAGTGGAAAACAATTTTGTAAATAAACACAACATACCATTACGAGATTTGAACCTAGATCTCCTCGCCATTGTAAGTCTAATCTACTGTTAGAGTGACGCGTTTGACCACGTGGCCAATAAAGCTGATTATGCCAGTGTTAAATATTTGTAAATGTAGGTTTGACTTTCGTGTGTGGCCGTCATTTAAAGTTAATGGCGAACATTTCCTCCCATCGCACGGTAAGATGACCTTAGGTCAGAGCAAGTGTGCTTTACTCTTAGCCGGGATTTTGGAGTCCATTGGGTTCGAAACCTAGTCGGGTCAACCAATAGTGTTTTATTCAACATGTGTGTTTTTCCAATATTCATCCAAGAGAAGGATAATGCATTTATTAATAAATAATCACACTTATCATCCAAACCCTCCTGAGTTAAATCAATAATCACAATTTCTTACTGCCCGCTCGGACTGTTCGCATTTTAATTATTATAGTGATTTAAGGAGGAGTAAGGTAGAATTTAGTGTAAATGTACCCAAATTCATGTTTAAGGGAGAGTAGGTAGTCATTTAGGGGGAAAAAATCCTCTGTACACCTGCCTTGGATTAGAACCCTGACCTCCCCGTAGACATTTAGAATGCATGTCAACCTATGCTGATTTAGTAGAGATGATTCAATAGAAAAAAGAAGATAGAAGCTTTATTAACAATTTATGTTTCAAAGATAATACTTTTTTTACATCTCAATGATATTGACGTTTCTATAGCTATAATTGTTTGCCTATAACCCAAATGGGTAGTAAAATGCGGTGCTAAAAAAAATATACCATTTATTTTTCTCATTCTTTCTTTTATTTGAGGTATTTAACATGCATTTTCTAAACCGATTGATTATATCAACACATGACTCATAAACTAACTTAAAGCTGGAACAGACACATTACCCTCGCTTCGGTCATTAATTCTTCATTGTAAAGGATATACACACATTTCAATAATGATAAATTTTTAATCCTTGCCAGGAAGTGAACCTAGGACACTTAACTCAGTATATAGACACTCTGCCGACTGAGATGAGGTGTCTCTGAATCTACAGCTATTTCTGTATTTATAACACACCGTTAGCTTCAGCGTGGCCCCCCCGTCTAAAATCAAGGGATTTGTCATCAAACTTTTAACAGTGAGCATGTAGACAAGGCGTCAGTCTCACCTTGTTTAATTTGACATTAACAGAGGAGTTCAGGGCAAAAATCACAGATAGTTGTGCTGAAGCGGTTTATCATAAATATGTTACCACTCTTCTACCATGCAAATGTGGGTAGACAACGTTTGTTCTTAATTTTACCTTCCTCATACTTACCCCATTTGTGTGAATACACGTATAACTCTAACCAATAGTAAGACATGCTACAATATGAATAGCAATAGATGTCCTTTTATATAAATTATGAATAACTTATCTCAACTCAAAGAGACTTTAAAAATATATAGACAATTACTGTTTGGTAATGAATATTGATGGAAATTCTTTATATTATTAATTGTCTTTTGATGGTTTAAGTTGACGCTAGCTGTTAAAAATAGAACTTCAAAACATATCCCATAACGATTAACTACTTAGTAGCATATTTACTAACTCTTCGAACTCTCAGGAAAGTGTCTCTAGCCAATGTGTCGACTATATTATTTTATAAGTAAGTTAAGGAATGTTTTTTTTTTCATTTATTTGGGGTAAAACTAATTCTGAATTGACTCATTATATAAGCACACGAGAATTTCTATAAGTGAGATAGAAAAGACCTACCAATTTTGCTGGAAGCAGTATTTTCACATACCTTCCAGAGTTTTTTTTTTACATACCACAATCGACTTGAAATCGACGGTTCTACTTTCCCTCCGAAGGAGGTTGTGCTACAGATTTTTATCGCTTATGAAAAAAAGTTAATCCCAGCTGGGTTTGAACCCATGAACATTGCATCCTGAGCTGAGTACTTTACCCAGAAAGTAAGTTAAAATTATTCATAAACAATAGTAATATGTGTCTTGAAGTCGTTCAAGATCGGTGCTTGCTTGTAGATCTCGGTTTAAGCCGCGTTGCTTTAAGCGTTTATGTGTTAGCCCTAAAAGCTGTATTCTTCCCAGAAGAGGGTTGCTGTAGCTACAGCCAAAACGTTGGAAACCATCACATCGACGTGGTGCAATCTTGGAAATACATTTAATTTACAGCCGACTCGCAAAAGCATCCTAATATGATAATTAAAATAGTTGCTTGCCCAGTTTGCTTGCTATCTATCACCCAATGGTTGTGTTCTACAGTTGATATAATTATACTAATAGTGACAGTTATAAAGGTCTTCCTACGATGATACTGTCATACTTTGTTTGGTACCAATTATGTCATTTTTATTTTATTTTACTCGCTTATCATCATATTAATTTAACAAAGTTGTTTACCTTTGACTTCACGGAAATCAAGATAAAATTGCTCATTTTAATTTATTTACGATCTATTCGGCAAGTTTTAAAAATAAAACATTTAAACAAAAACAGTATATTTTAAATAGTGATAAACATATATTTACACTGTCACAAAATTATAAATTTTATTTTGAGTAGTTTTTTTCAGTATGTTATATAAATCATTTATAATTTAGGATATTTGGTTTAGTCATAAAAATTGTGTATAAGAAATTAAGAATTTTCATCTCAGGATGTAGGTTAAAAAATTCCTCGTAAGCATATATATATATATATCCTATTCTATATACATATATATATATATATATAGATAGAGAGAGAGAGAGAGAGAGAGATCAAGAAAAAAGTAAAAGGTAATGTTAAAAAGAAAGTCAATGTTTTCCAGGCGCAAATAGAATAGTGAGTGTGAAAACTCGTCAGTGGAAGAGGGAAATTGTTATCAGCAGATAAACAAGAGAGCTCACAGGGTCAACTACTCCTTTTCCCCCTTTATTTCTATTTCGTACATTGGTGTCTAAGTGTGATAGTACTTAGAGTGCTTAGATGCATCAAGTTAAGAAGCAACCCGCTTTACAAAATAGCTTTGAAATACCTAATTAGGCAACATCTTTAAGGAAAGGACAGACTGGGCCATGAAGTAATAACCGTGTATGGTTTGTCAATAATTACTTAATTTAATATAATTACGGTATTAGGACTGATCCATATATTATATTAAGATATATTTGAGCTAGGTATTACTAACGCAGTCTTTAATTTGAGCGCATTTCTTTTCTTTTGTAAATTTTTAAAATAAAAATATATTTATTATATTATATTATATTATATTATATTATATTATATTATATTATATTATATTATATTATATTATATTATATTATATTATATTATATTATATTATATTATATTATATTCAGTAGAGTTGGCTAAGCTCCAGCATGTTCAATTATCTGTAGAGGTCCAAACTCGAGTTCGAATAGAAACTGGGTGTAGGGAAGTCCTAATTTCCCAAAAATTTGTTTTCCATTTTCTCTCCACTAAAATGCTGGTTCTGTAAATTTACTCTTGATTTTGTTCATCATCCCCGCTCACATAGTTGAGTTGTTGATAACACATGTTTCAAACAAAATAAATTCAATTTGTACTAGATTTATCTTGTGAGATGTATGGAAAATTTTTTTGATATTGAGACAAAGTGACAACAGAAAAAATAAAGATATTTATAACAAAAAAGAATCTAAAATAAACATTTTAGCTAAAAAATTTCAAACTTCTAAGCTCATATTTATAAAGTAGAATTATAAAATTTATTTATTTTATTAATTTTATCTGAACCCTAATAAATGTAAAGCTAGAAAAGTAGTTTTGTGTTTTGTTTTTTTTCTATTTTCAAACTATCACACTAAATGTTTTGTATAATGTAATGTAGAATCTTTGTTATTTAAATAATGTCTAATATTTATGTAAAACAAACACTGTATAAAATAATCATTAATTCTTAATATTAAAATATTCATATTTCATAAACTTTTATTTCAAACGAATGATAAATTTAACTAGGAAAAACCTTTTAGTAGACAATTTTTGGGTGATGTAAATTGAAATAAAGCGAGATGGAGGTTATGACATAAGAATATGGGAGTAATAACCAATAACAAATATTTTATGTAAAATAATGTATTTCACAAAGTATTCAATTACCTGGCAATTTATGCTCACAGATACAGGACATTGGAATAGTAATCCAATTTTCAGTGAAAAAAATAAATATTACAATAATATTGATTAGTCTAATATCAGGATGTGTATTTTAATATCCATTTGTTGCTTCTTTTCAGCCATGCTATTGTGTGCAGGCAGAATATTGTGACTTCATTTGCTGGTCAGCAATAAAAAAGCATCCTCTAAAATTTGTACTAAGGTAAATATTGTGTAAATGGTTTTTTATACACAGCAGGAGTTTTGAAGTATAGTAATATGTATGAAAGGTCAACTAAAAGTCATTGAATTTAATATTTAATTATAATTGTAGGGAATGCTTGATATTTTGTAAATATGAATTTAATACAATAGAAAAATAAATACGTATATGTATTTCATCTTGCCTTTAGCTAAAGAAAATGATCCACTGATATTATTATGTAAAATAATGAAAAAGAGTGATTTAATGGACTTAATCGCGTGGAATATGTTTGGTTTGAAATGATATGAGTGATGTTTCGTCGATCTTGAGTCTTAGTGATATCCGTATCCGCTGTATCCACCGTATCCGCCGTGTCCAAGACCAATGGGGGCGGAAGCGTATCCTAGACCACCATGGTACCCACCAAGACCGGAGGAGTATCCACCAAGTCCAGAATATCCACCATGACCGGAATATCCACCGAGCCCGGAGTACCCGCCAAGACCGGAGTATCCACCAAGCCCGGAGTATCCACCAAGCCCGGAGTATCCATTGAGTCCATGACCCACGACCGAGGGGTAGCCGAGAGCGGGGGTGGCATAGCCGACCTTAGCGATGGCAGGGGCGGCTATCACCGGAGCGGCGGCGTAACCACCGTATCCCAGACCATGTCCTAGTCCGTAGCTGGGGGAGGCGGCGTAGCCTCCATATCCGCTGTATCCACCGTAGCCGAGTCCCGAACCCAGGCCGCTGTAGCCACCGTAACCCAGACCAAGCACCCCTCGCTTGTCCACGGACTTCTCTTCCTTCTTGTCAGCCTCCGCCGCCAGAGCGCAGGTCAGAGAGAAAACGATGCAAAGCTGTAACATAACAAGAATGTGGAGTTTTAAAACTGTGTCTTGAGATCTCAAAACACACATTTGCTCGTATCGTTAGAGGGAAGGCATTCGTCTCAGCTTGGATTAGGGCTTATAAAATGAGAGTAAAATTAAATTGTGGAAAATATTTCTAAAGCAGACGGCTCGGATTTGAAACCCAGCCTATCTATCAATGGTCATGAAGGGGAATGTAATTTTCCACTCGATCCCCACATTGAGGGTAGGAATCACTTTGTATAAAATACCCAAAATAATTACGTATTGGTTTTTTACATCCATTACTGTTTCCAGCCTATGTTCTGGGTCAGTTTTTTATTCAAACCATATATTCTCCACTACCGGCTTGCTAGGTCTGTCGTAGCTTCATATGCCTTATAATATAACTTAAGTCTAGGACAGGCACAACATCCAGTCCTTGGCCGTTAATTTATCAATGTGAAAGTGTTAACCCACATTTCACCAATGATACATTTTTCAGCCATGCCGGGAATAGAACCTGGGACCCTTGGCACAGTATGCAGACACGCTACCTATTGGGCTTAGGAATTACATATTGGTCCTAATTAATAAAATGTCACTCTATTGTTCTTAAAGCTGTCAAAATTGACATGTCTCTATTAAGCAGAGTACACGACTGCATTAAAGTAACTAGTTATTTTTCTAACCCTCAAATAACTTTCTTTACATGGAGGCTCGACTTAACATATGCTACCTAACCATTTTCCCGATAGGTGCAAAATAACTTTTTCACTGATGTAGCCATGTGCTGGGAATATACTTTCAACTAAATTGAATGAGGTGAGAAATGATTCCGGGTTACGGGAATCGAACCCTGCAAAGTCTAAGGTTCCGAGATCGATTCACATGTTTAAGTGTCAACAAGGTTTTCTTATTATTTTTCGTGCAACTGATGAAAACGTAATAGTTGGTGAATTTGGCACCCAGGGCTCTGAACTACTCTCTGATTGATTCGACACACCTTGAAGACTGAATCTTAAGTCTCGACGTGATCTGGACAAAGGTACCTCACTGTTTGTTAAACAATTGATCACAAATATACATTGGTTATGACCATGGCTGAGAGCTCAGAGTAGTAAGGAATGAGGTGTTTAAGTAAAAAGAACTGAACAGATATTTTCCTGGAGGGAAGATAAAATAAAAACACTATGAGCAACTACAACAAAAACCAATGAATTATTGTATGTTTTGAATCGATCCTCAATCATGTCTGATAAGTTTTTCTAATTAGGTTATTTAACGAACCAGCTGATGTATGCACATGACCTACAAACTAGTTTGACACAGGGAAAACAAATGTTTCTTCGACCGTTATTTCACCACTCTGAAAGAAAAAGCCGTAATTTCCCTCGGGAAAATGTTTTCCTCCTCTCAGGGAATCGAACTTTGACCTTCAGATTAGCATACATATATGCTACCAACTGATATACACGGACAAATGTAAGACTATAGTTTGAATATAGTTTAGTGCAATGTAATTTCGGAAATTTGATCCACGCAACTAGAATTATATACATTTTTATAACTTTTAATTAATATATTTACCATAATTAGTAATATTATGTACGGGGAGATCGGATTTCGAATCCCCTTCGGGTTTACTGAGGCTGGTTTTTCCTAAATGGTTTCCCCACTCTCCTTCCACGCAAATCCGGGTATATTACCTCTAAAATGTTTCCTTTCTCATCCCTACCCCTTAATAGTAGTTATTATTATATACGTGTGATCTGAACAGATAGTAAGACACGGTGATAAGAATAAAGATATTCTCCTTTACATCTTGAAGACTACAAATCAAATGGGTATTTTTAGTCAAATAAACCCGCAATGATAGGAAAGTTGCATAAATGCTAGGATAGTACAGTATGGTTTACCGATGGTGGTGAGCACGGGGTTCAAATTCTGGTTGTGATATACGTAAATACTTTCTCACCATCTTTCTATGCAAATTCGGGTACATTCCACATAAATTTTACTTTTCTAATCCCCACTTCCGTATCGTAAGTTATATATATTATAATATATATATATATATACATATATTCGGGCTATACGCATACACACACACACACACAATACATATTATATATGTATATATAAACATATGCGTATAACCTGAATGGTTATTAAGCTAAAAGAATGTGTTTAAGTTTAAAATAATAAAACATATTTGCAATGGCTGAGTAAAGCCTCCTACCCAGATATAATATTCGTGGTGCTAGGTATGGATGGACATCTAGTAATAACTGAGCTGTCCTAGGTAAAGTTAGTTGTGTTCTGACACAACCCTATGTTCAGAAAGATCATGGCAGTTGCCCCAAAGTCAAAATAGAAGAAGCCTACTTACAATAACCTTCATGTTGACAAGAGTCAGAGAAGAGAACTTCCACACAAAATTTAAAATCTTTAGTGAATATCCCAAATTACACCAAACTGAACTGATGACTTCTTTGAGATCAACTCTAGTATTTATACTAAGCTCCTATTTTGTTGGTTACCCCTCCGGTTCCTCCCCTTACCGCTCAAATTAAAACACATCTGTCGCTCTCCTTCACCCCTCTCCCACTCACCTGGTTTGACACTTCCTTCCTTCGGTCCAAGATTCCAGTGACGAAATCCCGAGAGTACAATACAAGGAGAAACAACCTCAACTCCACGTACGATGTTACCGTTTTAATAAATATTTTGATATATTTTACATTTTTATCTTGCTATAGAATGTGTTATTAGTAAAAATCAATATATAATTTTGCTATACATCTCGAAAGTAATGTTTGGTTACCTAATTTACATTGCTTTATCTACATATATATATAATATATATATATATATAAAATATATATAATATATTATATATATAATATATTTATATATAATATATATTATATATAATATTTATATATATATAATATATTATATATAGTATAATATATATTTTGTTCTTAAAATATATATTTATAAAATTAGTATATAAACTTTTTATATATATATAAATATAAATTTTTGATACTAGTTTAAAAAATTTAATTTGACTCCACCAAAGAGCATAAATGAAAAAGTTACAGTTTTACAAAAACAGTGAAAACAAATAGAAACATCTCTGTCCACCAAAAAGCAAAACAATCAATTTCAAATTTCAGAGATATCCATAAAAAATATATATGCCTCTATTTGTTTATAGTTTAGAAACTATTAGTTTTATAAAAATAAATTGCAAATAATTTTTTTTATATTTGTATTTGTATTTGTATAGCTTTACAATAACATGTTATTTCATATCTAAAATAGTTACAGAGATGTGATCAAAATTGTAAATATACTCTTATGGTTGTAAAGTATCCCCAAAGTAATTTTTGTGGACAAACGATAATTTTGGTTTGAAATATTAAACGGAAGAGGGGTGCAAAATGCAATCAAAATCATTTTAGTGGATTTCAAGAAAAGATTTCTTCTCCTTTTGCCCTTCAGTAAACTACCATTAATTTAAGGATTATATTTCTAAATCCAAAAAGTCTTAGGAGAAACCTAATGTAAGATCTAAAGACCAAGTTTTATCACACTTATTGGTAATATTGTTTTGTCTTTAGGCAGAGATTTAGACACACGTACAGACAAAGAGATATTTTTAAAAAATCTTCAGAATTAGTGGTTCATGAAAAGTCGACATTTATCAAAATTTCAACTTCAATTTTTTTTTTAGGATCACCATATTTCTTTCTCCGAGGGTTGAGAGAATTTAAAAAATACTAATCTACTTTACAACCACATTAACAAAACCTAGTTGTGTAGCAAACTTTATATTTGACAAACTATTACCGATGCGCGATATAAATGTATGAAATATATGTATAAAACTCTGTAATTTCCCAAATTTTATCTTTAACATTATAAACTAGTTTTTAGCACATAAGTTTTAAATGTAGGCCTAAATTATTTTCATATTCTCGTTACCTCACAGACAGTAGGCAGCAATAAGCCAACTACCGAGTCGAAGGTGGCTGCGTTATCTGATAGCTCGTGATATTAATATAATCACACACTTGTAGCTGACGTTTCCGCACGTCCATCATAGCTCTGCTTAAAATATAAGTGAAGAATGACCCTGGCATGGGACGATTCCTGGATAGCTCAGTTGTTAGAGCATTGGCGTACTAAGCCAAAGGTCCCGGATTCGATTCCAGGTGTCTAGGTGTCATTTTCCAATTTTCGGAAAATTATATCTAGATGGATTAATCCTCATTAAAAAAAAAAAAGCATAATTAATAGCTTTGGCTATTTGAATCTAAAACTTGGTAGCAAGATTTTTATAGTTTTGTCCAAAAGGGTTTTTCGAATTGGATATTTAACCCCAAAATAAAGGGTAGTTTCTTAAGGCCGTAAAGAGAATAAAATCGCTTTTATCAAAATCGGCTCCAACATTTTGATTAAATTTCATTTATAAACATTGATCAATATTACAAACAAAATGGCTACTCTCAATTTTTCGTTTAAATTAATTCAAGGGTTCCGATCTGATGCGTAAATTCTCATTTTGTATCATATCTCCGTAACTCTTTGAGATATGAAATTATTTATTGTTGAAAATATGTAGGTCTATTATTAATAAAAATTATTATTTGGGACATATTCTTATAAAACCAGTGATTTCCAAGCTATACGTAAATATATATATTTTTCACCTTTTGGAACACAAAAAGTAAAGTATTGCAACCGTAATAAAGAATCAAACCCGAGATGTTGCTGGCTGTAGGCATTTCATGAACCCTTGAACCTTAAAAAGCTGTTTTTGCAATGCCGTCTGGTCTATGTGTATTTTTAACCTTTAAAATTAAGAGTGATTTAGTAAAGAAAGAAAAGAAAAAAAATCGATTTTTTTTAAATCTGCTCTAACGATTTTGATTAAAATTCGTATCTAGGCGTTGATTAAGATTATAAATAAAATGGCTAACCATTTCCCCATAAAAATTATTTTAGGATACTTTAAAGAAGTGGAAGTTTCCGCATCCCCGCAACTATTTGAGATACTAAATAATTTATCATCACAAAATTGTGGTTGATTACTACTAAAAAAAAACTTTGGCAAATATATATATAAAAAAACTATTGGCAAATATATTAATACAATATTGTGGTCTTTAGATGTACAGAGATACTACTTAATTTTTAACGTAATAATTCTCTAATGCCATAGAGTAAGTAAATAAGTAAGTCTCTCAAAATGTTTATGTTCTTTTTCCTTTTTAACCTTTTATGGGAAATGTTTGTACAGCAATGATTTATTTCTATCATTTTGGACTCAATATTCAATACTCCTTTTTTATTGGTCTAAATTTATAAATGAGGAATTTAATAGCAATGCGATAACCATAAGATGTGCAACCTCTAATAAGATGTCGAAAACTTTAACCGGAATTTGAAATTTAAATACGAAGTGTTGACCCTTGTGGACCCAATATAGATTTTTTTTTGTTTGAATAAATAAATGAGGACTTAAATTCTTTGCAAATAAAATTATAAAATTTAAATCCGGGAGTCCAAAAAGTTTTACAAAAGTTTAATGCAATTTTTGGTCGGGTTTGCTAACGTTTCACATGTATTACGAGTTTTGAGTAAATATCTCAATTTTTAAACAGTGGAGTGAGAAAATCCGTGTGGAATTCCGTACCAATTATTTACTAAGGGGTTAAGTATAAGAAATAGGGCTGGACTTAGCTTCCCCCAAGTAAATACGATATATTATTATTATTATTATTATATTATTATTATTATTATTATTATTATTATTATTATATTATTATTATTATTAAATACTATTATTATTTTTATTATTAATTATTAACAATAATTAATCATCACGACACTTATAACCTATATATTATACTAACCAATTATGATAAATAATATTTATTAAATTTAATATGTTATAAAATTACAATGAAACCAAAATAAAATTTAAGAAATTGAGCTAATCTAAAATATGGTGAAATCGGACTAGTTACTAATATTAAAATTAATTAAAATCATCTAGGAAAATATAATAATTAAGTACACCATTATATAACAATAGAGTGTTTACCATTTATAAAAGATAAGCAATTTTAACTTTAGTTAATATTAGATTTTAGTGGTATTAGCTTTCCAACAATATTCAAAAAATTGATTTCTCTGTTTTATTTACTAAGATTTTAAAAAGTTAAATCGATTGATAATACTTGCTGTTAAATAAAGTGTTTAGATTTATAAATTGTAATTTCAGTTTTATATATTATGGGATAACACTTGGGTAAATTAAATTTTAATAACTCAGTCCTCCACATGCGTTATTACCCAGTATAGACGTAAAGCTCGAAATAAACGGTATTGATGGTGACAAGGATGTTCAGGTCCATATAGTTTCTGGTTGCACTGGAATGGTTTTACACACATTATTTACTTATGTAGTGTTTTCGTCACCTCTATTCACTAATGCAGGTGCATTTCCTTTAAGTTACCTTTCCAAACCCTACTCTTAATCTTAAGTCATTATACTTGAATAAAACATACTCAATAAAACCAATATATTCTTTACTAATCTGAATGTTTTAAGATTAAAATATTTAATCATGTAACCTTTCTAATAATAAATTCA
This sequence comes from Timema podura, assembly GCA_033556935.1. Classification (NCBI taxonomy): domain Eukaryota; kingdom Metazoa; phylum Arthropoda; class Insecta; order Phasmatodea; family Timematidae; genus Timema; species Timema podura. The sequence goes on from JAVRXN010000001.1 coordinate 69,572,566, forward strand.
CGCTTGCCTTGGTAGAAACTTGGTACGAAGGACCTTTTAGAAAATATAAACTATTTGGTGGTCAATAGGCTTATTGCTATTAGGTCTATCTATTAAATTGAGAGTACAGTGGGCGTTAGAAAAAGTAAGGTATTTTTGCAGTTTTTATGACAAAACTTTTTTGGGTAAAAATAAATCAAATATTTATTCAGTACCAAAATAGAGCTCAATTTTCTACACATGGTGATATCAACAGTTATTTAATATCTGGCATGAGCATAGCAGAACTAGATGATAAGTATTTTAAATTAATAAAAAACGTTGTCATTAAATTCTAGTACACCCTTGTCAAATATTCAAGAAATGTTGCAAACACCATGTGAAGAAAATTTAACTCTATGTTTCTACTAAAAAGATATCTGATTTTAAAAAAATATTTTGCTACCAAAATTTCAAAAAAACACTGGTCTTTTCTCACGCTCCCTTAAAAGTGACAACTGCAGATCACATGACTTGTATAAATACTCACTCTATGGCATAAGGCAATCAAAAGTTCTTGAGTTGTATAAATATACGAAACCTTATTAAGTTACTTTTATAACCACCAAAAAAGTTATTTCTTACGAAATTTTCCCTATGTCACATAAAGCTTATATCGACAATCTAGTTGGACTTGACGCGTTTTATATTAGTACAATCGAAGCGCACTATTAATTGAAAGTGAAAGGTGTTTGCCATAATTCTCGTGATGCACGCAGTGTCCGCTCCGGGTGATATGCCCTCTTTGGTTTGATTGAGGCCTAAGGTCTGAGGGGGGGGGGGGGACAAGGCAGAACAAGGCCGTCACAATAAACTTGGGGCGACGAAGGATCATTTGTCGTGATCGAGTTTGAGTTATGTCACGCACAACCGTGTTCACAGGTACTGGACAAGGATTTAATTGGATAATTGGTCTCTCCTTTAATTTATAGGCTTACACATTTAAGTAGAGGCCCAATACGTAAATATTTTTTTAAAGAATGGGGTACGTGTCAAAGTAATGTTTAACATAGATAATTATTTGGGTTCAGGTATGTGAATATATATATTGAATATATATATTATATTATATTGTGTTGTATTATTTATTATAATTATATGTCATGATATTAATATAGCTCGGATAAATGAATACATAGAAATTATATTTTAAAAACATAATATAAGGGACCCAAATCAGTTAGGTAATTAATTATAGTATATAATGTTATATAATAATGTGTATGTAATTATATTATGTTATATATTAATCAATATATATTAGTTTTATATAATGAAAATATACAAAGTATATTATTACATGTATATAATTATGTTATATATCTGGTCTTGAAATTCATACCAAAAATGTAAAAGTTTAAATCACATCCAAATTTTCATAAAATAATACACATTTAATAAAATATTAAAATGTTTCCAAACATACAATATTTTGATACAACTAGCGTTAAAAGTATAGTTAGGTTGGCGGTCGTGAATTTACCGTTATAATCCCATTTAGGTACATATTAAGGATTGTTTTAATTCCTAGTCTCTCTTGAGGTGGTTGCTGGTGCACTTCTGTGTTCTTCACCTTTTTTATGTTATCTTGAGACTCTTAGCAAAGTAAGCTATTCAAACACACGAACATATATACACTTGTCTATCTAATAAGGAGATAGTTCTAGAGTTTGTGTCTTCAAAGAACCAAACATTAGTTAAGTTGAATTACGCCCTGTAGTTATGTAGAGTGATGTGTCCAAACCTTTGTTTTAGTGATTAGGACAAATTATTTTGTAGGAGAGTAGAAGTAAGGACCTTGCTTCGGTGCTTAAGGTGGAATTTAAGGTAACACGAGAAAAGGTCAGTGTTTTTGTATCTTTTAAGGCAAAACATTTTGTTGATCAAAATAAATAAAAATGTATCAGGTTCAAACATATAAATTAGTTTTCTTCACATGATGACCTCAATTTGTTGAATATCTGTCAAGGATGTCTTGGAATTTATAACAACTTTTTATCTTCATTTAAAAAATTGTATCATCTAATGCCTCAGTGATCATGACAGATATTTAACATTTGTTGGTATCACCGTGTGAAGAATGTTTAATTATATGTTTAGCATGGAATAAAATATTTATTTGTTTTGACCACAAAAAAAATTTGCTATAAAATCTGCAATAACAATGGCCTTTCTCGCATTCTCTACATCCTATCTTAAAAGAATAAAACAACCATATTTTACAAGATGTTATGCTTCCAGTTTATAAACCCATATTGCATTGTTAGATGTGCAGAAAACTCAACAAAATCAAATATTTTCAAAGTAGACTTGCATTAAAAGTCCTCATTCAAACAGTCAGATAAACCCAAGTGGTTTTAAATATCCATAATTAAATTAAAAACGTGTGTATGAGCCTGTTATACATGTAAACACTCTGGTTTTAATTAGTATTTTTTATCGTACAGCATATATAGCCAGGAGGAACATGATATCCATTGTAGTCCCCTGTATTAGACTATTAGTCCTGCTCTGGTTGGGACAGAGCTTGCCTAGGAACACAATAGGAGGTTGTCTACATGTACCCGAGTGAGATGTTGTGGTGATAATTACTATGAAGGTGTAGAGCCGGGTGAGTCTCAATCTAACTTCAGTCTAACTAACCAAACCCAGGCGACCACTAAGATCATTCCCCTTTCATGAAAAATACCCAGGGTATCAGCCGGGAATCTAACCCGGCACCCCTAAGCTCGTATCCAGGTATCATTGATCCACAACACTACGGGTCTGATTAGATTTTATTATTAGAGTCTATCGGATGTTGCCTCATTCCGGACCTCTAGACAGGAGGGTCTTGCCGATGTTGCCTCATTCCGGACCTCCTATACAGACGGGTCTTGTCGGATGTTGCCTCATTCCAGACCTCCTAGACAGACGGGTCTTGTCGGATGTTGCCTCATTACCAGACCTCCTAGACAGGAGGGTCTTGCCGGATGTTGCCTCATTCCGAAACCCCCTAGACAGGAGGGTCTTGTCGGATGTGTGCTGTTGCAGACCTCCTAAGTCCATGGGCCGCATCATTGGGATGTTGTGCATCATTTGGCCTTAGCATACAGGTAGTTTCTTGTGGGTTCGGTATTTTGAGCTTATGCTGGACTTTTCCTAGGGCAGGAGGGTCTCTGTCGATTTACTTATGCTGACTCCTAGACAGGAGGGTCTTGTCGGATGTTGCCTTATGCTGGACCTCCTAGACAGGAGGGTCTTGTCGGATGTTGCCTTATGCTGGACCTCCTAGACAGGGGGGTCTTGTCGGACGGGCGTGTGGGTGTGTGTTGGCTGATCTTGCTGTGCGAGCTACAGGTTTTCCATGGCGAACTCTTATCATCATGGTGTGAGGTTAGATAAATAAGAGGTGAAATCTAAATAATGAGGCTTTAAAAGACAATACATGATACCAATTAAGTTTTCCCTTGTGAGGTGTGGTAGTTTTTAAAGTGAGCTTATGAATGAATTGGTCACAGGAGGAGGAATAAGCTCCAATGGTCAATTTAAAACTAATGAAACAGGATCAATATAGACTGGATTACCAACGGCAGTGATATAGAGGCTCGAATCTTGGCCAGGTGCATTGGAAATTGTTTTCCAAATGTGGTTTATCACTATAGTTTTGCCATCACCTTTATACGCCTAAAGGTTCTTCTTCTATAAACTACTCTTACCTACCTAGTTACTAATCTGTTAACAGAGCTTAGGTGTTAAACGCACGAATGAGAAAACATTTTATGATCCACACAGCACTAGATTAAAACGTGACCTACAAATATATTTAACTTAAAACAACACTTTTGAGATAAGAGCCTAAATTCAGCACTTAGCTAGAATCTAAATATCAATTTGTATTAGCACATAAGTTTATATTTGCAGAAACTATTTTAGAATATGTATATTGTGGGCTTGTATTGTACTAATAAATATCTCTAAATCGGAACATATAATACACAAAAAAATATATGGGTGCCACTCCTAAGCATACCATTTAGGATAAAAAAATTCTTACTTTTTCCTTGTTTGGCTCCTACGGTGTCACGACGACTTTTTTTTTTAAGACTGTTGGTTGTTCAGTTAGGGAAAACAACTCAATTCACTATGTGTATCGAAGAAATATTTCTATCATCATGTAGGGAAAATTATATTCACAAAATACAAGACTTTCTCACACCTTGGTGAATGTAGTAATGCACAGTACAATGCAAAATTTAAAGTTAATACAAACGCTATAAGAGGGTGTTATTTAATGTTCACTATAACCTTCCCAAACATTCCTACTTATGACATACCTACCTTTATTATAACACTAAAGTTGTTTTGAGAATAAAAAATAGTTAGAAAATTAATAAATATTAAGGTACACATTAAATTAATACAAATTTAAATATATATGGAAACATTGATATGGTTCAGTAAATTTAAAAGCATTACATCTGAAAGTATTTTAAAATATTTATCCAGTGAATAAAATATTCGAAATGTTGGTGGTTGATAAAAAATATATTATTAATTGAAAGATAGGTTGGATTTCACTAAACGTTGTTCCTTCAGGATCATGGAGCATGGAGAAAATAAGTGACAGGCAAGAAAGAAAAATCCACATTATGGCTTTGCTTGATAATAATTTTCCACAAAAGAGGTCTACAGATGAAACCTGAAGTCTTGGCCTCTTTTTAAAGACACTAGACACAGTCCATATTATAAATTATCCTACATGTCAGTGTTTTAAAATACTTGGTGGAGGATTCTTTCCTAGACATTTTCCAAGAAAAAATATAAAGACAATATTATACTTAAAAATAATAACTATACATTAAAAATTTAAAAGTGTTTCTCTTAGGTTTGGACCTATAAAACACTTATTTGTGGAAATTTTCAATAATTAATATCAAAATTAATCAAATTTAACAAAAATATATAATAATTACACCAGATAAATACAAAGTAATGGGATATTAAAAATAAACAATACAATAGTTTAGGTGATAAATTCATACAGTATTAATATTATAAACGTCATATATATTTTTTGAAATGGCCACGAATAAATAATGTGTTCTTAAAATAATATAAAACTTGGTTCACTCGTATAACTTCAAGGTCCAGATCGTACTAGCATCACTTACTTCAAAATAATCAATATTGATTATTTTATATTTACTATAGTCCCGAAAAGAACCACTAAAAATCGAAAGTTTTGTCTTTATTTACCCAAGTATTTGGCTATGATGGAACCAAACATGAATAAAATAAATTAAAAATAGCATAATGAATAGAAATTAAATAAGCAACATTACTTTATCATATAATATATATACAAATTTAAAAAAAGTTAACAGAAATAACACATCGTGAACCCATTGTATTACAAATTGATCAATTTCAAATCGGACATTAAAATAATCGTACAACACAATCATTATAAGATGTTTAAAGAATTATTAATACTCATTTACTAACTATGGGCTGGTAATAGTAAGTTGACGGTTATTTAAGAGTTTATCATAAAATAATCATTTTCCTGAAATCTACATTTTCTAAGATGAGTTTAGTTTGAAGAGGATGGGTTAGGAAACATCAACTAGCAATTGGTTTTCTCTCTCTACAAGGACCAACAGTATGATTCATCATTGTTTGTATGGAACTTTTCGATACAAGGGGCGCTGTTGTTGTCACAGGTGCATTCTTATAATCTTTGACTTGGTTCCCGGGTAGTTCGTTAGCTGACGTTTTGTTTGCTGTGCTTCGCATCTTACTGTCATACTATCTACATACTTACAATAATAGAATAGGAATGCTAAAGGTAGAGTAGGAAACAATTATTAGGAAGAACCACCTAGATATACCTGTCCGTAATTCTAGCTCAGCATCCCTGTCTCCATAAAAAAAAAATTAAAGTATTAATTTTAATTATATGAAAAATGACACCCAGCCACGGGAAATAAACCCGGCACCTTGACTTGTCATGTCAATGATCTACTAAGGAGCCATCCAGGAATCGTCGTGTGCTCAAGGCCATTCTTAGCTCATATTTAAGGATGTCTGGAAATCATATCATGAGCTATGAATTGTTGTCTCCTCCACATGGATATGTCCGTAATAACATAGATTTACACCTTGTATGTACTGTATGTATTTATACCAGACGAGACTGAAGCCTTTGTCCACTTTCCCACAAGTCAGGTTGATTTTAATTCATTCATTTAATTTCTTAATTGATTAGGTAGGAAATAATTATAGTTAAACCCCGTTATATCTAACCTCAGTAGTCTAAAATTCTGGCTTATCCAAACACAGTTTCCGGACAAGGGGAGAATTAAATAAATTTTATTGATGGACTCAAAGTTAAAGGAGAATTGTAAGAAACTGTGATAATAAATAATAAATATTTACAAATTCTTGTCAACACAATGTGTCTTTTCCTGTAACTACAAATAATAGAAGCACTATAAAATATATACTGTAAATGTAAAAATACATTACAAATTACGTGTAATACATTAGTTAAATGAGTGTCAACTTTATAAAACTCATTCAACTGTAATTTAAATTTTGTGAAAATATTATCTCTCTCTCTCTCTCTCTCTCTCTCTCTCTCTCTCTCTCTCTCTCTCCTCGTTGACATTTCTCACTCTCCCGCTTAATCCGAATTCTTGATAATCTGAACCAGCTTCTGTCCCAATTAGCTCCGATTAACGAGGTCCTACTGTAATTTGCTCTTAACATATTAAAATAATCTTTCTACTTCAAAATATATAGCATTAGAATATAATTTATGAGTAAAGTCAAGTGGTCACTTTATTCATAAAACAATACCCAAGCTTGTAAAAATTTATTTCCCTCAAACCTACGCCCTTTTTACTTTTATGGACCAAACCTAAAAATCTTAAAGTCTTAATAATCAATACTTCCAATTTTTTTCATTGTTAATATATTTATAAAATAAATTATATCAAAATCAAGGAGAAATGGAAATTCATGAGTCCTTGCATCAAGGACATGATAAAACATTGATACCTAGCTAGTAAACATTTTTACCCAAAACGTTATAGACCAAGGGCTTACAACGGCTTACAAGTTTCTAGGAAAAGTAGTCCAATGTAAAAAAAAATTGATGATTTTAGATGAGAAACGGAAAAAATTCATGAAAGCTCCAATTGATAATTAGGTTTAATTTATTTCTTAAATCTTCTGTATTTTATTTACGTATCAAAGATAGTATAGTTTAGTAGGAAAATTTGTTTGGTGTGTAATTAAACATGTTTAAGATAGGACGGAAGGGGACTCGAGGAAAAACAAATGTTTTTTTGCAATTTTTATGGCAAAACATTTTTTTGGCTAAAATAAATAAAATATTGCTCTAGTAAAAACACAGAGTTTAATTTTATTTTTATTTTATTTAATTTAATTTTAGCACCGCGTCTTACTACCCGTTCGGATTATACGCTTAAGTACTAATTACACTAATGGATTAAGAATTGGGAAGGTTGAATTTAAAGGAAGTGAACCCGCATTTGCGTGGAGGAAGAGTGTAAAACCATTTAGGAAAAACCACCCCCAGTTCACCCGACCGAGATTCGAACCTCGATCTCCCCGTCCTCGGCGGTCGAGCTCAACACGACAGGTGCGTTAGCCAACTACGCCACCGAGGAGGGTCAATTTAATTTTATTCACGTGGTGATGTCAAAAGTTGTTGAATATCTGTCATCAGTATAGAGGTATTAGATGAGGAACTTTATTATGAAAATAAATAGTTGTAATTAAATTCCAGGACACCCTTGTAAGATATTCAAGAAGGTTTGAGGTCACCATGTGAAGAAAATTAAATTTTATATTTGTAATAGAGCAATTTTTTTTCGGCCAAAAAATGTGTTTCCATAAAAACTAAAATAAACACTGGCTGTTTCTCTAACCCCTTTCCATCCAACCTTAAATTACAACTTCTTAGTTCATTCACAACTGAATACCAGTTCTGGTTTTTGAATAACTCAACAAACTAACTGAGTATGATACAGTAGACTCACGGATTCAATCGTGGCCCTCGGGAACCTTTAGGTTGGAAACCCCTGGTCTAGAACACATTTAATCCAAGAAATATGTTTCCATTGTCAAATTTAAATGAGGACGTGAAGGCTTGTCAAGCAACACAGTTTTTGCTCAAGATAAATTGTATCTTGGTCACAGCGTGATCTAAAATGAGACTGTAGATCTAGAGAGATCTAGATCTAGGGGGCTATTGAATTTCAAATAGTACACTGATACGTTCCTTTCACTCCCGTGAACGTAACAAGGTAAACTGATCCACACTTTCTGTCCGGTGATATTTCATGTCATTCTGGTTCTTGAGATCACATCACATGACTCACAGAGTATGGCGAAACAACGAATTAACAAAAATACAACTACTGTGAGCGAAATATTATTTAATGTTTTGTTTGGTCAGCGTTTGTTCCACGTCTTACTACCCGTCTCCTCTCGCATATTAACACTAATTTAACAAGAATGAGAAAGGAAAATCTAGAGGAAATTTTCTCACTCTTATTTGGAGGAGGTAGTAGAGTGGTGAACTATTTAGCTATTTTAGTTTTATTTCAAAAACAAATATAAATTTTCATGAACAACTGAACACACACAAAATGTCATAAAATGTACAATATCATACTTATAGCCACTGAGAAAAAATTAAATAAAATATATGAGGAAAGATTAGAAGGAAAAAACCAGCAGCACTTGAGATTAATAAAATTAAAACTTGAAAAAACTAGAACTTCACATTAATTTTTTTAAATAATAAACTATTTAGCAAAGACACTATCTCAGTACACCCAGCCTGAGTTCAAACCTTGACCTCCCCTTCACTGACAAACTATACTAGACGAAACTAATGCCTTGGTCTACGTGCCCATTAGTGCTGGTTTAAATTGATTTTTTTTTTTACTTCATCTTACTACTTGTTCAGGTTACACGTATATGTACTAATCATACTAAAGAGTTAGGAATGGGGAAGATTGAATGTATAGTAAGTGTACCCGCATTTGCATGGAGGAAGAGTGGGGAACAGTTTATGAAGAACCACCCCCAGTACATCCAAATGGGGTCAAACCCCCTTTACCCTTTCCCCACCGTCATTAGTAATCTAATCTAGTTTAAGAGTGACTCCTTAGACCATGTGGCCACCGAAGCAGTTTCATTGAATGACGTGTTGGTGGTCCCCGCGCCTGATTGTTTAGGGGGACTGAGTACAGATCTAGGAGACACCGAGTTCAATCCCAGAGGGCGATTTGACTAAAAACACTCTTACTATAAACTGAACTACTGATGACGGGAATATCGGGGTTCAAATCCCGGCTGGGTGTATTGAGAGTGTTTTTTACTAAATATTCTGCCTCTTTTCCTCCACGAAAATGTGAGTACACTTCCTTTAAATTCAACCTTTCACATTCATGACACGTTAGTTTATAATCAGTACATTAACCCATACGAGTGATAAAACACGGTACTAAAAAAAATACTAAAACCAAGGTTCGGTAAGGTTCTTGAACTTAAAATATGTTAATTAGATTAAGTTGTGTATGGTATCTACTTAGATCTAATATATTATAGTACTTTAAAATAGATGTAATAATAAAGTTCGGAGTAAATTTTAAGTGTTGTATTAAAATAGTTTTAAAACTCATCACCATAAAATCATCTATGAATAATATTTTAGCCTTATTAGTAGGCAAGAAGATTGGACGTCAAACCGGTCTAGTCTGCTTTATGGTGACAGGTCGGGTCTTCAATACCGGCAGGATATACTGGAAGATGATTTTTATTAAATGATTTCCTATAAATTATCAATTCCTCATCCTGATCTCATTACTGTAGTGAAATGCTGATCACCCGGACGGGTAGTAAGACACGGTGCGAAATAATAAATAAGTTGTATGTTGATAAAAAATATTAATAATACGAAAGTGCAGTGTAGTTTTTAATGATTTGAAACAGTCTCATTATTAATAAATTGCCTAGAGCCTAACTGATATTTTTTTACAATACAAACCAAGTAACGAAAATCGAGATAAAAGTGTTGGACATGTCTAAATTAAAATTAAGAGTCAAAATTAATAAAAGTATAAGCTTAAATCAATTTGATTTTGAATCAATTATTTTCACACCTGGGCTCAGTTTTTAGGATAACTGTTTACTTATTTAGGAGTTCCGGGCTTATTTTTATGCCAGAATTCATCGAATTAAACTAATTGTATAAATTAACGATTTATACTCTATTTGGTGTCCTTATCTTGGCTTTTTTCCTACTCATGTCCCCCATACTTATTAATTTTGGTAATAGAGTAATGCTGAGGAAGGAATAATTTAGAGAAATGGGCACGCATTTACGTGGAGTGAGAGTGGAGAACCAAACCTATCCTCAGTACGCCAGGCCGATACTTGAACACAGGGCCGTATTTAAGGGGTAGGGGGGTTACGGGATTAACACACCGAAAACATATATTTTTAAAAAAATAGCAGAAGTGAATGAGATAGAAATAAAGTTTTAAGAAAGAATAACTGTTAGTGTGTGCCTGCAATGGAATGAATGAGTTGGGTAAGAAAATGGGGTTGGAAAATCTATCAATGGGGTGAAGGGGGGGGACTTAGTGTGTTTGCGTATTTATTATGAAGGTCACAAGGCGTATTTCCACGCACTTTCCTTGCTAAGGTTGTTGGCAAGATTCTTGTTTAGACCTTTTAGCATAAGTGTTAAATGTTTTTGTTTGTTGACTTCAAGCCAGTTTTATAGTTTTTCCATTGAGAACATATTAAACTAATTTTGTTTTATTTCACCTACTAGGCTGTAAAACATTGATCAGAAAGTAAAATGGTTTAATATTAGAACCTCACAATTTTAAATAGTAAACACTACCAGCCAGGTTAGTATATTGAACTGAACCAAATATAAGCTACATACAGGCGTGTTGAGGTGTTTTGATGAAATTTACTATTGTCCTTGAGTGGAGAGAAGGGAAATAAACTCTTTGTTTGAGTGTTTGGTCAGGTTTATTTATAGTGGTGGTTATTTCTAGTGTATTTTGTACAGTTCACCTCCTAAGATGTATTTTCTACAGTTCACCTCCTAAGATGTATTCTGTACAGTTCACCTCCTAAGATGTATTTTGTACAGTTCACCTCCTAAGATGTATTTCTACAGTTCACCTCCTAAGATGTATTCTGTACAGTTCACCTCCTAAGATGTATTTTGTACAGTTCCCCTCCTAAGATGTATTTTGTACATTTCACCTCCTAAGATGTATTTTGTACAGTTCACCTCCTAAGATGTATTTTGTACAGTTCCCCTCCTAAGATGTATTTTGTACATTTCACCTCCTAAGATGTATTCTGTACAGTTCACCTCCTAAGATGTATTTTGTACAGTTCCCCTCCTAATATGTATTTTCTAAAGTTCACCTCCTAAGATGTATTCTGTACAGTTCACCTCCCAAGATGTATTTTGTACATTTCACCTCCTAAGATGTATTTTGTACAATTCACCTCCTAAGATGTATTTTGTACAGTTCACCTCCTAAGATGTATTTTCTAAAGTTCCCCTCCTAAGATGTATTTTGTACAGTTCCCCTCCTAAGATGTATTTTGTATAGTTCACCTCCTAAGATGTATTTTCTAAAGTTCACCTCCTAAGATGTATTTTGTACAGTTCACCTCCTAAGATGTATTTTGTACATTTCACCTCCTAAGATGTATTTTGTACAGTTCCCCTCCTAAGATGTATTTTGTACAGTTCACCTCCTAATATGTATTTTCAAAAGTTCCCCCCTAAGATGTATTTTGTACAGTTCACCTCCTAAGATGTATTTTGTACAGTTCACCTCCTAAGATGTATTTTGTACAGTTCACCTCCTAAGATGTATTTTGTACAGTTCACCTCCTAATATGTATTTTCTACAGTTCACCTCCTAAGATGTATTTTGTACAGTTCACCTCCTAAGATGTATTTTGTACAGTTCACCTCCTAATATGTATTTTCTAAAGTTCCCCTCCTAAGATGTATTTTGTACAGTTCACCTCCTAAGATGTATTTTGTACAGTTCACCTCCTAAGATGTATTTTGTACAGTTCACCTCCTAAGATGTATTTTGTACAGTTCACCTCCTAAGATGTATTTTGTACAGTTCACCTCCTAATATGTATTTTCTACAGTTCACCTCCTAAGATGTATTTTGTACAGTTCACCTCCTAAGATGTATTTTGTACAGTTCACCTCCTAATATGTATTTTCTAAAGTTCCCCTCCTAAGATGTATTTTGTACAGTTCACCTCCTAAGATGTATTTTGTACAGTTCACCTCCTAAGATGTATTTTGTACAGTTCACCTCCTAAGATGTATTTTGTACAGTTCACCTCCTAAGATGTATTTTGTACAGTTCACCTCCTAAGATGTATTTTCTAAAGTTCCCCTCCTAAGATGTATTTTGTACAGTTCACCTCCTAATATGTATTTTCTAAAGTTCCCCTCCTAAGATGTATTTTGTACAGTTCACCTCCTAAGATGTATTTTGTACAGTTCCCCTCCTAAGATGTATTTTGTACAGTTCACCTCCTAATATGTATTTTCTAAAGTTCCCCTCCTAAGATGTATTTTGTACAGTTCACCTCCTAAGATGTATTTTGTACAGTTCACACTCCTAAGATGTATTTTGTACAGTTCACCTCCTAGGATGTATTTTGTACAGTTCCCCTCCTAAGATGTATTTTGTACAGTTCACCTCCTAATATGTATTTTCTAAAGTTCCCCTCCTAAGATGTATTTTGTACAGTTCCCCTCCTAATATGTATTTTCTAAAGTTCCCTCCTAAGATGTATTTTGTACAGTTCACCTCCTAAGATGTATTTTGTACAGTTCACCTCCTAAGATGTATTTTGTACAATTCACCTCCTAAGATGTATTTTCTACAATTCACCTCCTAAGAATATTTTGTACAGTTCACCTCCTAAGATGTATTTTGTACAGTTCACCTCCTAAGATGTATTTTCTAAAGTTCCCCTCCTAAGATGTATTTTGTACAGTTCACCTCCTAGGATGTATTTTGTACAGTTCACCACCTAGAATGTATTTTCTAAAGTTCCCCTCCTAATATGTATTTTTGTACAGTTCACCTCCTAAGATGTATTTTGTACAGTTCACCTCCTAAGATGTATTTTGTACAGTTCCCCTCCTAAGATGTATTTTGTACAGTTCACCTCCTAAGATGTATTTTGTACAGTTCACCACCTAGAATGTATTTTCTAAAGTTCCCCTCCTAATATGTATTTTGTACAGTTCACCTCCTAAGATGTATTTTGTACAGTTCACCTCCTAAGATGTATTTTGTACAGTTCCCCTCCTAAGATGTATTTTCTACAGTTCACCTCCTAGGATGTATTTTTACAGTTCACCTCCTAATATGTATTTTCTAAAGTTCCCTCCTAAGATGTATTTGTACAGTTCACCTCCTAAGATGTATTTTCTAAAGTTCCCCTCCTAATATGTATTTTCTAAAGTTCCCCTCCTAAGATGTATTTTGTACAGTTCACCTCCTAAGATGTATTTTCTAAAGTTCCCTCCTAATATGTATTTTGTACAGTTCACCTCCTAAGATGTATTTTGTACAGTTCACCTCCTAAGATGTATTTTGTACAGTTCCCCTCCTAAGATGTATTTTCTACAGTTCACCTCCTAAGATGTATTTTCTAAAGTTCCCTCCTAAGATGTATTTTGTACAGTTCACCTCCTAAGATGTATTTTGTACAGTTCACCACCTAGAATGTATTTTCTAAAGTTCCCTCCTAATATGTATTTTGTACAGTTCACCTCCTAAGATGTATTTTGTACAGTTCACCTCCTAAGATGTATTTTGTACAGTTCCCCTCCTAAGATGTATTTTGTACAGTTCACCTCCTAGGATGTATTTTGTACAGTTCACCACCTAGAATGTATTTTCTAAGTTCCCCTCCTAAGATGTATTTTGTACAGTTCCCTCCTAAGATGTATTTTCTACAGTTCACCTCCTAATATGTATTTTCTAAAGTTCCCCTCCTAAGATGTATTTTGTACAGTTCACCTCCTAAGATGTATTTTCTAAAGTTCCCCTCCTAAGATGTATTTTGTACAGTTCACCTCCTAAGATGTATTTTGTACAGTTCACCTCCTAAGATGTATTTTGTACAGTTCACCACCTAGAATGTATTTTCTAAAGTTCCCCTCCTAATATGTATTTTCTAAAGTTCCCCTCCTAATATGTATTTTGTACAGTTCACCTCCTAATATGTATTTTCTACAGTTCACCTCCTAAGATGTATTTTGTACAGTTCACCTCCTAAGATGTATTTTGTACAGTTCACCTCCTAATATGTATTTTCTAAAGTTCCCCTCCTAAGATGTATTTTGTACAGTTCACCTCCTAAGATGTATTTTGTACAGTTCACCTCCTAAGATGTATTTTGTACAGTTCACCTCCTAAGATGTATTTTGTACAGTTCACCTCCTAAGATGTATTTTCTAAAGTTCCCCTCCTAAGATGTATTTTGTACAGTTCACCTCCTAATATGTATTTTCTAAAGTTCCCCTCCTAAGATGTATTTTGTACAGTTCACCTCCTAAGATGTATTTTGTACAGTTCCCCTCCTAAGATGTATTTTGTACAGTTCACCTCCTAATATGTATTTTCTAAAGTTCCCCTCCTAAGATGTATTTTGTACAGTTCACCTCCTAAGATGTATTTTGTACAGTTCACCTCCTAAGATGTATTTTGTACAGTTCACCTCCTAGGATGTATTTTGTACAGTTCCCCTCCTAAGATGTATTTTGTACAGTTCACCTCCTAATATGTATTTTCTAAAGTTCCCCTCCTAAGATGTATTTTGTACAGTTCCCTCCTAATATGTATTTTCTAAAGTTCCCCTCCTAAGATGTATTTTGTACAGTTCACCTCCTAAGATGTATTTTGTACAGTTCACCTCCTAAGATGTATTTTGTACAATTCACCTCCTAAGATGTATTTTCTACAATTCACCTCCTAAGATATATTTTGTACAGTTCACCTCCTAAGATGTATTTTGTACAGTTCACCTCCTAAGATGTATTTTCTAAAGTTCCCCTCCTAAGATGTATTTTGTACAGTTCACCTCCTAGGATGTATTTTGTACAGTTCACCACCTAGAATGTATTTTCTAAAGTTCCCCTCCTAATATGTATTTTGTACAGTTCACCTCCTAAGATGTATTTTGTACAGTTCACCTCCTAAGATGTATTTTGTACAGTTCCCCTCCTAAGATGTATTTTGTACAGTTCACCTCCTAAGATGTATTTTGTACAGTTCACCACCTAGAATGTATTTTCTAAAGTTCCCCTCCTAATATGTATTTTGTACAGTTCACCTCCTAAGATGTATTTTGTACAGTTCACCTCCTAAGATGTATTTTGTACAGTTCCCCTCCTAAGATGTATTTTCTACAGTTCACCTCCTAGGATGTATTTTCTACAGTTCACCTCCTAATATGTATTTTCTAAAGTTCCCCTCCTAAGATGTATTTTGTACAGTTCACCTCCTAAGATGTATTTTCTAAAGTTCCCCTCCTAATATGTATTTTCTAAAGTTCCCCTCCTAAGATGTATTTTGTACAGTTCACCTCCTAAGATGTATTTTCTAAAGTTCCCCTCCTAATATGTATTTTGTACAGTTCACCTCCTAAGATGTATTTTGTACAGTTCACCTCCTAAGATGTATTTTGTATAGTTCCCCTCCTAAGATGTATTTTCTACAGTTCACCTCCTAAGATGTATTTTCTAAAGTTCCCCTCCTAAGATGTATTTTGTACAGTTCACCTCCTAAGATGTATTTTGTACAGTTCACCACCTAGAATGTATTTTCTAAAGTTCCCCTCCTAATATGTATTTTGTACAGTTCACCTCCTAAGATGTATTTTGTACAGTTCACCTCCTAAGATGTATTTTGTACAGTTCCCCTCCTAAGATGTATTTTGTACAGTTCACCTCCTAGGATGTATTTTGTACAGTTCACCACCTAGAATGTATTTTCTAAAGTTCCCCTCCTAATATGTATTTTGTACAGTTCCCCTCCTAAGATGTATTTTGTACAGTTCACCTCCTAAGATGTATTTTGTACAGTTCCCCTCCTAAGATGTATTTTGTACAGTTCACCTCCTAAGATGTATTTTCTAAAGTTCCCCTCATAATATGTATTTTGTACAGTTCCCCTCCTAATATGTATTTTGTACAGTTCACCTCCTAAGATGTATTTTCTAAAGTTCCCCTCCTAATATGTATTTTGTACAGTTCCCCTCCTAATATGTATTTTGTACAGTTCCCCTCCTAAGATGTATTTTGTACAGTTCACCTCCTAAGATGTATTTTGTACAGTTCCCCTCCTAAGATGTATTTTGTACAGTTCCCCTCCTAAGATATATTTTGTACAGTTCACCTCCTAAGATGTATTTTGTACAGTTCACCTCCTAATATGTATTTTCTAAAGTTCCCCTCCTAAGATGTATTTTGTACAGTTCACCTCCTAAGATGTATTTTCTAAAGTTCCCCTCCTAAGATGTATTTTGTACAGTTCACCTCCTAAGATGTATTTTGTACAGTTCACCTCCTAAGATGTGTTTTGTACAGTTCACCACCTAGAATGTATTTTCTAAAGTTCCCCTCCTAATATGTATTTTGTACAGTTCCCCTCCTAAGATGTATTTTGTACAGTTCACCTCCTAAGATGTATTTTGTACAGTTCACCACCTAGAATGTATTTTCTAAAGTTCCCCTCCTAAGATGTATTTTGTACAGTTCACCTCCTAAGATGTATTTTGTACAGTTCACCTCCTAAGATGTATTTTCTAAAGTTCCCCTCCTAAGATGTATTTTGTACAGTTCACCACCTAAGATGTATTTTGTACAGTTCACCACCTAGAATGTATTTTCTAAAGTTCCCCTCCTAAGATGTATTTTGTACAGTTCACCTCCTAAGATGTATTTCTACAGTTCACCTCCTAAGATGTATTTTGTACAGTTCACCTCCTAAGATGTATTTTGTACAGTTCACCTCCTAAGATGTATTTTCTAAAGTTCTCCTCCTAATATGTATTTTGTACAGTTCCCCTCCTAAGATGTATTTTGTACAGTTCACCTCCTAAGATGTATTTTGTACAGTTCACCTCCTAAGATGTATTTTGTACAGTTCACCACCTAGAATGTATTTTGTACAGTTCACCTCCTAAGATGTATTTCTACAGTTCACCTCCTAAGATGTATTTTGTACAGTTCCCCTCCTAGGATGTATTTTCTACAGTTCACCTCCTAATATGTATTTTCTAAAGTTCACCTCCTAAGATGTATTTTGTACAGTTCACCTCCTAAGATGTATTTCTACAGTTCACCTCCTAAGATGTATTTCTACAGTTCACCTCCTAAGATGTATTTTGTACAGTTCACCTCCTAAGATGTATTTTGTACAGTTCCCCTCCTAAGATGTATTTTGTACAGTTCACCTCCTAAGATGTATTTTCTAAAGTTCCCCTCCTAAGATGTATTTTGTACAGTTCACCTCCTAAGATGTATTTTGTACAGTTCACCTCCTAAGATGTATTTTGTACAGTTCAACTCCTAAGATGTATTTTGTACAGTTCACCTCCTAAGATGTATTTCTACAGTTCACCTCCTAAGATGTATTTTGTACAGTTCACCACCTAGAATGTATTTTGTACAGTTCACCTCCTAAGATGTATTTTGTACATTTCACCACCTAGAATGTATTTTCTAAAGTTCCCCTCCTAAGATGTATTTTGTACAGTTCACCACCTAGAATGTATTTTGTACAGTTCACCTCCTAAGATGTATTTCTACAGTTCACCTCCTAAGATGTATTTTGTACAGTTCACCACCTAGAATGTATTTTGTACAGTTCACCTCCTAAGATGTATTTCTACAGTTCACCTCCTAAGATGTATTTTGTACAGTTCACCACCTAGAATGTATTTTGTACAGTTCACCTCCTAATATGTATTTTCTAAAGTTCCCCTCCTAAGATGTATTTTGTACAGTTTACCTCCTAAGATGTATTTTATCTGTTTAAGTCAAGGTTATTTCAAATATAAATGTCAGAAATCAAACATGGTAGTTCTTTGATCTATCATCAATGTTTTAGCTTAATTTTCCAGTGAAAACATAGAATAGATTGTTGTTGATATTTAGTTTGAGCATACTTATCAACAAAATTATGGGCAGCAGACCCAAAATTTGTAGACCTTATACAAATGAATGTGTAACTTTGTCAGTTCCTTAAAGTATATTTGTATAAAAACGTATTGAAACTATGTTATATTATATGTATCAGCTATGTTGTAAGAAACAGAACATATCATTCACATAATATAAAAAATATATATATAAACATATACCGGGACCTTACCTTATAGTTAGATGGAAGAGTGTTTAAGGTTTTTATCACTTCAGGTGGTTCCCATTTTTTTTTTTCAAAATATCACAGTAGAGTAAAATTTTAATCCTTGGTTGTTAAATATTTCTAGTTTATTATTTTTTGGGGGGGTCAGGCCTCCCCCCCCACCCCCGAACATAGATCCTGGATATGGGCCTGCTTGAGCACCAACCTCTCCGTCAACGGCCAACTAGAATAAATGAGTTTTCTACTGTCTCACACAACCACCAACGTGAGTCTGTGTTTGTTCTATGACCAAGTTAAAACAAACTGACAATACCTTATAATAAAGACATAATACTAGAGAAAACTATCAAATAAAATATTATACTTGATATCTATAAACTAATGTACCAATATATTCTGAAATAAGTGGTGCAAAATCTTGCATATTAATACTATCGGCATATATTTTTGCTATTATAAATCAGTAATATTAATATTTTAATAAATGTATAAATTTTGTTTTGGAAATGAGTTAAAACAAATTTTACTAGGCTTGGTTTATGACTCCAGTATATTTTTATTTTATTTTCGTTTTAAAAGTACACTTTTAGACTCAAAGAATACTAGTCTAACACATAAGTTTAAAACTGCCAAAATAAAAAACGAAAATATTACTAAAACATTTGTCCTAGTGTTTAAAGCCTAGCTATAAGGGTAACAAGATTCACCTGTGCATATACTAGGATCCAGTGGAAGAGTTTGGTTTGGTTGTACCCTACCTCCCCCCTCCACGTTGCTTACTTTGAACCTCTTAACCCCCCGTTTGTCCTCTTAACCCTAATGTTATCATCACACTTGATTATTAAGAAACGTACACTCTTTTAAGCGTAGAGGGTCATATTACTTATTCTACAAGTAGTATTGTTTTAAAAATTCTAATATAGCTCAGTAGCAGAAGCCTGCAAACGAGCTATACAGACCGAGCGGCCGCCACCGTTACCAATGATAGTTCCCAACATTCGCAGATATAGGATGTCATGTGTCAGCACAACGAACCCTCCAGTCGTTAATCTCAGTTCTTCAACCGGAGCTGGATATGTAGCCAGGAAATATGACCACTAGAAAAGTTTAGATACGTAGTTGATGTTTTAATTTTGCTTCTATTATATATATATTATATATATATAATGCTCGGCAACAGTTTGAAGAATATCAAAAATAATAGGATTGGAATAAATGTCTGGAATAGGTAAAATCATGATTTACAGTAAAATATAATTGTATAATATATTTACAAAATAACTTATTACCGTATGGCTTATATAGTTCTCTTGGTCCGATCTAGAATATTATTCAACTCCCCACCAGTTTGATAAGGGTCTGGAATAGTCTGGAACAGTCGATGCCTTTCTAAAACTAAGGTGAGACATCTAGACGTGTGAGGTTGTCATTTTCTGAATCACTACTATTACTAGGGATATCTAAAAACACATCAGCAATAAATTCATACAAGCTTAAATCCACACACAATAAAACTCATAAAAGTTACATTGTAAATAAAAACTCTTGGCTCACAAGCATCCACGGACAAATTGTGTTTTTACAACAATATCGTAAACAAAATATTTTTCACAATAATCAAAAACCGCTGATTATTATTTTTGGTTAGAATAGTTGCCTAGGGCTTTAATGCAGCCTATATCTAAACATTAATTAGTTCAATAGAAAAATAACAGAATGCGCAGGACTTCGTAAATAATGCGCTAGTTGAAAAAGTCTTATAAACGTATAAACGAGCGTTTGGAGAAAATGTAACAAATTACGAATCCTGTCCTCGAGGTAATTAAATTAAGTTGTTCCTTTCTTTCTTTAAAAAACCAGCGTACCCACACATCCTTTTAATATTTACTGAGCCCTCAAATCCCACTCCAAACCACGTGCACTCCCCCATTTAGAAAATACAAACTTTTTTTTGACAATATTTTAATTATTATAAGAATTTCATAGGTATTGATATTATCTAGTTGAAGTGTCAGTTGTAGATCAGATGGCTTGACGTATGGATATGTGAAGAATCGTTTATCATATAATTGTCTAAAAAAGTTCATATCTAATCACATAGTCTAAGGCATCACTCTCGCAATAGACTGGAGTTTGAATCCCGATAGAGTGTTCTGAGGGTGGTTTTTACTACCTTCCTACACGTAAATGCAGGTACACTTCATCTTAATTCAACGTTCTTCAACCCAAACACATTAATGTAAAAAGTACATGCGTATAACTCGAATAGGTAATAAGACGCAGTGTCAGAATAATAGTTGTTGTTTAAATCAGTCGTTGGCTCGTGTGCTGAAACCTGTGATCAGTAGGCCGCAGTGAAGGTCCGTGAAGAAATTCAAGAGCTGCTCCGAGTATGACTGGCTCAATTAACACAGACTAGTTGTTCTGTTACGTCCTGTCAGACAGCGCGGTGTCGTGGAAGTCTTTTTAAAAACAGTTTATTGCTACCGGTGGTGACCACACCTCTTCGCCGTTACGTAACACACACACACACACACATACATGTACTACGTCATTCAATGGCACCTGAGAACTAGGTGACAGTCGTTGACACATGAATATACTTGTTGCTCTAAGACAGCGCACGCTCCTGCGCCATCATATCTCAGTTGTCCTGACGTAATTTGAGGCCAAGGTGAGGAAGCACGTAGACCATAGCGCCATAGAGCATGACGCTCTCGAGTGAACAAAATTAAAATCTCAGGAAAGTGTAAAAAGAGTGGTCAGAGAAAAGATTCAAAAGAAAATATTTAATCGTAACATCCTAAAAACAAACACAATTATTTGAAAAAAAAAAGCATTGTGATAAAGAATGCTCAAGACCTGAAATATAAAATTGTCACTACAAAAAGGGTGTGATTTATCTGGATAAGAAAACAGAATTACCCAATGAGTGTCAGCTATGACAATTTGGTTTTTATACTAGCAGTGACCCGAATTGGTGGTCTCGCGGACTCGTTAGTCTCGTCTGGTGTGATTAGTCAATGATGGAGAGGTTTGAATCTCACCTAGGTGTACAGATGGGACTTTTTGTTAGATTTTCCAAGCACCACGTCCTACTACCTGTTCAGGTTATACGCGTATGTTATAGATACATTAGTAAGCTAGGAAAAAGAAAGTTTGAATTTAGAGGATATGTACCCGCATTTGCATTGAAAATCCACCCTATGTTCACCTGACCGGGATTCGAATCACGATTGTCCTGTTATCGGCAGTTTATCCTATCGCTATAGTGAAGCCTTAGACTGTTGTTAGTTAGTTTCCAAATATTCTTCCACACAAATTCGAGTATTGGCCGCTACTTCTTTTAAATTCTACCTTCCTCATCCTTATTCTCTAGACTACTATCGTAGATATTTTGATAGCCTTGATGGATAGTCTACATTATTATTAATGTAAATACCTTTTGACATGTTTTATCATTTATGATGAAATAAGGAAAAAATTGACTTCATACAAAATTATAAAAATCAAACGAAATACTTAGATTTAAATAATTAACCAATAATCATCCTCCATTAGAAATTATTGAATCTCGTTAAGTTAATAATTTATTATCTCAACAACTGTAATAAATTATTTTAACGTCACTAACAAAAATATTGGTTCGCTTAACAACATTTCCTATTTCGTCACAAAACGGTGGGGAGGGGAACCAGATTGGTAAGTAGCTCAAAAAATAATTACAATTTTTTTTATTTAAAAGAATATTCCAAATAAACGACAGGCATAACATAAAATTAAAGTTAAACCAGTTTATTTAGAAATACAACTCCCTTTAGGCATTCTAACTTCCAGGAAACAAAAGCCCACTTTCATCTCGCCCCTTGTTTGGTAAGTTTTGAATAACTTTTCAATTCATAAGAATATTTTTAAATTTCATAATATTATGCCCCTTTGTTTTATTTGTAACAGAAGTACAGATTTTATTCTACAGTTATTAGTTCGGCTCTCGCAAAATAAGGAAATTTTATTATATTTTAATTGGGCTATGGGTTTAACATATTTTTTTAAATTTTCCCCCATGTCTTACTACCCGAAATTACATTTATGGAGAAGGATGAGGAACATATTGTTTAGAATAAATATACCGTAGTTTCGTTGTGGTAGAGTGGGAAATAGTTTAGGAATGTCCACACACCAGAAGTATTCCTGGATATAATTCAAACACCTGTATTTCCGTCACCGGAAGACCAGGTTATACGAACTTGACGTCTAGTCCTCTTGCCCACAAGTGCGAGTTTAACATTATATTGGTGATATTTCAACTTGAAGTACAGGGTGTCCATAAAGTGTTTACCTTTTAGAAGCCTTAATAAACTCTTTATTTTAGGAAATATAATAAAACAGTTTGTAGTAATTAATAACACAACTCAAGGTATTTTCTTATTTATTTTGCAAATTAATCTAAATTTTTATATGATAGACCATAAAATAATGAATATATTAAGACCTATAATGAAGGGTATAATTTATTGAAACACTGAATTTTTGTTCTTTGTACCAGGCAATCTATATTAATTAAAGTCTAATGTTGTTTATTTATACGTTTGTCTAACTATCCGGAGAATACGTGTTAACGATAGAGCTCCCAAACTTAACAGGAAATATTTCCATCAACTTTCTCTCGATCCCTCGTAGAGAGAAATATTGTGATAGTCAAAAATATTGTACTCCAGATTTTGATAAATGTCAACATTTCATGACTTCCTGAAATTATTACTACTAGCACCGCGTCTTACTACCCGTTCGGGTTGTACGCACTTACGCTAATGTTTAATGGTAGGGTGATTGTGAGATGAAATGGAGGACCTACAGTTTTAACGTGGGATCCGAACCACGGTGGAGGTCTGGCATTCCACACATTCACAACCTTTGATTATACACGTCTTGACAGAGGTGAAGGAAGGATTTGGTAATCAGATAAATCTGTGCCGAGACCGAGGATTGATCACTGAAATTGAAAAAGTTGTTTTTTGGGTTGCCGTTTGTCTGTCTGTCTGTCTGTCTGTCTATCTGTCTGTCTGTCTGTATCTTGGCCTAGAGTCTAAACCATTTTACCGATCGGGATGTCTTGGTGTCTAGGATTTTTATGAGGTTCCTTCAAGGTGTTATTGGAATTAGATATCTAATCCTAAAATTAGTATTAGTTTACTGGAGGGCAAAAAGAAAAAAAAAATTCTCAAAATTCGCCTTAACGATTTTTAATTAAATTTTATATCCAGGCACTGGCAATTTTATTTTCTTATGAAAATTACTTTGAGGGTACTTTACAGGAGGGAAATTTTCCAATTTTGATCATTTATCCGCAACTATTTGAGATACAAAATAGCTTATCATTGTAAAGTTGTAGTATTGTTTAAATTAAACATATTTCAATCTGAAATATATTTTTACAAAACCAATAGTTTCTGAGCTATAAGCAAAAATATAAATTTTTATGGAGCACTTAGAAATATGCGATTGCTAGGATTTTTAGTAGACAGAGATGATCCCCTTTTCTAAATATTTCTGTAACAGTGAATATTATTTTGCTTCACAAAATCTACAAGTTTTCTTAAAGTACTCTATTATATAAATAAAGAGAGAAAGTGTGTGTGGTTCATCGTACCGTTTATTTTTTTAAACGTCACGTTTTACTACCCATAATATTTTATAATATATTAGGAAACAGGAAGGTTACATTTTAGATGGAGCGTACCCACATTTGCGTGAAGGGAGAGTGGAAAACCATCTAAGAAGAACCACCCTCAGTACACCCGACTGAGATCTGAACACTGGTCCTCCCATTATTGGTAGTCCAGTCTATTTCAAGAGTGACGACTTAGACCATGCTGTCACAGAAGTGTATTACTTGAAATTTAAATCAAAATGTAAATTACAGTAGATAGACACGATCACATATTTTTAGTTTAGTTTGAAAATTCACGATAAATTGAGAAATAGGCTAGTCTCAACTGATATTTCAAAAATTTTAAACACAGCTATTTTGTGTTCACTCAATGACGAATTTGATCAAATAAATTATGAAGTATTAGGTATTTTAGAAGGAGAGGCTCATTTTTACATCAGTGTGGACTCATCTGACTGTAATGACGAGCGGGAAAAACACAACTATCCAGTAGAGTTTTTAAACTGTTTGAGCACTCAAGAATACCACCATGTCACCACAAAAATTAAACTTAAAAACGGATGTATACTTAGGCTCCTCAGGAACTTAAATACTAAACAGAGCCTATGCAACTGAACCCACCTAGTAGTGACAAAATTGGATGCGAATTTAATTTACGCAATAATTTTTAGTAAGTTCGTCTCAGGGAATGTGTGTTTAATACTAAATATTGATTTGTCCCCTTTTTGTTTTAAGCAGGGCATTTCCCAGTTAAACTAACTTTCTCAATGTCTATTAATAAGTTACAAGGTCAAATCTTGGATAGAGTTTGTATTTATCTACCCAAAACAGTTTTCAGCCATGGCCAAACGTACTTGGCTTTTTCCGGGCTGAGAAGCTCAACAGACATAAGGGTTAGTTTTGGATGATCAAATCATGGGACACTGATATAGAACAACACTACATAAGGTATTCACAAAAAAAAATGTATATAATAAAAATTTCGTAATTCATTTTTAAAAGTAAAATTAATTTTTTAAATCTCTAAAATCTGTTTTAATTAATTTCCAGGAATCTACCTTTATAACATGCTAAGTCCGACACCTTAGTTCAATCGGTAGCATTACTGTCTACTGAGCTAAGGGTCTCGGCTTTTTATTTCCAACATGGTCTAAAAAATGTATCATTGGTGAAATGTGAGTTTCCCTCTTTCCAATGATAAATTAATGGCTGGGGACTGGATGTTGTGTCTGTTTTAGATTTAAAGTGCGTCTATGAGTGTGTGCTAATGTAATCAGTCGGTTCAAAAAGTGAAAATTAAATACCTCAAATAAATTTTTTTAAAATATAACAAACTAGCCCAACCTAACAAAACCTAATCTTTCATACATATACTAATTTAAAATCAGTTTTTGTTAGGGTGGGTAGTATTGACATCAGCCTGTCAAGTACAGGCTTGAAAACTAGTATAATATAATAGTATTTATTTTAATTTAAGATGTATACACGAACTATGAGAGTTGAAACTGATCAACCTAATACTATCATCAGGGTGTCATTACTACAGTACTAAGGGGTACAGTACATAGTAGAATGAATGGTATCCCTAGCTATATGAAAACAGTTTGGTGTATTGGTTAAGGGCCTACCAGACCTAGATTTTATTACGTTTGAACATTTGGATAATATAATACTCTCTGTTTCATTCAACATTGATAACCTCGTTCTATATTATTATTTTTATTTCGAAGGTATTGATATTATCTAGCAAAGATTACAGATGTAGATCACATGATTTGACGTATGAATACGTGAAAGTAGATCTGGTAGCGTTTTATAGCTGTCAGATATGTCCATTCATAAGAAAATTGAGGGGGTCGGGCAAAAAACCGTGATAGTCCTCATTTTATGAAAAAATGTGTTAGCAGTGATTTATGGTGGCTTACCTCTTGAATTACAGGTTATATTTATAATCAGTCAAGATCTTGAGGATAAATAATATTGTTTTTTTAAATAGTTTTTAGTTTACATACAATACTAAAAGTAAATCTAAACTCTCACATTTTATAAATAAGTATAATGTAGTATTAGCTCGACTTATGAAAAGGGGAAATTGGGGGGGGAGTAAACAAACTTATGCTCAGATGAACAAAACTCTAACAATCTCCGGACTACCGGGTATCTGTATTTCATGAACAACCTCATTGAATTACCTGGTTGCCATAGCAACGTGTTGACCTACACTGGTAGTTGGACAGCAACTATACTTAGGGAAAACACATAAATTACACATATATAAACACTTTAATATTAATGTGGTGGTGGATGTATGAGGATAAATATGAAATAAATAAAATAATATTTTATATAATTTGTTGGAGAATTCATGTAATCTTAGGTTAAACAAACTCACCCGCCTGTGGGCTCCAATAGATACAGTTTATTTTTTTAAATATACTACCACGTCTTACTACGGTTCGGGCTATATGCTATAGATACAGTTAAATCCATGTTAAGAAAAACTTATAAAAAAATATTAAATGTAAATAAATAAAATTACATTTAGTTCAAGTAAATCAAAATCTGCAATGCTACTAATTATTTAAATTAAATAATTAAGATTAAAAAATTATATTCTTGATACCTTAAGAACAAAATATTATGAGTTTAACAGTTAAATCATGACAATGAGTTTTGATAAAAGTGAAACTTTTAAAAATAAAAATTTGTTTATATCATCATGTAGAAAAATAGCTTTGATAATGGTAGGTCAGTGTTTGTAAAATATCTCAGACTAATAAATGTTCTTGGATGGAGGAGGGATGGCATCTCAAATCAAAATAGAAACGTCTCTCCCATTGAGTTTATATTCTGTAACAAAAAAAAATTTATATTGTGGAAATTTATTGGAAAATTAAATTGTTCGTACTAGAGTTAATATTTAAGAAATTTGTCACAAACATTCCCAGTTCTAATTAGGATCCAATGTCCGCACTGACAGCTAAGCGGTTTAAGGCTTTAGGGTCTCTAATTGGGTAAAAGTAGGAAAAAAGGGCTGAGGTACACATCTTTATGTATCACTAGGCACTTATGCGAGGTTCATTGTTCTTGAAGTTACGAGCGTCTACACACAAATATACATTCTCTTTTATGTGTATGATTATTACCTCTGCTATTCAGGAGTTTAAGTTGCCTTTAATTGGGAGAAGTCATCTATTAGAAGAATGTTTATATATTGTAAATATAAGATCAAGCCAAATAAATATGTGGAATAGGCGTGGTTTTTATTTGTCAAAGAAACACTTTTTACGACTAATGTGGATACAAAACAACCAACCAAAACAAAATACATAATTTTTCTTTAGACTATAATATTACAATGTATTTTGTAATAATTATTACTCTATGCATTTTCAGTTTATTTGGAGATAAAGTAAGACAGAAGGGAGAGATTAACTCCTATCACGTGGCTTTAAGATCCAAATATTTGAAAAATTATCATTTTTATTATGTTTTAACAGTAATAAATATATCCTATGTTCGTCCTGAGAATATAAAAAACACATGAGTAAGAATCCTGTCTGAATCAGTTCAGTGGTTTTTAGAGTTTATCGTGAATATTCAAACAAACCTGCAAATTAACTTCTTAATTTAAGTGAGAGTTGTGGTAGGAATGAGGAAGGTAGGATTTGAAGAAAAAACACCCGCACTCTAGTGGATGGAGAATGGGAAACTACCAGGCCAAGAGTGACCCTTTCAACCATGCAACCATCTGTTACCTATTTATTAATATTCTCGTAGCCTACTTTAATGAAAATATTCCCAGTCAGGACTCAAACCAGAGGCTGTTGATGAAACAACTCATTCAAACTACATCTCAGAGAATATTGTTCTTGTTCTCATTGGACAATGTCTGCGCGTGTTGTGAAAGTTGTTTCGGAGTAAGATGGATTTTCAATAATTAGTAGATCAACTTAAAACAATTTGTGATGATTTTGGCCTGACACACCCAAAGGAATTGAGTGCATTTGGTTGGTATTTTAACCCACATCAGTGGTCACACGGTCTAAGGTGGTAGTTTCACAGTATATCACCTATTGACGGGGAGTTAGAGGTTCAAACCTAGGCCGAGGGCAAAGGGGATTTTTTTTACCCTTGTGGTTTATCACTGTGTTTTTTATATCCCTTCATACTACTGCGGATGCAATTTATTAAAAAATATCTTTCCAATTCCTATCCTATTCAGTAAAGCTATAATGACCGTGAGCGTATAGCCCGAACGAGTAGAAAGACGTGCTAAATATTATTATTATTATTATTATTATTATTATTATTATTATTATTATTATTATTATTATTATTTAGTGACCACGATGTTAAATGTTAAAAAATGAACAAGCTAATCTTTTCCGCACGAAATCAGCTCCTTCACCAAGGGCATATTTAATGTTCTCCTTTTATTATTATTTTAGTTTTTTAACTTTTTTAAACGGGTCATGTACAAAATTTAACAGAAATATAGTAGTTATAATAATAATAATAATATTTTAAGAGATTTGTACCCGCCTCAGTATCCGAATGGTCTAAGATGTCTCACTTTTGTTGGCTTGACCTGCTGGGGGTCGGGATTCACATCCGGTAGGGTCTACTGAGGGTGTTTTATCCTAAATCGTTTCCCACTTTTCTTTCACGCAAATGTGGGTGTATTACCTCTTAAATGCTTTCTTCCCCTTCCATACCCTATAGAGTAGTTATCATATATGCGTATAATCTGAACAGGTGATTTATATACAAAATAACAAAAGATTATATGTGCAGTACGAGATGATATATGTACAAAATAAAAAATCAATCAAAGGCTTTGCAAGAGAAATATACTTTTTTTATGTAGAATTGACTTATCTACTTGCTTTAATACATAATCTTGGTTATGTGTTCATACTGTACTAGCAGTTCGACACATTCTTCGCACGGGTAAGCTTCAACAAAACTCCATCAAATCATGACGTTCAACATACTGCTATCAACCTTTTATAGTTCCTCTTTGTTCAACTTGGAGATAGCCATGTCAATTCCAAACCAATTACGGCAATTAATAAAATAAAATAAATTAAATCTTAGAATTAATTTTCTATCACCACGTCTTATTCCCCATTTGGGTTATACGCTTATGTACTAATTATTATGGTTTTAGGAATAGGAAGGCTATATTTAGAGGAAGTGTACCCGCATTTCCATGGAAGAGAAGTGTAAAACTATTTTATAAAACCACCCTTATAAACCAAACCAAGATTTCAACCTCAATCTCCCCCTCCCCTCGATGTTTGAACCCCTTTAGCAACATATCTCAATTACACTTTGATATTTTTTAATTTCTATATTTATTTAGTTATCTGGAGTTGTATCTCTACTGGTCTGTCCAATTTTAATTTTTATTTCATCTTTTTTTTAATTATAGCCTCCATTTCTTGGGATCCCATTTTAAAATTTCCCATTTTTAGATTTTTGTAATCATATGGAGAAATCCCTCCCCTTTCTGGCAAATTTCAACTCTCCAGCTCTTCTATACCATATTTTTGACGATCACAATGTTCCAGCCCCGTTTCACCCCTTTCAGAGTTGAATTTTCCCAAACCCTTTCTAATTAGATCCATATGACCTAAAAGGAACGTACCTGAACAATTTCAAGATTCCAGGTTCAGGGGTTCAAGAGATATGGTGAAGAGTGAGTGAGGCAGAGTTTTATGACAGTACATCCATTAAGATTTATATTGTAGGATGTTTTAACTTATAATACATTTAAATGAAAAAAACACACTTTGTTTGATTTGCCATTTATTCTACAGTAAGAAATGCATAATACTGATGTTGTTAGTTGTATTAAACATGTGAGAAATAAAGACTGCCTATCTATGATGCAATAACTTTAGTAAAATATATGAATGGTGATAAAGATGGTACTCCTTAGAATTATTCAAACAAATGAAATCATTTTAGTTTCTTACAAGAAATATAAATCACATGGTGCATTAAACGAAAAATTAAATAGAAATATTACCGAAGTATAGTTCATTGTTTTGACACAGGAACGTATTTGGAGTATTAATAAATAGAATGTGTGATAGCAGTAAATGATTTTTTTTAGCATCAGCTAAAAGCTATAAAAGCACTTGGTGCATTTTTTATATTCATCAGTCTATTGTTTTCAACAAAAAAGTGTTCAATATGAATAAAGCGGTTTTTTGTTGATACTTTCTATGTCTGTGTATTCCAACGAATAAATGTCAATTGATGCTAACAAAAAAGTTAAGATTTGTAAATCAAATTTGATTTTTTTACGCAGTTATTTTCAATTGCAAGTGTTTGTGAGGGTTTGTCATTAAGACGAGATGATGATGATGATTATGGGTCTGACACTAAACGTTGATTTGAAAACAGTAGAAGCTCTTAATGATGGTAGCCGTAGCTTCCGTAGCCCAGACTCAAAGGAGCGGAGTAGCCGAGTCCGTGGTAGCCCAAGCCGGAGTAGCCGAAACCGTGATCCAGAGGGGAGGCGTAGCTCAGGGCTGGTGCGGCGTAAGACACCTTGGTGACGGCGGGGGCGGTGTACAGGGGAGCGCTGGCGTAGCCGTAGCCAAGACCATATCCTCCCAGGCCGTAACCGTAACCTCCCAGGTGGGTGGTGCCGTAGCTGACCTTAGAGACGGTGGACACGGGAGCGGCGATGGCGATGGGGGCGGTGGCGACAGCTAAGGGAGCGGCGTAGCTCAGACCGTGACCGTATACCACACGTATCCACCGTATCCACCGTAGTCACCGTAGCCGTAACCCAAGCCGAGGACGCCTCGCTTGTCCACGGATTTCTCTGCCTCTCCCTTCTTCTCCAACTCAGCGGCGAAGGAGCACACAAAAAGGGCGAGAACAACGATCTGCGAGAGGGATATAAAACATGAGGGTAAAAGAGACATCAAATAATACATTTCTAATAAAATATCAAATTGTATAATTAATATGTCACCAGGACGGGGCCTAAATTCAAAATGTAATTTCAACAACATCATTTACCCGCAGCGATGGCCAAATGAACTAAGGTCATGAATGTTACCTCCTCGCGGTGTCTATCTTTCGACAGGTCATTGTCTTATTCGAAATGATTCCTCCAGCGTTTTGTCTGAAACGTTCCGCTGAAAGAGTCCCAAAATTGAGATCTGAATGAGAAACTAGTTTACAGTGTTTTGTCTCAAAAGAAAAAAATCATGAATTACTTATTTATGGCTGCGTTCAACCTTTTTTATACACACTTATTTCTAGTACACCAATATTTTTAATGTGTTTATTGATTGATTATTTTAAATAAATTAAATAACCAAAAGTCTTCTTCTTCTTATTATTATTATTATTATTAGCACCGCGTCTTACTACCCATTTGGGTTATACGCACTTACGCTAATGTGCAATGGTAGGGTGATTGTGAGATGAAATGGAGGACCTAGATTTAACGTGGAATCCGAACCACGGTGGCGGCCTGGCATTCCTCACATTCACAAGTTGTGATTAATACACATCTTGTCAGAGGTGAAGGAAGGGTTTGGCAATCAGATAAATCTGTGCCGGGACCGAGGATTGAACCCCGGACCTTCAGAACAGAAGTCTGACACCTTACCCCTAGGCCACCAGGTCACCAAAAGTCTTCTTCACTGTAGTACTAGTGCTTGTTTTTAAACTACCATGATTACTTAATTCAGGAATTAAATTTATTATTTTGACTAAAACACTTCTTCAAGCCTAATTTGTTGTTTTTTACATGTCTAACTATAAAAATCAATACACACAAATATATTATTACAGATAAATATTTTTCAAACTTCAAATATAACTTAATCAAAATGTGTTGTAACTTTAGAGAGTGAGGATTAAACCTTAATAAAAATAATAAATTTATATATGATTGAATATATTACTCACGTTACTTAATTAAAACACAGGACATATTTAAAAAACTTTATTTTCTTAAATTAGGTTAAAATAAGTTCAACTTAGAAAAAAATGAGTTCGGAATTATTAAATAATTTTCGCGTAGGCCTACTACTAATAGCTATACAGCGTACCCGCGGGGATATGCTTACCACAGGTTGAGAACCACCGATAATAGCGTTTGTCTTGCATTGCGCTTGATCTCATTTAATGGAGAGGTCGGGTTTTGAATCATGACTGGGTGCAATGGGGTGGTTTATCATATATTAATGATTACGGTAGTTTATTCTACCTCCAGTTTAATATGTGTGCTCTTGGGGATCCAGAGAAGGCGAGTTAAGGCCAGTATTTTTGCAGTTTTTATAGAAAAATATTTGTTGGCCAAAATAAATAAAATATTGCTCCAGTAAAAACATATAATATAATTTTACTCACATGGTGGTATCAACAGCTCTTGAATATCTGTCAAAGGCGTCCTGGAATTTAGTGACAACTTTTTATCTTCATTTAAAAGGTTTGTCATTAAATGCTAATATGCTCATTAAAGATCAAGAACTTTTAATATCACCATGTAAAGAAAATTAAACAATATGTTTGTATTGAAGGAATATTTTGTTAATTTAGTTCATAAAAAATTTTGTTATAAAAACTGCAAAAAACATTCCCCTTTTCTCAAGTTCTGTATATCCTCACCATAAACTGACAATTTATCCTATCACAGAAGGTTGAACTGTTATTTATTTATTTTCATGCTTACTGCTTGTCCAGGCTAAACGAATATTTAAGCGTGCAGTAAAGGTATGAGAAATGTTGAGTTTAGAGAAAATATACCATCATTTGTGGAAAAAATTATTGAAAAATTATTTAACTAAAAAATACCTGGTCAGAATTCAAACCCTGACATTCCCGTCACCACCAAACCAGACCATGCGAGACTGACAACCTTGTCCGCGTTCCCACCGGTGAAGGCTATTAATTGGGCCAGTTTCATAGTCAGACTTAGTACGTCTCAAGTGTGGTGCTATACTAAATACAGGATAACACCTACCTAGACCAGAATGGAATGGGCCAGTTTCATAGTCAGACTTAGTACGCCTCAAGTGTGGTGCTATACTAAATACAAGACAACACCTACCTAGACCAGAATGGAATGGGCCAGTTTCATAGTCAGACTTATTACGTCTCAAGTGTGGTGCTATACTAAATACAAGACAACACCTACCTAGACCAGAATGGAATGAGCCAGTTTCATAGTCAGACTTAGTATGTCTCAAGTGTGGTGCTATACTAAATACAAGACAACACCTACCTAGACCAGAATAGAATGGGCCAGTTTCATAGTCAGACTTATTACGTCTCAAGTGTGGTGCTATACTAAATACAAGACAACACCTACCTAGACCAGAATGGAATGGGCCAGTTTCATAGTCAGACTTATTACGTCTCAAGTGTGGTGCTATACTAAATACAAGACAACACCTACCTAGACCAGAATGGAATGGGCCAGTTTCATTGCCAGACTTAGTACGTCTCAAGTGTGGTGCTATACTAAATACAAGACAACACCTACCTAGACCAGAATGGAATGGACCAGTTTCATAGTCAGACTTAGTACGCCTCAAGTGTGGTGCTATACTAAATACAAGACAACACCTACCTAGACCAGAATGGAATGGGCCAGTTTCATTGCCAGACTTAGTACGTCTCAAGTGTGGTGCTATACTAAATACAGGACAACACCTACCTAGACCAGAATGGAATGAACCAGTTTCATAGTCAGACTTAGTACGTCTCAAGTGTGGTGCTATACTAAATACAAGACAACACCTACCTAGACCAGAATAGAATGGACCAGTTTCATAGTCAGACTTAGTACGTCTCAAGTGTGGTGCTATACTAAATACAGGACAACACCTACCTAGACCAGAATGGAATGAACCAGTTTCATAGTCAGACTTAGTATGTCTCAAGTGTGGTGCTATACTAAATACAGGACAACACCTACCTAGACCAGAATAGAATGGGCCAGGTCAGCATATGAGACTGCTTCATTCCATTAGGATTATTATAGCATCGTAATTGAGACGTACTCAGTCTGGATATGAAATCGGCCCGGCTCTCAGGCTAGGGATGATAACAGTTGAAAATCAAATTCACCCTTCTAGTGGGGAGATATGATTGATAAAAAATAGTAAAAACGAAATGTGATAAAATCCACCCTCAGTGTCCTTGGGCAGTATTTGAACTCGACCTTCCCGTCAACGGACACCGTACTAGAACAAAGCAAAGTGAAAGGAACTTCGACTAAAGAACAAACTGATCTCAAGAAAACTGTTTTTTATACCCGTGCTACTTGTGTTTATAATCACCATTTTAAATCTTAATATAGAATTAAACTAGCAGTCCTCGAAATAGTATTTCAGGTCAATCATGTACTGTACGTGTTCCAATGAGCTTCGCCTGTGTAACTTTGTATCAGATCGTGAATTGGTCGATTAAAGAGGAATGGGGAATTGTTTCACGAAGGTCACTGATCGATCCTAGTGGGAGGCGCTAAACGATACTATACAGCTTCCGAGTAACACTCTAAATTAGAGATCTCGCCTAATTTAACAGATCTGCTTAACAGGCGCATTTAAAGAAATGTGTTAAGTTTTAAAAATATAATTGGCTTAGAGGTTAAGTTTAGTATAAATACAAAAATATATCATCGCCAAGAATAATATTATATAATATTTTATGATAAAATATCTTACAATCATGCGTTTATTTAAATATAAAACGGAAATAAAAAAATCTCACTAGAACATTCAAATTTATGTTTGTTTTTATACTCCATTCAAATGTTATGATTTTTGTAGTTTTATATTTATCGAAAATACTATCGCAAACATGTATGATTGTTCAATCTCCCATAGTTTATTTTAAATAATATAGGACTCTTATTTAAAAGAATAATGAAGTATTCAAACTACTTTTTAGAGTGGATTTTTCACACTAAAACTCAAGCGATCTCTATTCGAATGATCTTTAACTAGTTTTGGGTAT
Source organism: Timema podura (assembly GCA_033556935.1). NCBI lineage: Eukaryota > Metazoa > Arthropoda > Insecta > Phasmatodea > Timematidae > Timema > Timema podura. Next base: position 69,607,735 of record JAVRXN010000001.1, read on the forward strand.
CAGTAACATAAATATATATCATTTAGACTATTATAGTAAGGTAAGAAAGTTGAGTTTTAAAAAACCACCCGAGCCACACTGCAAGACTACAATAGTAAATAATTTATATTTACCTAACATGTTTTCTAAAGGAAATTAATACATCTATCCTAATGCTATAAATTAAATTAAAAAAAAAATCTATTACAATAAACCAGCATCGTTGAGCCCATGGACAAACTGATCTAGTCTGATCCTTGATGATGGGAGGTTGGGGTTCGATTATCTGATGAGTGTACTAAGGTTGTTTTTAACTAAATGGTTCCCCACCTTCCCTTCACGCAAATTGGGCACACTTTCTTTAAGTTTTACCTTCCTAACCTCTACTCCATTAGCGCAATTAAAATGCGTAAATCCTGGACAGGTAGAAATAAGTGGCGGGAAAAAAAAACACGACATTTTATCTGGGGGAATAAACTTTAACATAGCACTAAATTAATTTATGTAAGAATCATTACAGGATCGCTAAGATTTACAGTCAAATGACTGGTGAAATGACTTAACCTAAACGCACCAAATATAATAAATATGGAGAAGAAATCTTCCGTAGGTTTATCTCTACGTTCGCATTCCAACCCTTTTTAAAGGGAATATATTTCACTATACCAGTATTTTAGATGGGAGGCCACCGCGTAATATTTACAATGGTCGCAAAGTGTTGAGTTATTTTTAAATAGTAAATCTAACAGAAAATATGCCACATTCACAGCCAACTAGATAATTAACCTATGTGCCGCTCAGGAAATGTGAGGTTTGGTTTATTATATTCTATCCATTTAATTTACTTAAGTAAAGGTGTTTTAGATTGAGTTTATCTTCATAAACCTATTAAATTTATATTTAATAATCAGGGTGCCACCTACTTGAAAATAAATATATCCACATTGTGGTATTTCTTATTAAAAGGAGAGTTAGCTTCAGAATAATAAAACAATCCTCAATTATATATAATTGTTCTGATTTTATCGTATTAAAAACTCACTTTATTTGTTCGAAGAAGGATACACCCCTAACAATTTACTTTGGTAGAAGAACTGAGACATTTAGCGTGAAAAGTCGTTTGAAATGAGCTAGTTTCACGTTTTAGTGATATTTCTAAAAATATAAAACTTAAAATTATGTTTTTAAGGTGGAATGGGAAGGTACGCGAAAAAAGGCCAGTGTTTTTGCAGTTTTTATTGAAAACCATTTTTTTTCTGCCAAAATAAATAAAATATTCCTCCAGTACAAACATAAAGAGTTTAATTTTCTTCAGAGGGTGATATCAAAAGTTGTTGAATATCTGTCATGAACATGGTTGAAATATCTAACAAACTTTTTTAAATTAAGAGAAAAATATGTCATTAAATTCCAGGACACCCTTGATAGATATTCGAGAAATTTTGAGGTCACCGTGTGAAGAAAATTAAATTCTATGTTTGTACTGAAGCAATATTTTATTTATTTTGTCCAAAAAAATTTTGCCATAAAAACTACAAAAACACTGGCCTTTTTGGCGCCTACCCTCCCATTCTAACTTAATCCTTCAGGATCAATGGATACTTTCACCTTCATTTTGGAGTTAATTATATTTGAATATTTAAAACCACAAATTAAATAAAGCGGAATTTCTCAGCGCTCCGATAGTCGGTCATCTTATAAACACTTGCCATTTTTAACTATCTGAGCTATTGTTATTATGGTTATCTTAAAATATATGTTATACGAAGATAATCATGGCTCTTTAAATAAATGTGTTGGATTAATTATATTTCATTACAATTATTGCCAGTTACAAAGCATAGGATTGTCTAGTGTTAAACTTACTTAATGCCATGACAATTTAATAAACTGGAAAAAAAAATTGATTCCGAGGTATTTGACAATGCATTTAGATGAACCAACAAATCAAACAACCTGACATATTTTTATCCTATGTAAGATTTGATTACCTCGTTTTCTTAAAAGCAGCATCTTTTGATGAGTTTACAGTAAATTCTTACTCAAAATAATGTTTGAAGCAAAGTGTATGAGTAAGCATTAGATAAACGTTTACGATTGGATAGATAGAGAATTTAGAATAAGTATAATTTTGTGGATTAAGTTAAATTATTTTAGAGAGGGTAAATATTGCCCCTAAAATAAAATTCAACACATAAAAGTAAATAGAATAATCATGGTATCCGCTTCGGTGGCCGCATGTTCTAACGCGCTGCTCTCGCAGTAGACTAGACTGCTGATGACAGGGAGATCGAGGTTCGAATCTCTGTTGGGTGTACTGACGGTGGCTTTACCAAAATTGTTTATTAACCTTTTTCCACGCAAATGTGGCTACTCTTCCTATAAATATACCTTCGTGGTCCAAAAAACCATTAGCGTAACTTGCAGATAAGCGTATAACCCGAACGCGGTGCTAAAATAAAATAATTATGTAAATATTATTTTGTTAAATTACATAGAACCCGTGTAAGAATTATACCACAGCTGAGGTGCGTTTATTATTTTATTTACAATTGTCTTAGTGAAATTAGTAGAGAAAATAATATATTTGAGAAATGCTAATCAATTTAATGTATGAAAGTTGGTTTTGATTTAACGTCCATACCCAATATGGCATACCGTTACACAAAGGCAACAGTCTTATCCAGGCCACTCTTACGGTGGGTTTCCTCCATATTGCGAACAGGTAAAGGAGCAACCCACGGGAGCCCCTGCGTGAGGGTGGTGACAAGGGTGGAAGGGGTTGCCGACAGACCCCACGGGCCACCGGGGCTTTCCCCGCTACCCAACCTTATCTAACATTACCTAGGAATACTCGTGTATATAATTGAGTTAGATTTAGACTGACAGGGCTGAGAGGCCGCACGACTGCTAAGCACCCATCGGCCAAATTAGGGGTGGGATGGCATAGCAATCACGGCGTGTCCGCAATATGGACTCCTCCTCATATGTCACAACCAGATAATTATTTCCAGAGACCCTCGTGTTCGCAAAAAAACTGTTCCCAATCAAAATGACACCTTCCAATGATGGGGAGGAAAAGGTTTGAATCTCAGTTGGGTATTTTCTCCTAAATAGTTATCCTCTCTTCATCCACCAGAATGCGAGTATTTTTTCTCTACATTTTTCTTTCCTCGTATCCATCACATCAATTTAAATATGCGGACATTCCGAACAAGTACTAGATGATATTAAAATAAAATAAAATTAGGTTTTTAGTTAGTTTGTACAATCATTAGATTCAAGAAAGTGTGCGTTAACGAGTAAAGTTATAAACTCACCGCAATCTTCATGATGGGTGGATGTACAATCCTCGTGTTGGTTGTAGAACTGAGAAAGAGGCAGTTCTCCAAGTGTTTGTCTACTGTGGGAGATTCTCCCGGTATTTATACACCGCCCGCACAGCTCAACGCCACGGATGTTACATCCTCCCTTCCCCTTTGAGCCCCCTCCTACACCCTTGGCCCTCAGAGGGGGCGCTATCAGTATTTCCGTCACAAGGAGACCTCAGAACGCGTCTCAATGAAAGTGAAAGGTTCAACCAAAATGATAATGTCTCGCTAACGACGGTAATGGTTTTTACTGTCGTGTTTCTCGGCGATAGTTGTTTTATCCATTTATTTGATAGATTTAGTTTGTTTTTTTTGTGGCCGCGCGAGTCGAAGTTATACTTTTTAGAGGTCGGACTCAGTATTCTTTTTGACCTTGAGAGCGGGACTTGGTTTTAACACGTGTCCCAGTTCCAAGGTGAAGGGGTCGTGGGCTGGAAGCTATCGAAACAAACGGGTTGCTGACTAAACCCCATCTAAGTTAGGAGAGTAGGTGACAGCTAGCAGAAGGTACTTTATTGTAATCATTGGCTAAATATTTTTGGCCTACATATTTTTGAGTAGTTATTATTTTATCACTAATACTATACTATACATAATTAATAATTAGGGAAAAGATTGAGATTAATTACTTTCAAACAATGTTTGCTGTAAAGGAAGAACTTCTGCTAGCTGTCACTTAATCACTCACCTACTCTCCTACCATTAGATAGGGTATATGAATATAGCCTCCAACAAGAAAGTGTCCACCTAAAACTAAAAATCTGGCCACTTTTACGACCAATAGTTCTAACAAACGTATCCTTAAGACACTAATTCACTAAGTCTAATGTTATTTTTGATTGATGATACCTTAATAGTAATAGATTTAGAAATTTGGCTAGTCATGATTTTTAACTTATATATAATTTGAAAGGTCCGTTTACGTTAATATAATTGTGAGGAAATGACTGAGCCAATTTTGACAAACGACCACTTATTTTAAGGGTTAAGGGATTGAGGGTGTTGCCAAAAATAGTAGTTTCCAACGAAAATAATATTTTCCCAGCGAATTTTCAATTTTTCTTTGTTTACATCCTTATGTAAATCCTGGTTTATGCATGATTTATACCTGTAAATGAGATATATATCCTTGGTCCTCAATTGTTACTTGAGTATTTTGGTACCATGACTAGATAGATAGCTGAGAGAAGGGTCATTTTAAAGTTCTCGTTGGGGCATGAAGGATGAAAATATAAATTATGATTCAAATTAAACACCTAAAACTGAATATCTTTATGTAAAGTTGATGATAGGCTTTGGTGAGTAAGCTTTTAACTAGATAGTCGAGTGAAGACTTATCATAGAGATCTTTTCCCAATAAAAAGCTTAAATTATATTTCAGTGCAATCAATGCAGCTATCGCTGTAATAATCCACTAGAATCCCTAAAAATACAAATTTAAGAAGACCGTAAAAATTATATTCTTGAATTTGATTAGTACAAATTATAGTTTCCATATTGATTGATATTTTTTCTAATTAATTAGCCATGAGATTTTTAAAGCTGATTCTTTTTTCTACAATACATTTAATGAGTAGGTTCTAATTATGTGAGATAAAGTCATGTTCATTAAACTAGCGACATTACCAATCTCTACTGTGTGCAGACCCTTAATCAATTGTTCTTATTTAAATAAAGTTATTAAAGGGATCTTGGTTATTAGACCCATTTTTTTAAACTAATAATTAATATTGCCTTATTTTTAACCTCAATATATTCACTGGGTGAGAATTTCAACAATACTTGGCCAAATCATTTTGCTTGTATTTTAAATTTGGTGTACAATATAAAACTACTATTTTATTTATTTAAAATTATTGTGTTTGAATTTTAAGCATTTTGGTTGTGTCTATAAAAAGTTAAGGGCTTACATAATTGCTAAGCGTAACTAAAATGTTTTAGGCTAATTTTTGAAAATTCTAGCATTAGAAAAACCATTAATTATTTTTAGGGAAGTGTCAAAATGACTGTTCTGGTGAAATAATATATATAATTTCACGTGAAAGCCTAAATTGTGTTGCGTTCAAACATATTATCTCTCTATATTATTTCTAGTCATGATTATTGATTGAGAGTGAATAAGTATATATCAATTTTTAAGAAATCTTCTTCAGTATTGATGATTTAGTTATAAAATGGATTTCTGACTAACTAATAATTTCTCTAAATAACTGTTATGATCTGATCCTCTAACATGGACACTTATCCTAGAAATGTTGTCTGCAGGGCTCAGGCGAGACTTAAAATGTTTACCCAAGTTGTATTTTTTTCGGTATTAATAAACCACCCTCTCTGCGTGACGCAAATAATAATAATAATAATAATAATAGGGTGCCAAAACACCCTAAAAGTAGTAAACAAGATATAAGTAAATATAAAACAAGTTGTGAGCCCCCCTCCCCCCACTCCTCAAATATATGTGGACAAAGGCACTAGATCTTCTTCCCTTTCTTTTATCTTAATATTTTTGGAATATTTTAATTAAATATCAAAGTGATTCGAAAAAAAAGATACCCCGAATATTATAAAACCATAATAGGGATTGTGTTGTTAATTACTCTTTTTTAAATATACTTTTAATAATAGATTTAATAATTATTTGTATGCTATTTCATTAGCTAGAAATAAATATTAGCCTGATTATTTAAATATTTTTTTAAACATTAAAAAAAAATTGTTATAGAAAGATGTTGAATGTAAAGTGGGTGGATAAAGATTTAAATGAAGAAGTTTCCAGGATAATGGATGAAAGCTAAATACTGTGGAAGATGTTAACAAAATGAAGAAGAATACTGGTTGGCCACATTTTGACACATGAGGAACTGCTATAAACTCTATTAGAAGGATATGTAGAAGGTAAAAGAAGCAGAGGAAGACACCGACTACTCTTCATTGGCCAGTTATTTGAAGACGTTGGTTGCAAGATCTACCAAGAACTGAAGAGGAAAGCAGAAACTAGATCATTATGAAGAAGTACTGCAAACCAATATTCGTAGTGAAGCCCATAGATAGATTGACGCCCTAGAACCTATTCAACCACCTAAGTTAACTTAATGGATAGACTGGCCCTGGTTGAATATTATAATTATAACGATCCCTGACAAAACCTCGTCACATTCTCACGACCCTTCAGTAATGTCAGAACTTTTTACAATTACGTGGGCTGTGAGATGGATTCGTCGCTCCCAGTATCCTGGATAAACACTCATCGAATGTTTAGAAGGGTTCTTTACCATCACTAATAAGCTTTCAATCAATCACCACCTTTTGAGTTAGTGGTGAATGTGACCCAGCAACTTGGGCATGAACATCCGCTAAAGAAAATTGCTAAAGCTTGGTTTAACCGTTGTGCCACTGAATCCACGCCCCAAAACAATAGCATTTATTTTAAATACAACACAGATGCATATCTTATTACTAACTAAACCTCTCACCTTTTACTATAGACTTACAACGCTTTCCATTTTTATATCTTACTTTAATAATTGAAAGGATGAGTTTATATGCTTGTAATTTATTTTTACGAAAGTAATACAAATGTAGAAGTGTTTGTAAAGTGTGTATCTTAAAGATAGTTACACATTTTAAGGGTCTTGTTCTACATGCCTGAACAAGGATAAATGACCATTATTTAAATTATGTTTTGGGATGATTAAGATTAACAATTTCAGCCCACTTTTCAAAACGTGTGTGGTTGTAGAAAGACTTTGACACGAATTCATCACTTAATATATGTAAATATTAATGTGGATACAGCTGTATTTTGAACAAGAACTGTTGATATAAGTTCATATAAGCTGATTTCAAAGCTACACTTTACTATGTTAATCGAGGACGTGAATAATGATTCATAATCAGAGCTCTAAGGCCACGCAAATAAAAGTTGTAACTATTTTAATTCACCAGGAAACTTTCTCAGACCGTCAAAATACAAATAATCGAACATTTACTGCAAATTGATCGTCACCTTAAAGAGATTCTATACTTTTAGCCCATGGCCACTAAAAGGAGGAGCAATCTCACAGAACTGTCTGAACAGCTGGTATAGAACAAAAGATCACTAACCACTTTGGGAGAGTATCCCAGTAGTAGCACAATAAGTACAGTATCTCGTGTAAGACCATCTGAGGGGTTCTTCGTGAATAAATGTTGTCCTCAAAATCTCACAGCAAGTCCAACATTCCTCCCTAGTCCATTGCTCCATTGCACCAGTAAATTTTAATACAATGTGCAAATACCTAATCCATCTCTCAATGATTTTTACAGACGACTTTGGCTCTTCCTGGGAAACTTTCTCAACAATCGCCTGTATGCGGAAAAAACCTCTCACGGTATGGTACAATCTTTACACTAGCAGCTCAAACATGTTTGGGCAGTTATTGCTGCCAGTAATTTGATGTGTACTCATGTTTTGTCAGAAGGACTCATTGGCGATGGCTATTAATAATTCTTGGCCAACTGTATTTGCCAAATTTACTACAAAAAGGGTCACTGAAAGCTTTAAATGTATTTCATCTAGCTGGGCTCTTGACCTTCTCCTGCTATTTTACTGTTATTAGGTCAGCTAACACTCTTGGACCATGCATGATGGTGTCCCCACACTTCAAACTTATCACAAGAGAATAACTTTCACAGTTACTAGGCCTACTATGCCCAAAATGTCAAGAGGATAAATTGTGTGACTATTACGCTCACTTGAATATAGCCCATTGGTTTTTTGTTTGCAAAACCTTAAAACCCAAATGTATTTTATACAAAGCGTTCCTAAACACAATACACTCCTTTCCAGCTCCAGACACTCCTTCAATCGCCTATTTCCCCCCTCCCCCCTTCAAAGGCATGTTCACAAAGCGTTCCTTAAAACAATACACTCCTTTCCAACTCTAGACACTCCTTCCATCGCCTCTTTCACCACCTTCAAAGGCATGTTCACAAAAAGTTCCTAAGAACAATACACTCCTTTCCAACTCCAGACACTCCTTCCATCGCCTCTTTCACCCCTTCAAAGGCATGTTCACAAAGAGTTCCTGAGAACAATACACTCCTTTCCAACTCCAGACACTCCTTCCATCGCCTCTTTCACCCCTTCAAAGGCATGTTCACAAAGAGCTCCTAAGAACAATACACTCCTTTCCAACTCCAGACACTCCTTCCATCGCCTCTTTCACCCCTTCAAAGGCATGTTCACAAAGAGTTCCTGAGAACAATACACTCCTTCCCAACCCCCGGACACTCTTTCCACCCCACCTCCCCAAAGCATATTTACAAAAAGTTCCTTAAAACAGTTGCCAGCGTATTGTGAACAACTATGAAACAGTTTCCAACCCACCCATGTCTTTTACAAAATGTCCGGCATTCGATAATGAGACGTTCTTAGGTATTTGTAGAATCTCACGAAAATAATTTTGAGCACTTACTGTCAAATTTATTTAGGAAACTAAGAGTTATAATGGACATCAAAAAACACGTGAAGGAACATTTTAAATACGCATTTTCATATGAACTTGTTTCTTGCCTAGTTACACAAAATGTTATCCTGAAATCCGTACAAACCCTTAAGAAACATTATATATTTTATTTTGTATGTTTGTCTATATAATATATATATTCTATGGGAAATACAAAGCTTTTATTTTTTGTTTACAAACCATTTTAAGATTATTAAATTCAATGCTTCCAACGAAAATTTATTCATAAATAATTTATTTAAGATTTTGCTATGTAAATATTTTTTTATTCTACTGCGTGGAGTTCCTAAACTTATAACATATCTACAATGGCGTGGAAAGCTTAATTTTTAAGGTGGATCAGCTAGAAAATTTTACTTTACCTTTATCCAATAAAGATTCGTATACGTATACGTATATATATATACGTATACGTATACGTATATGTGGATCCTACGAGGGGGCATCAAATTCCACGGGATTTCAGACACATACATACACAATATAATTAAACAAGGGATATAATAATAAAATAAAATCTTTCTGAGAGTGGACACTTTTATCTTTAATTAGAAGTGCAATGACACTTTAATTACATATTATTATATTATGTGCAAGAACTCCTTACCAGTTTCAAGGTTTTTACAATATCAGGTATATAATTATTATTTTTTACATCCATGACTGTTTCCAGCCTGTGGTCCAGCCAGGTCAGTTTCTTAGTCAAGCCATATATTTTCCACTACCGGCTTTCTACGCCTGTTGTAGCTTCAATGCGCTATAGTATGGACTAAGAAAGGCCAAACATCCAGTCCCCAGCCGTTAATTTATCACTGTGAAAGTGTAAACTCACATTTCACAAATGATACATTTTTCGACCATGCCGGGAATCTAAATAGGGACCCTTAGCTTAGTATACAGACACGCAACAGACTGAGCTAAGGTGTTGAATCCAATATCAGTTATGATACGAGAATTAAGTTTGAAAAGTAAACTGAAATTTCTTAATATGTATTTAAACAGTTTGTAAGATTGACATTTAAATCTCTCTACGATATTTAAATGATTTGTGGATATGTTTTAATAGTTTCTAGTTTCGTTCCTTAAATTAAACATTTGAGCAAGAGTGTATAATAACTCGGTATGATTTGTTGTGAAAGCTGGTGTTATTTTTGACAAAGGACTCTCCTTGAGGTCTACCTCGACCCTCTGCCCAATAAAGATGTAACAAACTTAATAAAAGTGAAAAGCGCACGCAAGCACCTTGACATTCCTAGCGCGATAACATCCTGCGCGAGTTGGGTCACATCTCAGGAAACTGGTCCAACGCTTCCTCCGCCGGGTCATTGGCAGGAAATGTAAGGACATCTCCCCACGTGGACGGCCTTCAACTCATATAGGTGGTGTGGAGCGCAGACGAACCGTTCTAGAACCGGTGTGTTGGCTACAATAATTGTGTAGCAAACTTTGTACTCTTGGAGGAAAACTATTCAACACTTCCACACTCATACAAAGAGAAAATAAGAACTACAATGGATGTCATCACTGAGGGAACTGCATGGCTACTATTGGGAAACAGTGTTTTCATTCTCTTATTTTCGTGTGGTTAATCTCCCCTCAAATATAAAACAAGTTTCGCAACGTTGTTTAGTCGAGGTTGCCAGTAGCTCCTTCTTACCCCAGCACACCACCTTCAGACATAACAAAGAGTGAGGAGATTTGGCAACAGTTAACTGAGAGAGAGCGAAGATAAAGCTTTTCTCCATAAGACCTGCAGTACCCTCATAGGTGATATTGGGTGTAAACAACAAGAGATATTCTCTAGAACAATGAACAATATTGTAGACAACTGGTTGTCGTAGTCAGCCCAGTCTAGAAGGAACTGGTTCAATTACTGGCGGTGTTAGAAACATTACTTAATACGGATTCCTATTAGTATTCCTTTAATAAATTAAAGGTGTTTGTGCTGAATGTGTTATTTTTTTTAGGTTTGGTTAATTTGTGAATATTGAACTTCTTTTTGTATCGTGTGTAAATTAAATACCCCAAATACAGTCCGATTCTCATGGGAAGAACCGTTTAGAAAATAAAAACATATTTTTCTAGCCAATATTGATAACCTTTTACTTTATCGCTATCTTACAGGAGAGAAAGTATTGTGATCGTCAAAAAAATCTAACTCGAGATTTTAATAAATCATGACGTTTCATGACTCCCTGAATCCGAAAAAGTGGTTTTTGAATTTCCGTCTGTCTGTGTCTGTCTATCTGTACCTCCGACTAGAGCCTAAAATATTTAACCGATTGGGCTAAAACTTGGTATCTAGGGTTTTCATAGGGTTGCCCCGAGGGATTTTTGGAATTGGATATCCACCCCTAAAATTAAGGGTAGTTTATTGAAGGGCAAAAAGAAAAAAAGTCGATTTTATTAAAATCGGCTCTAACGATTTTGATTTAATTTTATTTCTAAACATTTATAAATATTCCAAACAAAATGGCTACCCTCAATATTTCGGCAAAATGACTTTAAGGGCTCCGGTCTGATGCGTAAATTCTCATTTTTTTTCATATCTCCGAAACTATTTGAGATATGAAATTACTTACCATTACAAATATGTAGATCTATTTATAATACAAATATTTTATTCGAAATATATTTTTATAAAAGAAATAACTTTCAAGTCATACGAATATATATATATATATATAAATATATATATATATAAATAAATATATATATATATATATAAAACTTTTCAAATACTAAAGATTAATTATTAGGACAGTAAAAAAAAACTAACCTGAAATGTTGATGGATGTCGACGTCTCATAACCCCCAAACCCTTAAAAATGGTCTTTGCAATGCCGTCTGTCTGTGTGTCTGTTAAAACTTAAAATTAAGAGTAGGTTTATAAATGGCTAAAAGAGAAAAAATAAATACTCAAAACATTGGCTATAACGATTTTGATTAAAATTCGTATCTAGGCGTTGATTAAGATTATAAATAAACTGGCTATTTTCATTTTCCTATGAAAATGAATTTTAAGGTACTTAACAGAGGCGGAAATTTTCGTATCTCCGCAACTATTTGAGATAATAAATAGCTTATGATTGCAAAATTGTAGGACTATTAAAAATTTTAAAAAATTATTTGAAATATATTTTTATAAAACTAATAGTTTCTGAGATATACGCAAATATATTAATACAATTTTGTGATCTTTGGTTATAAAGAGACATTACTTAAGTTTCAACGCAATAATTCTCCAATGCCATAGAGTAATTAAATATAGTAAATCTCTCAAAAAGTTTATGTTATTTTTCCTTAAACCTCTTAGGAGAAATGTTTGTACAGAAATGATCTATCTCCATTTTAGACTCAATAGTCAATATTTACATTTTTTATTGGTCAAAATTTATAAATGAGGAATTGAATAACGATCCGATGGCCTGAAGATGTGCTACACCTAATAAAATGTCGAAAATTCTAACTGGAAGTCGAAATATTAATATGAAGTGTTAACCTTTGTAGACCCAATATCGATATTTTTTTATTGGTTCAAACATACAAAAGATGAGGACATTAATTCTTTAAAATTAATATTATAAAATTTTAAACTGGGACTCAGATTTTTTTACATAAGTATAGTGAAATTTATGCTTGGATTTGCTAGTGTATATTATTTTGTTTCACATAATATTACTAGTTTTGAGAAACTATCTCCATTTTTAAATAATAGAGCGAGAAAGTCCGTGCGGAGTTCTGTATCATTTATTATATATATTTTAAGTAATGATTTGTATCACTGTGTTCTAATACTTGGTTGGGTTATACGCACATACAATAATTACTATAATAGAGTAGGGTGAGGAATAAAGCATTTTAGTTGTAGTTTACAATCATTTGCGTGGAAGGAGAATGTAAAACCATGATTTAAACACTTAGTAGAACCAACCGGGAATCAAATACAGATCTCGACATCGTCTGCAGGCCAGTCTATCAGGCAAGTGATGCCTTAAACCGTTTGTCCAGTGATGCGGGTTAAATTTTTAGATATTGATAATATATATCAAAACTAACAACTGCTAATCAATTGGTTGGCCGTATGAATACATTAAAGCAGATCTAGTAGCTTTATAAGCCGTCAGATGAGGCTCGTCTATGTATTTTGTGTATACTGAAAAGTAAGTCAATGGGAAGCGTTCATTGGTGTATGTGTACTAAATAAAGTCCAGCTTTTGTAGGAAGAACCTTATCCGACAGAAAGGTACTTTGACATACTTTCATGTCTTCATATGCTAGGTCACGTGATTTTCAATAATTGTCACATTTGATTAATAGTATCGGTGACCTGGTGGTCTAGGGGTAAGGTGTCAGACTTATGTGCTGGGGGTCAGGGGTTCAATCCTCGGTCCCGGCACATATTTATCTGATTGACAAATCCTTCCTTCACCTCTGACAAGACGTGTATTAATCACAACTTGTGAATGTGAGGAATGCCAGGCCTCCACCGTGGTTCGGATTCCACGTTAAACTGTAGGTCCTCCATTTCATCTCACAATCACCCTACCATTACACATTAGCGTAAGTGCGTACAACCCGAATGGGTAGTAAGACGCGGTGCTAATAATAATAATAATAATTAATAGTATCAAAACCTATAAAATATAAAATATTTCAACTGTGAAATAATGAAAGTTAACCACAAAAAATACTATATGTCTATGTTCTAACTTTTTCCAATCAAAATCCTACTAAACATTCTATTGATTGTGAGCATAGTCATTAGGAATAGTTGTATGATATGTGTGTCTGACTGAAGTCCATAAGCCTCGTCATACACTTAAGATTAATTTAGAAAAATAAATAGTTTAATATAAAAGAACAATTGAGGTGTTTTTATATAAATATATTTATATTATCTAGCCAGGCAAATTTGGGAACTCTTCCTCTAAATTATACCTTCATCATCTTAACTTTATTAACATGGAAAGCCAGATGAACAATAAGTTGTGGTGCACACAAAATTAGAGGATGTTGAGAAAAGATTTGCATAGTAGAAAAATATACATTTGATCCTTCCTGAATGCATTGATTGTCTTAGGTTGAAATTGTGATTTTACACCCTCAGGTATGACGTTTATTAGTGAAGTCTTCGGCTAAAAAGAAATGATCGGTTTTATTTGTTTAAGAATCTAAAAATTTTGTCTCGATGATTAACTAAAGTAAGCCAAGTAATGAGGGTTAACTGTAAGAAATACTCACTGAAATTCAACCAGGGAGAGTATGTAAAACCGTATTAAGAGTAAAACATTTAAGTCTGTTGAGTCACAGTCAGGAGTATTTACCTTTCATAAAGCTTTATCAGCAATATACTCTTTTTTGACGTGAATACGTCTTTAAATTTGCTACCATACGGGGACAATCCAAAAAACCTAATGATAACAAAATCGGGGGATACAGTTTGGTGTTAATTAAATTATACCACTGGATAGCTAAAGGATCAAAGAATTCATTACGATAAGCGAGAACAATGACGCATCTTGCGTGGTGGAGGGGGAAGCGCCGCCATTTTGAGGTTATTTTGCTGCGTATCGAGATTTGCAATTAGTATAACTCTTGACTCGGAGAAGCTACGATGTTCGTTTAAGTTTTAATCGTCAGCTGTTACATAAACGTATTCACGTGAAACACACGGCCGTGTCCATGACACAGCCACACCCCATTTTTACTTTCTCTCTATCTTACAGGTGGAGAAAGTATGGTGATCGTCAAAAAAATCGAACTCGAGATTTTGATGAATTTTGACGTTTCATGACTTCCTGAATCCGAAAAAGTGGTTTTTGAATTTCCGTCTATCTGTCTGTCTGTCTGTCTGTCTGTCTGTCTGTCTGTCTGTCTGTCTGTACCTCCAACTAGAGCCTAAACTATTTTACCGATTGAGCTGAAACTTGATATCTAGGGTTTTCATAGGGTTGCCCCGAGGGGTTTTTGGAATTGGATATCTACCCCTAAAATTAAGGGTAGTTTACTGAAGGGAAAAAAGAGAAAAAGTCGATTTTCTCAAAATCGGCTATAACGATTTTGATTAAATTTCATTTATAAACATTAATAAATATTCCAAACAAAATGGCTACCCTCAATATTTCGGCAAAATGGCTTTAAGGGCTCCGGTCTGATGCGTCAATTAACATTTTTTTAAATAGCTCCGAAACTATTTGAGATATGAAATTACTTAGAATTACAAATATGTATATATATTTATAATACAAATATTTTATCCAAAACATATTTTTATAAAATCAATAACTTTCAATCTATACGCAATTATATGAATTTTTTAACTTTTTGAACATTAAAGTTTAATTATTGCGACCGTAAAAAAAAACTAACCTGAAATGTTGATGGATGTCGACGTCTCATGACCCCCCGAACCCTAAAAAATAGTCTTTGCAATACCGTCTGTCTGTGTGTCTATAAAAACTTAAAATTAAGGGTAGTTTACTGAAGGGCGAAAAGAGAAAAATTTGGTTTTCTCAAAATCTGCTCAAACGATTTTGTTTAAAATTCGTATCTAGGCGTTGATTAAGATTATAAATAAACTGGCTATTTTCATTTTCCTATGAAAATGATTTTTAGGGTATATTACAGAAGCGTTAATTTCCGTATCTCCACAACTATTGGAGAAACTAAACAACTTTCATTGCAAAATTGTAGGACTATTAGAAATAAAAAACTTTTATTTGACATATATTTTTATAAAAGCAGCAGTTTCTGAGATATTTGCAAATATATTAATACAATTTTGTGAGCTTTAGTTGTAAACATATACTACTTAAGTCTTAACGCAATAATTCTCCAATGCCATAGAGTAATTAAATATAAGTATCTAAAAAAGTATATTATATTTCCTTAAATCTCTTAGGAGAAATGTTTGCATAGCAATTATCTATCTCCATTTTAGACTCAATAGTCAATATTTACATTTTTTATTGGTCAAAATGTATAAATGAATAATTAAATATCAATGCGATGACTTGAAGATCTGCAACACCTTATAAAATGTTAACACTTTAACCAGAAATCGAAATTTTAATACGAAGTGTTGACCCTTGTGGAAGACTTTAAACTGTTTGAAATGTTCTTAGGTGGACAAAGATGCACCTCTTTTCTCATTGATTCTATATCATTGTATATTATTTTATGCGTGTTCTTATGTGGAGTGGTGATGATACAATGTACAGTATTCCGTTCAGAAATCTTACGAGTTTATAGAAAGAGAGAGAAAGTCTGTGCGGTGCGCCGTACCATTTATTTTTGTATTATTTAGGAACGTATACACTTATTTTAAATTAATTCTAATATTATTAAATTGAATTATTTTTATTATTCTCTAGTGATAGTGGTCTCAGTTATATAAACAAGGTTACAAATATAAATAAAAGAGGGTAAGAAAATGTAGTTAAATCTACCCGTCTTTGTCTGTAGGTAGGTTGATAAGACCTAGGCGCTTGCTTACATTGAGTATGCATTTTAAGTATGACAGAATTTTACTTCTGATCCATTTTATGGGAGTCCAGGCGAGTATGAAAAGGGATGTTGTCAATTCCAGGGGTGCTCGACAACCCACGGGGAAGGAGGTGAATAGCGCGCATGGGGTGTAAATTTGTTTCCACTCCAACTTCCAACTCGTTTATCGGATTAAGATTTAAAAAATATATCTAAATAGTTTTCTATTAGGTAGGGTTATAATTATGGACTTTGTTTTGTAGTTGAATTTTAGAGTTAAAGAAAAAAGGCAAGTAAAATGTAAAATAACTACAATTTTTGTTTTAGCACCACGTCTTACTACCCGTTCGGGCTATACGCTAACTACAATTATGTCTGAAAATGCATCTTGTATAGATTGTCTCAACTTCCTGAGAAAGCTTTAAATATTTTCAAACAAGGACGATTTTCAGTAAAACGAAATAATGGAAAATTTAATTGTGTTGCTAGTGATCATGCCCTTGAACAAATCCTTACTCTTCCTTCTCAAGTTTTTGGTGGCTGGACAGGAATACCCAGTAATACTCAAGTTATTGGTGGCTGGACAGGAATAGCCAGTAATACTCAAGTTATTAGTGGCTGGACAGGAATACCCAGTAATACTCAAGTTATTGGTGACTGGACAGGAATATCCAGTAATACTCAAGTTATTGGTGGCTGGACAGGAATACCCAGTAATACTCAAGTTATTGGTGGCTGAGCAGGAATATCCAGTAATACTCAAGTTATTGGTGGCTGGACAGGAATATCCAGTAATACTCAAGTTATTAGTGGCTGAGCAGGAATATCCAGCAATACTCAAGTTATTGGTGGCTGGACAGGAATACCCAGTAATACTCACGTTATTGGTGGCTGGACAGAAATATCCAGTAATACTCAAATTATTGGTGGCTGGGCAGGAATATCCATTAGTGGCTGAGCAGGAATATCCAGTAATACTCAAGTTATTTGTGGCTGGACAGGAATACCCAGTAATACTCAAGTTATTGGTGGCTGGACAGGAATACCCAGTAATACTCAAATTATTAGTGGCTGAGCAGGAATATCCAGTAATACTCAATTTATTAGTGGCTGAGCAGGAATATCCAGTAATACTCAAGTTATTGGTGGCTGGACAGGAATATCCAGTAATACTCAAGTTATAGTTGGCTGGACAGGAATACCCAGTAATACTCAAGTTATTGGTGGCTGTGCAGGAATATCCAGTAATACTCAAGTTATTGGTGGCTGGGCAGGAATATCCAGTAATACTCAAGTTATTAGTGGCTGAGCAGAAATATCCAGTAATACTCAAGTTATTGGTGGCTGGACAGGAATACCCAGTAATACTCAAGTTATTAGTGGCTGAGCAGGAATATCCAGTTATTGGTGGCTGGACAGGAATACTCAGTAATACTCAAGCGACAAACAAATGGCGTGCACTTTACCACTGTAAATCTTCAATGCATGAGACACTTTTAGATTACTATAATCTATCTCAGATCACAGTGGTGCCATAAAATATTATTTGCATAATGAATGGGGCACAAATATAAGAGTCAGAGATGAAGGTGGAATGCCAAAAGTGATCATCTTCCTTTTTGAAAATAATAATCAGCTAAACAAATGACTTAAGTAACATTGTGAGTGGCTTAGTAGTAAATGGAGAAGTAACATCATTCTTGCTCAGGGTGCAACCCATCGGTAAAGAAATGTTGGCACAAAAATTTTTAAACAGAGCGTTTAGTTGACAAAACCAAAAGCTTTTTTTTTCTCCTCTCAAACGGATAGCTGTTATATCTTTTGCAATCTCAGCAACACAATCCAATAAGAAATATAACCAGGAAAAAATAAGCAGTATGGAAAAATAACGATCTACATTATGCTTTTCTTTTAGCTATACAGAGAAACACTAGTAATACAGAGTTTATAAAGCATCAGTAATGCTTTATCCCCCCGCCTTAGTCTTTCACAGTCCTTGGTCTGGCAATCTCAACAAAACCAAGAAAGCAAACAAAATTGGTGAACGAAATTGCAGTAGAGAGCAATTTCTCAATAAATATGAATATATTTCCTCTTAGTGCGGAAGATTTTCACGTTATGGATGGACTGGCACTTACACATTCAGTAGGCTATCCACTGTGGTCCTCTCGAAGACTAAAACATTTGGGTATTTAGCAAGTTTTCATTTGGACAGAATAAGAAAGTGTTGCAACGAACTAATGTTACAAGCATTGACGTAGTTTCTTACACGTATGGGAAATCATCCATCAAATTTGCAGAGCGAGAGAGGAGATCCGCTAGTGACGATTCACTAATTGTGAGAATAAATAGAATACACATTTTCCAAAACAGTGGTCCAGATACCTTTACAGTAAGGAAAACCAAACCCCTTTATGCCTGTTCCTATCGAATTTCATTTTACAGAATGCTTAGGTCCCAAAAGGCTGTCATTTTGTTATTGGTAGAGAGTTTTTGAATGGAAACGAATGTTCTGAGTATAAGGATGAACAAAATGTTTCCAGGGTAACACGTTTCAAAATTTATCACTTGAATGCTGATTCTATCATTTTATTTCATGCCTATGAAACTGCTCAAAATAACTATTCATGCGGTATTGTTATTCACAATCCTGACACTGACGTTTTCATACTTGGAATTATATTTTGGGAATCAATCATAACTGTTGGTTGTATTGGCCTTTTGATAAATGCCAATGTCAGTGAAAATAGAAGATGTCTTAGGTGTCACATTAATTCAGAGTGTCATGGGGATTCAGATAGTGAAGTTCTGACAGGGTGTAGCATAACAAGTAAACTGGGTACAAAGAAAAGCTCTAAAATCTGCAATGCAAACTGTAAATATCTATACTTAACTCGCTTAAACTTAAATACCTTTGTAGAAAATCAACTAAAAGTACTTGAGTTGCTATATTTACATATTATCAAGAGCCTGGACAAACTTGTGATGCGAGTAGACATATTTTGTTTTTGGCCAGCCCTAACCTCTTAAATAATATTGGTTCTCTACCCTGCACATCCAATAGTTTTAGACTTCATTTACTCCTAGTATTAGCTCAACTTCATGTTTGGGAGAGTTCATTAAATGAATTTGTTCATTCACTTGATTTGTTGAGATTTGGCTACGCTACAGATTCTGAAGGTAATATACATGTTTTAATGAAACAATCCGTTAAAAAACTGCTGTTCCAAAGCAAGTGTCAAAATTTATGTTTGAAAAGTTTTAGCTTTTGTAATTCAAGCGAAACTTGGTTCAGTGCTTACTGTTCCTGTCACGTTAACGGCTGCAAGAACTTCAACAGCAACGAACTAATTATTAATGAATAAGAGAACGGTGAAGAAGCTAATTGCATTTAACTTTGGATTTTGAGGTAAATAACATTCTTTTTAGGACTAAAAACTATTTAACATTTAACTCTTAATTTTGAAAATTTAACTGAAATGTACTTTGTGTATTAAACTTTAATTTGATCAGTCATAAAACCATACTTATTTGGATAGCACATTTTCTTATATTGATTAAGAAGGCCCCTTCATTGTTTATGTGTTGGTATCAGTAAAATATAGGTCAATTTAAGTTGCCAACGTTATCACCCTACGTAATAGAAACCATTACAATTGTTTGTACCTTGATATGATGAATGATCCAGAAGTTATATTGGAAACAAAATTCCACCCCAAGCGCGCTATTCACCTCTTCCCACACGGGTTGTCGACCACCCCCGGAATTGACATCATCACCATTCATATTCGCCTGGGTCTCCATAACATGGATCAAATGAAGTCAAATTCTGTCTTACTTGTAACTATTCATATTCAATGTAAGCTAGTGCCTCCACTATAAACCTAGTTAACAAACTCTGCAGGAGAGGGTTTAAAATTTATAACGCATCTCTCTAAAAAGATTAAGTAATAATAATAATAATAATAATTAAATGAAACGGATTACTTAGGTAAAAGCAAATAAAATTTTAAAAATATACATACTCGTATTTCTGTGTTACGTTTCTTGCTTCTTTGTTACATACAACGTTTACAAATGTATAACAAATTAATTATTTTCTTCTGAAAATAAAACCAATATTTGTAATAATCATTAGCAAATGTATTCATGTTAATAATGAGAAATTAAGAACAAAAGATAAGAGGTGTAATGGATAGTTTAATAAAGAAATAAAGTTGGTCTAGTTGGAATTTAACTGATTTCACACAAAAAAATAATAAAATGATTACAAAAATATCTAAAATATCTGTATAACCTCCTGTCGGGGGTGTTATTAAGATGGATACAATAATAAAAACAAAATATGAATAATTTAAGAAAGCAAAAATAAACAAATTTTCAAACAATTCGTGTATAAGCATGACTTAACTTAATAAAATTGAAGAGTATATGTGGTAAGTAAAATAAAATGATTGAAAGTGGACACTTAGATATTAACATTCTTCTTCTTTCATTGGAAGTGCAATAATACCATGATAATATATAATATTACTATATTACGTGCATGTGATCTTTACCAACTTTAAGATTTTTGCAATGCTAGGTGTGACTATACTGTACAATAAAATATCAACTGAAGTGTGTTAAGTTTCTAATTTCGATGTGAATTGAATACACAAAATAACCTGGACTCTTTAATTTGGTCACTATAAGGTATGAAACCAGACTTATCTGTTCACTTTTAAATGTCAGTCATTATAAATAAAACTAATTTTTTTCAATATCAGGTATGATACAAAACTTGACAGTAAAAAAGAAACATTGGCTAGCTATTTTTACAATTTAGAGTATTCAAAGACTTCGTTATAAGTGATTGACTAAAGCCATATATTTTTACAACTTCAATTTTTATTTTAAAATAGTCATGTGTTCACTATTATTTCTGTGATGTTATTTTTGGTTAAAAGAGTTACTTACAATAGAAATCTAATAATCAGTTGATTAAATTCTTCAAATATATAATATCGCTGTCAATTTTACTGTTTATTTGTTTTAAATTTCATTCAAAACTCCTAAAGTTTTGAATATTCATTATTTATTCATTTACAATTAAAATATATGTTATACATATAATCTACTTACCTTTATTTCACTATAGTAAATCATCTTTCTTTATTTTTATTTTTATTCACAAACTACCAACCCGCCATGTTTATTAATTTTGTTGGTAGGTGATTTTAACGCTATCTGCTCCAGAGAGTGGTTTATTTCGGAACTATTCGATTCGTTTATTTTTATGTTCTTGGACACTTATAGCATCTGGCTGTCTCTTGAAACATTAATTGCCCCTAGCGGAAGAAATTATTATTCTCGTTTTGTTTTTTTGTTTGGTGCCAAGTTTGAATTAATTTTTAAAGATGAATTATGTTTCTTTGTAAAAATGTATCATTATCTTTTTAGTAATACCCCCCAATCTCTAAATAATTAAGATTGTTTGCTTTATTCTTGCATACAAATCCCGGCGAATGTTTTCTCCTAGGCCGGTGATTGTTTATTTTAAACAAAAATAACGTGTTTGTGTTTTGTCTTACTTATTGTTGTGACTCTCAAAAATTGGCGTCGAAAGTGTAAGGAAGGATCCGATCTGCGGATCCTTCAATTATATCTTTTTTAAAGGTTCATGGTAATGTTATTCATCTAAAACTTCTAAAAGCTGTATAAACTCGTGAAGAAAGTTGAGTGGAAGCACTCAAAGAAGATCTTGGTGGAAATTTAAGGTCAGAGAGTTAAATATCGACGGAGCTTTGATTCAACATTTTTACCAGAGCAAGGACATTTTCGGGTGAGATCCAATCCATCTGTAAACATCCTGTTACGGATGTAAATAATTAAGCATAATCCTTAAAATTACTAAAGAAGGACAAATAATTTTCAGTTTCCAAACTAGAATTAATACTTTTTGTCCACCTCAGAACTATTTTTTTTTTGTTTATTATTGTTACATGTTATAAAGAATAAATTTTGTTGTTAAAATCTTATTTGCTTAAAGAAATATGTATATTCAAATATACTCACAATTCAAGTGAGAATTTAACAATTTCAAGTATTGCTTAACAATACTTTTAATAATATTATAATATACGAGGCATGCTTCATAGGTAGGGTTCATTTAAGAATATCATTCACTTCAATAATTAAAATTACTCTTTAAATTTAATTGTTTTATTGTTATTTACATCAATGTACATTGTATTTTCTTCTAAACTTGTATCCCATGTATAGCGATACTCAGTAGAGTGGATTGGTCAAATCAAGAATAATAACCTGCATCAGGAAGTCTTTGGTTGTAAGTGTCCAACTTAAGTCCAAACTTTAGGTAAAGTCCAGGGGTCTTGAGAAAAAGGGTTTTCGTATTACCGCTGAGCAGTTTTTGGGGATAAATTTATTCTATAATTAAAAATCTACCTATCTCACCAAAATAAATGGGGTTGGTAGTTGGCGCCCAATAAAACACAAGATTATATATTATAGATTATAGATTATCAAAAATTAAATTAATTCTTTCATTCAAAAATATAGAAATAAATACACAACATACACACACATATTTTTATTATTTTTTCATTACAGTGTCGCCTTAACGTGGGGCTATTGTTATACCTAAAGTTTTTTTTTTAATGACTGTAAAGGTTGAGGCCTGATTACACTAGGGCATATTTGTGATTTGAGAGGACAGTAAAATATATATTTTGAGGCCTGATTACACTAGGGTCTATTTGTGACTTGAGGAAGTAGTTGATGTTTCTTTGCGGCCAACTTACACTAGAGCGTTTTATTGACAGGGCTAGATTACCTCAGTTAGGTTTTTGGTCATTTTTACGTCGTGTAGAAGGTTATGCCAGAGGGGCAGTATTATACATGTAGCAAGGCACGTAAGCAGCTCAAAAAGATAAACATGGATGCCCAGCAACCATCTGTAGGTGGAGAAGCAGAGGCGTCAGAAGGGGAGGTTGAAATGCCTCAAGCCGAGCCCAGAACAGAGCAATAGGATGATAGTTGTGTCACAACGTTAGAGTAAATAGTTATGGCAGGTTTACAACCAGTAGTTCCACACATGGAGGATGGTACACCATTGGGGGCAGATGCCCTGGATAGCAGTAGGAGTATTTCAGCTGTGGAGAAGTTAGAGGAAGCTCCAAAGACAGTGAAGGAATTTACCATGTTTGACCTAATGCAAGCATTGAGGGGGGACCTAAAAAAAATGGAGAATAGCATGAAAAAGATGGAGGAAAAAATGGAGAATAACATGAAAAAGATGGAGAATAACATGAAAAAGATGGAGAATAACATGGAAAAGATGGAGGGAAAAATGGAGAATAGCATGGAAAAGATGGAGGAAAAAATGGAGAATAACATGATAAAGATGGAGAATAACATGAAATCACTAAGGGATGATGTTATCTCAAGATTTGACCATTATAGTACCGAGTTTAGGTCAGTCCACAACCAATTGGTGGAAAAGGGGAAAGAGGTCGAGGCGCAAGTACAGGACTTGTCAACGACTGGGGAGAAACTAGTGGCAGCAGTGGAGGAAGTACCAGAGCAAGTGGTAATAATGCCAGTTAAGGACCCTTCGACGAATGGTTCTTATATTTACCCTTTCATATATTTAGGGGCCTACTACTACAAGAAATGCGATTCACAATTGTGTGAAACCCCTAATGAGTACTACATAAGTCAGTCACGTGTTCCAATAATGGGTCAGTCTCGCGGTCATGTGAACGATTTTGACTTGGAATTTGACTATGAAGTCATGCAGTTTAAGGAGTCGAATGAGTCATTTCATGTAAAAACAAGGGTTTCTGAAGTAGAGAAATTATCATGCACTTTGTGGGTAAACGATGAAGTGCTATTGTCAAGTTGTTTTGGTGTGTCGTCAAATGGGCCCACAGAGACAAAACTTGTAAGAGATGTCTGGTCAGCTGCGACGATAAGCCAGGATACAAGGAGCATTCTAAGAGTGGAACTGCAAACTGAAGCTACTGACATCGGGAGGAGTGTTCTTCACCAACACCGAAGCAATGAAGAATGCCCTAAATATTTTGATATTCAGGATGTCTTATTCAATATCTCCTCGCATCATTGGACCAGGAACCAGGTCACATGGCAGTCATCAAATCAAGATGATACCTGCAACAAGAGCAAACCAAGGATCAAGAAACGAGGCCTCGGTAAAAGGAAGCGACATGGATTTCTTCCAGATCTAGGAAATGTATGGCTAGTTGGAGGAAGTGGAATTAGGCCCTCTCTTCCACAATCTCAACCTAGGGATTGTAGGAGGACTATTTTTGATCCTGGAATAAGTTTTAGGACATAACTACAAAGTTTTTTGTGGGAGTCGAGAAATCCCTGAAGCTCGGGTTGCTGTTGGAGGAGGGAATGTTTCAGAACAGAAGAAGGTTGTGGGAGTCGAGAAATCCCTGAAGCTCGGGTTGCTGTTGGAGGAGGGAATGTTTCAGAACAGAAGAAGGTTGTGGGAGTCGAGAAATCCCTGAAGCTCGGGTTACTATTGGAGGAGGGAATGTTTCAGAACAGAAGAAGGTTATGGGAGTCGAGAAATCCCTGAAGCTCGGTATGCAATTGGAGAAGGAATAGTGTGAACAAAAGAGGTCCCTAAAAAACTTTCATTTGAGGCACATGTCTAGGTGAAATAATACACATTTGTTTACATATAGGCCTAATTCTGTTTTGAAGAAAACAAGATTTTTTTTTATTACAATTACTATTTATTTCTACCTTATTATACGTCGAGGAAAAATATATTTATATCACCAAAGAAATGCCAAAGTACACCCCAGCGCTCCAATGAAGATGATAATTATGTGTATAGGAGGTTCTACGAGATGAGGAAGCGATGAGGAGAGTAATGTTTTGGAGTTTATGACAGTTGTCAATATGTTTGATTGCCCTATAAGTCCTCACTGATAACAAGACAGTGACAGTACCAATGTAGAGGTGATTTTTGTTTATTTGGAGGAGCTACGTCTGATTGAGGGAACTACGATACTCAATTATTTTTCATAAAGGATCTACGGTTTATGGGAGAAAGTTATGTCTGATTGAGGGAACTATGATACTCAATTATTTTTCATAAAGGATCTACGGTTTATGGGAGAAAGCTATGTCTGATTGAGGGAACTAAGATACTCAATTATTTTTCATAAAGGATCTACGGTTTATGGGAGAAAGTTATGACTTATTGAGGGAACTATGATACTCAATTATTTTTCGTGAAGGAGCTATTTACTCTGTTTTTCCAACAGAAGTAATTATTATTAAGTGATTATCAGTTACTAGCAAGGTCAACAATGTTATGGAGAGCGCTGGAATGAGAATCTGTATGCAGCATGGTGTAACAAAAGCCAAAGTTCGGTTTCATCTAATTTTATAGATTATCTATTATTTTGTCTCATTTTTCCTCTAAAAAAATTATGAGGCCACTCGGATATTATACTATCAAAGAAAAGTCCATGGTAGAACATTAAATACCTCCAAAATGTGTATTTCATCTTAACAAGATCTTGAAGACAGGTCAAGCAGTTGATCTAGTGCAAATATGAAGAAGGCCAAGAGTTGTTTCGCAGTGGGACCGCAATGTAGCGAAGAATGCTAGAACAGAAGAAGGTTATTTATGTTATGTTATATTATATGTATGTTATTTGTAAGAAGAGTAATCAACTTGTTGTTTTGTTTATATATCAAAGCTAAAATCTGCATTTGACTGTGAAGAATTGAAGAGAAAAAGAGTTAAATCCATTTTAACACTTTAAAAATATATGATTTTTGAGTTTAATGAAATGTTATTTAAACATTTCTCTTTGAGAACTGACATTAATATTGAGGGGCTGTTGGAAAGTACCCATATAACAAGTTTGAGTAAGTTTAAATGTGTATACAAACATTTGATAATACTCAAGTTAGGCGTGGGCCTAAATTTTCAAATATTCTATTTCCTTTTCAACTATTTTAAAGGGTTATTATTAATATTTTTAAATGATACTTCTACATTACCTTGAAAAGAGTATATAATAACTGGTTTCACTAAAAGAATTGAGAAATACAAAGAAATAAGGGTTAGCCTACTCTACGTTCTGTCAAGATGTAAAGAAAATGACTCAGAGAGCATTTGCTTTTTCAAGTTTTGAGGAAGAAATTATAAATATATTTTAATTATTTTAACAGGATAGCTGAAGAAGAGGATGTATTTGATATATTCATTAATGGAATGAAGAAATTCTGATTTTAAGGTCAAGGCCTATTCATTTTTCTGTGGCAAAGTGCCAAAACCACTAAAGGATTTGTTTCCTTTTTTACAATTTAAGAGTACAAAATGTATAATTTTGGCAATGAAAATACTTTATATAGTTAAATAATATCCTTAGGTTAATGAACATATCCATCGGAAGTTAAAATAGTTGGTTTTAAGCCATTTTATGTGGCTAAAGAGAATGACTACAAGTGTCACAAAGGTTGCGATAACTTGAGTTTCCACACCTACATTTGTTTTTAAAGTTTAGAGAGAGAAATATTTGTAATTTTCATTCAAGACTTCTACCTGATTTGAAGAAGGGTGTCTATTTGCCATATCAATTGAAGAAATTTAAGGATTTTAATGGAAAGGGTTCTAGGCCCTCAAGTTTTTTATGTGATGAGAAGAGTAAACTCAATATAAGCATGTTTCTTCTAAATTATTTTTTTGTCTTTAAAAATATATTTAAGTATGGAGAATACTTTTGTTAAATAGAGGATGTCTCTAAGCTGTTAAGAAAATAACTGTGAATTCTAAATATTTGATTTTTCATTAAGTTATGAATTAAAAGTAAACAGCAAGTTTTCCAGGAAAATGTGTATTTTCGACTGATCGATTTAAAGGGAGTAGTTTGGTTATTTACCATAACCGTGGCATTAAATAAATATATTAACACGTGAAGAACAATATTATAATCACATATATTTAATAGATTCTAACCTTACAAGCCGAATGACCTTGAACTTGAATGTTCAATGTTGTGAAATGATCAGCTGATGTTAACAGCTGACAAACATGTGGCATCTCTAATATTTGGGAAGTTGTTGAAGTAATTCGTTCAGAATCTGGAAGAAAATACCATACCAAGAAGACTTGAAGAGTTTTAAGTTAATTAAATAAACACACATTTAAAACCGTAACCCGAACTAGAGAAAGTAGGGTGCATTTTGAGTCGGGATGTTGAAATTCAAATCCACTTTCATTAACCACGGAGATCAACTGAGCGTCTAAGTTTGATATCAGAAAATAACATCTTTTAAGTAGATACTACGCTCTTAATATAATAAATTAGATTAAAATCGTAGCATCGAGGGGCATTTCTGTGATGTTATTTTTGGTTAAAAGAGTTACTTACAATAGAAATCTAATAATCAGTTGATTAAATTCTTCAAATATATAATATCGCTGTCAATTTTACTGTTTATTTGTTTTAAATTTCATTCAAAACTCCTAAAGTTTTGAATATTCATTATTTATTCATTTACAATTAAAATATATGTTATACATATAATCTACTTACCTTTATTTCACTATAGTAAATCATCTTTCTTTATTTTTATTTTTATTCACAAACTACCAACCCGCCATGTTTATTAATTTTGTTGGTAGGTGATTTTAACGCTATCTGCTCCAGAGAGTGGTTTATTTCGGAACTATTCGATTCGTTTATTTTTATGTTCTTGGACACTTATAGCATCTGGCTGTCTCTTGAAACATTAATTGCCCCTAGCGGAAGAAATTATTATTCTCGTTTTGTTTTTTTGTTTGGTGCCAAGTTTGAATTAATTTTTAAAGATGAATTATGTTTCTTTGTAAAAATGTATCATTATCTTTTTAGTAATACCCCCCAATCTCTAAATAATTAAGATTGTTTGCTTTATTCTTGCATACAAATCCCGGCGAATGTTTTCTCCTAGGCCGGTGATTGTTTATTTTAAACAAAAATAACGTGTTTGTGTTTTGTCTTACTTATTGTTGTGACTCTCAAAAATTGGCGTCGAAAGTGTAAGGAAGGATCCGATCTGCGGATCCTTCAATTATATCTTTTTTAAAGGTTCATGGTAATGTTATTCATCTAAAACTTCTAAAAGCTGTATAAACTCGTGAAGAAAGTTGAGTGGAAGCACTCAAAGAAGATCTTGGTGGAAATTTAAGGTCAGAGAGTTAAATATCGACGGAGCTTTGATTCAACATTTTTACCAGAGCAAGGACATTTTCGGGTGAGATCCAATCCATCTGTAAACATCCTGTTACGGATGTAAATAATTAAGCATAATCCTTAAAATTACTAAAGAAGGACAAATAATTTTCAGTTTCCAAACTAGAATTAATACTTTTTGTCCACCTCAGAACTATTTTTTTTTTTGTTTATTATTGTTACATGTTATAAAGAATAAATTTTGTTGTTAAAATCTTATTTGCTTAAAGAAATATGTATATTCAAATATACTCACAATTCAAGTGAGAATTTAACAATTTCAAGTATTGCTTAACAATACTTTTAATAATATTATAATATACGAGGCATGCTTCATAGGTAGGGTTCATTTAAGAATATCATTCACTTCAATAATTAAAATTACTCTTTAAATTTAATTGTTTTATTGTTATTTACATCAATGTACATTGTATTTTCTTCTAAACTTGTATCCCATGTATAGCGATACTCAGTAGAGTGGATTGGTCAAATCAAGAATAATAACCTGCATCAGGAAGTCTTTGGTTGTAAGTGTCCAACTTAAGTCCAAACTTTAGGTAAAGTCCAGGGGTCTTGAGAAAAAGGGTTTTCGTATTACCGCTGAGCAGTTTTTGGGGATAAATTTATTCTATAATTAAAAATCTACCTATCTCACCAAAATAAATGGGGTTGGTAGTTGGCGCCCAATAAAACACAAGATTATATATTATAGATTATAGATTATCAAAAATTAAATTAATTCTTTCATTCAAAAATATAGAAATAAATACACAACATACACACACATATTTTTATTATTTTTTCATTACATTTTCTGTTTAATCGTTTAGGAAAGTGAATGGCCAAAGTTAGATTAAGATCTGAAATAACGTGGCCTCAGCCTTATACGTGATTTTTCAAGCATGGTTTTACTTCCTTTTTTATTTATTTTGTATCACAGCGTTTGTTTGGGTTATATGCATATATGATAGTTAATATAATGAGGTAGGAGTGAGAAAGGTAGTATTTTAGAGGTAATCTACCCTCATTTGCGTGGTAGTAGAATGGAAGACCACTAAGGGAAAAAAAAACCTCAGTAAACCCTAATGGAATTTAAATTAAGTTATCATCCACTTGGATGTTCGAATGACCAAAAGCCTAACTGTCGCAAGAGACTATAGAGCTGATGGTGGGGATATTCGAGTGCGAATTTCCGTCGTGTATACTGAGGGTGGACTTTTCCTAGATTGTTTCCCACTCTTCCTCCGCGCAAATGAGGGTGCATTTCCTGTAGATTCTAGTTTACTAATTTCCATTCCATTAGCATGGTTAATATTTTATAGCCCGAACGTGTTGTAATCCACGAGGAATAAAAATCTCGTGTTCCTACCGTGCATTGAAATCACAAGACCAAAAGTGTATTTTGTTTTAAATTTGAATAGAATGTAAGGTTCTACTCAATACTAAACAGGTGTGTTGATATATTAAATAGAAGCTATATCCAGTTATAGCCCTTTTTAGTGGATTAGTATATTAACCTGAAATTTGGTTCAAAAGATTTAGAATCAATCAATTTCGTATTGTATTTTAACAATACATAATCATTTTAATTACGTTAATAATGTGTTGAGAGTTTTAGTCCTAAGAATTGTAGCTTTGATTACTTTTCCATTTTAATTTGTACATGTTTAAATTTATTCAATAATGCATAATAAATTAATATTTTTGATCACAAATTAAGTATAACATAATATGAAAGACAGATCAATTTAGGTTTCTGATATATTTTGTTTAATACTGTGTTATGTTCGTAAATTAACTCATAATTATCTCTGAATTAAAATAAGCATTGATAGTTTAAGTATATTAATATTGAATATAAATTTAATATGTGTTTTTTCTGACGAGAGTTTAGCCATGTTTAGATTATACCTTTACATTGATTTAGTCAAAATAAGTTATATATTAGTGCAGGAATATTCATATTAAGAGAACAAAAGTTATGTTATATGCGCCCGAAAGCGAATAAATTTATTTTACAACAATTACAACACAGCATTTTATAATTATCTTTTTCACTGAGAACACATATAAAAATGTCAATTTTTTCGTAAAAAATATAATTTAAATTAACACTATCAACATTTTTATACATTGTAAACTATGAAAATATTGCACAGGACTTCCAAGGCCTATAAACATTAAATTTGGCAAGAGAAAGAGTAGAAATAATGGGTGCATGAAATATCTGGGGTGAAAACTAATGCGAGATTTAACAAGGAATAATACTGTTTGACTAAATGATTGAATAGTGTTCTATGACCTGGGCAAGATTCAGTCATGATGAAGAGTCACATGTCAACGATGACCTCAGGATGTTCGAGTGACGGTTGATGAGAGTTTGGTCGTACGGAGAGAGTTGACGAAGATTCTTAGTGATAACCATATCCTCCATGTCCGGCATATCCCAGACCATGTCCGGCGTAACCAAGACCAACTCCGTGTCCGGCATAACCAAGACCAGAATAACCAAGACCACCATAGCTGATGGCGGGAGCGGCGGCGTAGGCGACCTTAGCCACGGGGGCGGCGGCGTATCCTAAACCAACTCCGTGTCCGGCGTATCCAAGACCAACTCCGTGTCCGGCGTATCCTAGACCCTGTCCGGCGTAACCAAGACCCAATCCGTGTCCGGCATAACCAAGACCGCTGTATCCAACAGCGGGAGCTGCGTAGGCGACCTTAGCCACGGCGGGGGCGGCTACGATGGCGGGAGCGGCGGCGTAGCCGTATCCCAAACCGTGTCCGGCGCCAACATGTGCGGTGCCGTAGCTAACACTGGATACTGCTGAGACGGGAGCGGCAGCATAGCCCAAACCAGAGCCGTAACCGTATCCACCATATCCAGCACCGTATCCACCGCCATATCCACCGCCGTAGCCCAGACCAAGCAGACCACGCTTCTCAACGGTCTTCTCTGCTTCCTTCGCGTAGACACAGGCGGCCAGAAGGACGATACAAGCCTGGGGAACAAGAGCAGTGGGATTAATTGAGAGTTGGGGTACAACTCAAGAGGATGTTTTGGAAAATAATGAGTTTGTTCACAAGGAATCAATAGCATTGAACTCAAAATTCAAATATTCCTAATTTCATTTGCTCTCATTCGTAATTATCTTTGGGTTAGCAACCAATTTTTATTTTATTTACCGTCTTATTAATAATTAAACTAAATGTGATGATATTCAACTCGTAACAACCATAAATTATAATTTTTTATAAATTATTATGGTACTTATTTTTAACTGAACCATTTCCTTAGATAGTTGAGTTTTAGATGTATTTGTTTTTCTAATTCCTAATTTATATATTAATTTTTAGCTACTTTTAAATCAAAACAATAATTTTAAGAAAATGAATATGGGTCTTACTTATAAATTAACATTAAGAATATTATTTTTGTAAGAGTAATCTGCAGATAACAAATGTAATAGTTTCTAATTTTTAAATCCACCTCATTGCCTGAACAATCTAAGGCATCACTCTCATGATAGACTGGCCTGCTGATGTTGGGAATATCCGGGTTTAAATCTTGGTCGGATCTATTGAGGAGGGTTTTACCTCAATAGTTTTCCATTCTCCTTTCACATAAATGTGGATAGATTACGACTAAAATGGTTCCTTCCTCATCCCTACCCTATTAGAATAATTATCAAGTATCCCCATAGTCTGAAATAGTCGTAGTAAAACGCGGTGATAGTAATTATTATTATAAATATAGTTTTTAAGTTACATTACTTGTATGAACTAGCTGAAATTAAATTACCCACTTTATATTATTAATTGATAAATCATAATTTAAACATAGTCACGGTATACTTATTTACTTTCTAATATAAATCAAATGTATTTATAATATTATAAAAGTTAATATTACATCAATTCCGCCAGCCATTTTCTAACCATTTTTATAATAGGCATACTATCCATTATAATAATAAAATAATGTTGTATGTTTAAGTTATAAAATTATGCTTTGACCCAATTATATAACCAAAATAGAGTTAGAGAACTTAATGAAGCTCTAAAATTCAATCTATTCCTTCTTAAAAACCACTAGTTTTAAATATCTATATTATTCCCATACTCACCAATACTCTCATAATTGATGGTATGGGTTTCTATGTTTCTTAATAGAAGAAGCGAATGGAACTGATGTATTTCATGTATTTTGGCTAAGTATTTATACTATTTTTAAATGTCCCCTCCTTGTGACTGTAGGTTTCCCCTTTATATATTTCTCCCCTCCACAGCCTGTGAACAACATTACACTTCTTCCTTTAATATTCGCTGACATATCTCGGTTACGAGATTTAGTGTATCATTCATGAGTCATTGTCGGTAGTGAAAGGCGCCTGTGCACTCAACCATGATGTGTGTGTGTCTGTGTGTGTGTCTGCGTGTTCGTGTTTGGCTCCCACCTAAAACATTTTACGTCATTCGTGAAGTTCGATCAAAACTTGAACACCACCTCCATCACTCACCAAGAATAACTTCGATACACGTATTTAATTTTTCCTCGGTCACAGTTTCGCAGACATCGATAACCAACACGTGGCGTGGTCCAAGGTGCAAAGACTCGCACTACAGTTAGTCTCTATTGGCGTGGAGCTAGAGGTTCGAATCTTAACCGGATGCTTTGAATGTGATTTTTCCGTGTGTTACTAACACTTAGATTTTTAAATACTCCCTCCACGTGAATTCAGGTGTATTTCCTTTCAAATTACCCTCCTAAGCCAACCCTACTATAATAAGCCGTTAATAACTCTTGTGTTAATCGAACTTATGAAAAAACAGGTAGAAATTTGCTTTAGTTTGCTACTTCACTCATTTTTTACTTATTTGTTAGAAAGTCTTTTTAGTTCCCTCTAAGCAATTAAACATTTTTCAAACTAAAAAAAATCCAATAATACTATGGAAAAAATTATTAATTATACCTAAAACTACGGTTTATAATTGTAGACAATTTAAGTGTATGTAAAATAAGTGTACTATTTCTGTAATTCGCTATTTTGTTGGTGAATACGTCTCATTCTTAAGGGCATCTAGGAAGACGCTGAAGAATATCAGGAGAAAAGTTAGGCTGTAATTTGTTGGTACAATATAAGAAAACTAGTAACACACTTTAGCCACATTAATTTCCATAGTGACCTAAAACTATACTAAATCAGTTTTAAGCATCAAAAATATTTCAAATTTAAATAATTCTAAAAAATATATGTTTAGTACCACAAATTATTAATATTATTAGCACCGCGTCTTACTACCCGTTCGGGTTATACGCACTTACGCTAATGTGCAATGGTAGGGTGATTGTGATATGAAATGGAGGACCTACAGTTTAACGTGTGATCCGAACCACGGTGGAGGCCTGGCATTCCTCACATTCACAAGTTGTGATTAATACACATCTTGTCAGAGGTGAAGGAAGGGTTTGGCAATCAGATAAATCTGTGCCGGGACCGAGGATTGAACCCCGGACCCTCAGTACAGAAGTCTGACACCTTACCCCTAGACCACCAGGTCACCTAGTACCACAAAGGTTCCATTTTAAATTTGTCCTTAAGGGGGAAGAGACTGTTGGCTAAATCAATAAGAGGCCGTATTTGAACATAATAGTGAGGGACTATTTGTTTGATTAAATTTTATTCCCAAATAAATATTTTATAAAAAATTTAATTATTACTTTCTAGATAAAAAATAGTATTTAATGATATTTGTCTTTTTTTTTCTTTTTTTTTTTTTTTTTGCAGGTCTTTAAATAAATTTAATATTTAGATTGTAATGTTGCTTATTTGAGTATCAGATTGCCAACAATTATTTATTAAAATTCTTTATTTAAATATAATAAACACGATATCAATCAACTGCGATTAAAATTTTATTGTAAATACAAATAAATGTATGTTATTGTTTAGAATTAGTACGATTATTCTTTGTCTACTATAGCTTTGCAGTGTATTTTATTATTGGTAGCTTGGAGCTGTGATCACACAATCTAAGACGTCAAGCTCGCAACATACTGTATTACGGGTAATGAGGAGTTTGAGGTTCAAATCTTGCCTGTCTACACATGGGTCTATTATCCCCCTTCAGTCTATAGATTATAGTGTAGGCTAATTTGCTGTAATATATTCTTCTCCCATATATTTCAAGTTACGATACGAGACTATGGGCACTTGTATAGAGGTGCCAATGCCATTAACATGTAGTTTATTAATTTAATCCCAGTTGAGTGTACAGAGTTGGTTTTCCCTAAATGGTTTTTCACTTTACATCAACGGGAACGCAGGTTCATATCCTCTAAATTATACCTTCCTAATGACTGACCAATTAGTTTAAATATCCGTATAGCCCCACGGGTGTTAACACGCGATTTACAAAACCAAAGAGGCTAAATTTTTGAAACAAATAAAAAATTGGTGGTTTTGTAAAATGATTACTTTCAAAAATATCTTTAATCATTTTTCCAGAAAATAAACTTCTAATAAATAAAAAAAGTTGATTTAATTGTTGTTATTTAATTCTCTGATGATTAATGTGGGCAAATTAAAAGTCTTAGCAGAAATATAAATTATAGTTCAGAGTTATCGATGAATGCATATAAAAATATACCTAATTAAACTACAAGTTAAGGTGGCCACCTTTGTAAGCACTGCACGCAGATATTCAGCTCTAACGCAAATTGAATCAACAATGCGTTATTACAAAATAAGGATCACGCAAAAATAAAGTCGAAAGATTCCGACACGGCTCTTTGTCCTTAACAGCCCTATATTTTTAGTTATATTAATAGAAAATAAATAGTGATTGTGTAACATTAGTTATTTTTATACTGCTTTTCACTCATATTTGTAGAGCTATGAGACCAGGGATATATATTAAATCTTTTTCTAACCAATACAGTAGTTTTTGACAGGATCACAAGAGAAAATTTTAAGATATTTGAGAACTAGCATCGAGCTTTCCTCTCTACCTTCAGATAGAACTCTTGTAGTTTTCTTTCCTACCTTTCTTATTAACACAACAAACGGTGATTGTATGTGAAGGGCAAAAGGGCGTATAGAATTAGTCAGAAAAGAAAAATAGTTCTAATAAACAACACTTCTCATCGCATTTAAAGTAGGGCTGGGCCGATGCCGATTATTAATCCGATCATCGACCGATTATCGCATAACCGGCGATTCCGATGATTGGTGTTTGAATCTCCGATTATTTATGCCGATTATTCAAAAGTCCTAAAAAAATAATATTTTATCTCTGCTCTCTCGTATGCGATCTTTGAATAATTAGCTTGTTCTTAGCGACTTAGGTTTGAAATAAACAGAACATCCAACATTCCAAACAAAATATATCAAAATAAATATATTTACCATAGGTCTTTTTCCAATTTATGCACGTTATTATAAATAAAAATACTCACAAGTAACAAATCTAATAATCATAAAATAAAATATTAGCAGATTGGTGTTGTTTTATTTCGATTTGTTAAAGATGCCCAAAAAATGAAACATCGGACGTAATAATCTAGCACATGCGCACATTTTGTTTTAAATGGAAACCGTTTTTCTTTTAATGCAAATACAAAACTTTCCACTGGCATGGAATTCATTTCGCTCATATTTCAATATTAATTTAATTAATATATATTAATATTTAAATTTTACATTTTATTTAATAGTTAAAAGTAAATTAAAATAAGTTTTAAAGTATTTCTTAAAAAAAAAACACGAAAAATAACTTTCGTTGCACATTATGTTATTTATTATTTATTTTATCATATTGAAGTAGAGATGGGCAAAATCGTTATTTTAAATGAACGTTTCATTGTATCTGGTTCATTTCAATGATCCGTTCATTTTGACGCGTTCACCGTACATTCGATTTTCTAGAGGTAGTTTTTATTTAAATGTAGTTAAAACAATGTTATTTTTCATTAAGATTATTTAAATTGTTAATAAAAATATCGGATTACTGTTTAAAAATGGTGATGCTTTTTACTATACTTTTTTTTTAAGAAACCACTTATTTCTAAACGATATTAATATTTAGTAGTTAAATTATGATGGAATGCTTTGTAGAATCACAAAAACCTATGTTACGATATATCTAAATCACAATCCACAAAAATATTACGATTGTTAAAAATTGTTTAATATTGAAGCCATATTTTAATAGACATTGGATGTAAAAATTCCTATTTCATGTAAAAACAAAATAGATGTAGGCCTATTCTCCTAGTGTGCAAAAATATGTGTGCATTGATATTTTTTATCGTTAAAATTAAATTTAAATTTGCTGATTATAATTTGTCTTTGTCTAATGAAAGGGTCAGTAGGCCTATTTAATCATAAATGTGAAATCATATTTTAATTATCTAACATGTACCGGTATATTTGCTATTTATTAATGTGATTTGTTTTTGTTTAATGACAGGTTCACTTGTCCTAACAATAACAATAT
Organism: Timema podura; assembly: GCA_033556935.1. Classification (NCBI taxonomy): domain Eukaryota; kingdom Metazoa; phylum Arthropoda; class Insecta; order Phasmatodea; family Timematidae; genus Timema; species Timema podura. Next base: position 69,644,848 of record JAVRXN010000001.1, read on the forward strand.
AAAATAATAATTAAACGACCTTTACATTTTAAAAGTTTCTGTTTAAATGTTATTAAAACAAAACTATATTGGACATTATAAAACTAGTAAAAGTAACTTTTTTTGCTTTAAGGGTCATTTTACTTTATACATTTATTAAAATTGAAAACAAAAATAATCGGCATCAGTGATCGGCCTAATCGGTAACAAATGATCGGCATCGAAATAATCGGCAAAATAGCTGATCGGCCCAGCTCTAATTTAAAGTGTGTGGCCAGACAGATAGTTTCTCGCTGACCAACGCGACCGTATTATTTGATTAGTTAGTCAAAACTTTAAAATATTTATATTATATTTTGAGCTTGTAGCAGAGAGATTAAAAAAACTACAATTTCCATATTCATTTCCAAGTTATTGTCTCTACTCGACAGATGAGGGACACCTCGACCAAAATATGATTAGCTTAGTATTTATGTTCAACCTGCTATATATTTTGACAAATATGGGGTTTTATCCAAGATAAATGTATATTTAATTATCACAAAACATCGACACAAATGTATAATGTACATTACATAATTATTACATAATTATTACATAATTCACAGTGCTAAGTGAATAAATGGAAATAATGTACCAATATGAAGTCAGGTGGTGAAGACATGGTTTTTATTGAAATGTTTTACTGTGTTTCAGGAAGAGATCACAGTTTACCCAAGAGCGTCCGCGCTGGCTTACACTTTGTGTGTGGGATCAGCACTGTCAAATGAATATTGAATATCCTCTGTGTGGAATCACTCTGCCAAAATAAGTATCCCACTTCTTTTATTTTCATTCCGAACGAAACACGTTATTCACTTGCCATCAGCTGACTATGCCTTGAGTAGCTATGGCCGACCACGAAATTGAACAAGAAGAACTCAACAGACGACTTCAAACGATAAATATGTTTACAAAGAGGTAAATGTTTAAATCATATTTCAAAATTCGTTATTATTATTTAAAACAGTGCTGGATGATATTCCCTCCGTTTATTGTTAATGAACATAAAATGTATCTGAACTGCACGACAACATTGCATGTTATGTCGTGAACGAACTTCGAAGCTCATTCTAATTCACAAAAAATAATAAATTAGTGTAAAATACTTTTTAGGGGTGTGCGAAGCTTCGAAACTTTGACTTGGCTTCGAAACAAACATCAGCTTCGACTTTGCTTCGAAACAAATCCTGGCTTCGAAGCTTCGCCAGTAAAAAAATTGACAGCTGAAATACACGATTTATCTTCTATTATAGCTATTCTGAGCTTTTTTGTACATTACAAATTAATATTTATACGAATAAAATCTGAAGAAATTGAATTGAATATTGTGATTGTAACCTGATTTGTCAGATTAGTATGAAATATAACAAACAATTATGCAATAAAACATTTTCCAAGTAATTATAGTGCATAAATAAGTTAAATAACCTTAATATAATATTTTTTCAAGCATAAAACAACTAAAATAAAATATCCTAACTTTGATTCGGCTTCTAGAATATTTCAAATGTTCGAATCGAGTTCACTTCGAAATGAAAAATTGGACTTTGCACACCCTAATACTTTTACAAATTATAAAAACAGATTGAAAAGTATAGTAGGGAGGCAAATCACACCAGAATATAAGCTAATACAACCATCTATTTATAGTTTTGAGAGACACCTTTTTTATCTCAAAGTTTGATGGCAACCATATTTATCCAAGACACGCAGTTTGGAAGTGCGTACAACGCGTTAGACATGCATTTCTCAAGGTCACTTATGGTTTTACCATACTACTTACAAGATGGTGTGGGTACACTTTCTATAAAAAAAATTCTTATCCATGTGTCATGTTTTGGATTATTTGCCGTGTTTGGCTAAAGACAATTTTTAACATTTATTCTGGCTAGATTAATAACTCAAAAGGCTAGGATAAATGAGAAAAATATATACTTTGTATTTGAATTAATTTTATAAATACCAGATTCCTACTATAAAATAGGTGTTTCATTTAATGAATGTTATTTATTGAATGGAGCATATATCATATTCTAACTATCAACTATATGTTTAGTAATAATCACACATTTCGTGCGCTAATACTAATTCAAATAGTATTTTAATTGGTGTAAGAAGACAATTAGTTAACTAACTTGCGTACTAACTATGAACCGTTTGTCTGGGCAGAGATAATGTATCTACAACTAATGTATCATGTATACTCTTAACATATTTAATTTTATTATGAATAAACAAGTTGATTGATATGTCCACATTATTCAATTTCAATGGATGCTGAAGGAGTGCAGTTTTAAAGAGAATTCAATAGGTAATTGTGAAATTAAAGTTTTACATCGGTTTGGGCATGTTGAGAGGATGAATATAAATTGAGTGACAAAGCAAATATATGAAGGTAGAGTGTTTGTATCAAAAAGAAGGGATGGGCCAAGTAAGACGTGGTTAAATGTTGTAGATGAATATGTGAAAAAGAGAAACATCAAAGGTTTTAAGAATAAAAGAGCATGTATGACTCGGTGTGTGGATGTTGTTGAAGCGAAGGGAGTATGCAAGGATATGTAAGTGTGGAGAAAGATAATGAGTATGAATTAAGTACGGAGCTATTTTTTGAGCTACATGCACAGTTTCTTGCCTACCCCGTAAGGGAGCGACATGATTAGGTATGTATGTATGAATTATAACATTTATCTAAAAATTAAACTAAAATAGGCATGTTTCTGGGGGAACTTAAAATAACAATGTAAAAACTTATTTCTTAGCAGTACTTCTTACTACCCACTCGGGCTGTACGCCTATGTACTAGTTACGCTAGTGTGCTAGGCATAAGTAGGGTTTAATCTAGAATAAATGTGCCAATATTTACGTGTAGGAAGAGTATAAAACCATTTAGTAAAATCACTCTCAGTACACCCAAAATGGTATCGAACCCCGACCTCCTCGTCCTCGGCTGTCCAACCTATTGCAAGAGTGACACCTTAGAGCAACAATATTATTAATAATTATAAAATACATTTTTGTATTACTAATAAAAGGCTTTTGTTGTACTATTGAAACGTGTATAGATACTTTCAAACATGTTTTAAAGATGTACTTATTCACGCCATATTTAGTGGTGAGACTTCTTTGGATTCAGAAGAATACAAACCTTATTTGGATCCATAGAAAGATTCCACAGCTGTATGTTTAATTCAATCCTTTTTTGTTTTATAATATTGAAAGAAAATGATTATGGACATAATGATAATATAATGTGACATTAAATAATACTAGGTAAGTAATAGTCCTGTTACTACTGATTTTTTGATGTGACATGATTATCTAAATAAACGATCAAAGTTATTTGATCTCAATTTATTGTAAAGGAATATAGTCACATTTTTTAAATCTCCACTCATTCCCCTATTAACTCCTGTTAGTGATTTGAGGTCGAGCTGAAGTTCATTGATCCTATATTGTAGACAATACGTTCGAGTGAGGGGTCGCGTGTTGTTGTAACCATAGATGTGAAGAATAATTTTCTTTAAGCCTAGTTGTATGTGTAAAATTTATTTATAAATACATATATAGGTGAATTTATAATCTTAAAATAAAAGCTCCTTGGTGTGAGCCTGCAAGTGAGCAATACCAACCAAGCCGCCGTCGCTGTTGGCGATGATAGTTCCAACATTGGCGGGTAGATGGTGTCATGTGGTCAGAAAAGTAAGCCCTCCGGCCATTAATTTCAGTTTTCAGGACCGGAGCTGCTACTTCTATATTAAAATAGCTCGTCATTTGTAGTCACGAGACTAAGTTTGACCGCGTTCCTGACCTACTGCTTCGGAGATAAATTTTGGAAGCAACGGGTATCGAAACTAAGACCTCTAAATCTGTATTCAGAAACAGTGACCACTAGACCATAGGGGCGATATGAATGTATGATCATACAACTTTCAGATAAATGTTTTGACTATCTGTTATACGATGATGTAGTAGTAACTAAAGTCTTGATGTTTGTTATTATTTAAAAGCTTCTTCTCAATACGTGAGTTGAGGTCGCCGCCATCTTTAGAAATTGATTTTAATTAAATTAATCAGTTTATCTCATACAAAAGTTTTTAAAAATGTAATTGTATTAGGACAATGTTACGACACATTTCCAAAGAAATGAGGCAATACTATTATGACTTGTTTTTCAAATAAAAGTATTTTCACTCAAATTGTATGTAGTCTTTCCCTTTATATTGTAATTAAATATCATAGCCGCACAATTAACGGGGTTGGATTATTCTATAATTACAATTGGTTCTCATTTGTTAACCAATTTTCCATATTCAGGCGTTTTATATTTAATCTAATGCATATTTATGTTCTATCAATGGCTTATTGACCAAATTTCACAGTAAGCCTATTTTATGGATAATAATGAATTTATTGGTACCACGTGGTCTACAGGCCTTAGACCATAAAAATTATACTTAGTCTAATGAACTAATATCTATCTTTGGCACGTATAATGTTGAACATACTATACCATTATTACAAACAAATTTATGGTACTTATTAAAGAACTAATCACGTGTAATTTACTATATAATTAAATGTATATTATTTCTACATTTGAATAAATTAATTTTACAGCCATTTAATGTTTTCATTTTTTCATCAATGTCCTATGTATTTTTTTAACTCGGAGTGTAGCATAAGTTTTCATTATCAAACAAACTAATGGGATCTAAATAAATTATATCTAATTTAAATGTATGATAAAAATTACAAGTTAGTAAAATAAGCGAGTATTTTTGTACATAAACCATCAATTTTCTCCCCATTGAGCTACCAGCAACGATTCATGAGACCAGAGGTATGTAGTTAATATATTTGCTAACGGAACATAGCACAAACCAAATATATGTAGCGTTTGTATAAACGTCTGCACAAGAATGTCAACAGCAAATATCAATGGCTACGTATATTTGCAAGCTCGTAGTAGTCAACGGTTTCATACAATCATATAAGAGTCACTCTTACAAAATGAGTGCTGTGTAAATCTAGGATGGGGAGATACTAAATAGCTTACTGGTAGAATATTAGCATTAATAAAATGTCAAAAGTGCGAAGATAAGTTTACGTAAATTTGTTCGAATCTCGGTCGGGTGTACTGAGGGTGTTTCTATCAATATGTGTTTCCACTCTCCCTCCACTCAAATACAGGTACTGTACATTTCTTATTGATATAGCCTTCCTAATCCCTAAAACCATTAGCTTAATTAGTACATAAGTGCATAACTCAAATGGATAATAAGACACGGTGCTTAGAACAGAAAACTATGTTGACGGCAAGAAAAAACGTTGCTTTTTTTGACACATGCTCCAAATATCCAGTCGTAAGAAAATCAAGGTAAACTAGATAACTACAAATATTACTGAAGCTATTTTATTACCCTCACACCTGGAATAATATGCTCTGCAGATATCATGTTTGACATACACAGAAGTATCAATGTCAATAAGCTAATCATATGTATTAGGATTTTGATGCGTATAAACCTGTGTGAAAATACCAACTTTTTTTGTTGGTTATTATTGATGACAATTTACTATTTTATTAGTGTAATTTAATAGATATTGATAGAACCTGTCAAAAGCGATAACTGCATAGCTCATGTCTTAACATGAAAATATATTAAAGTGTTTTAGTACTTCATGTAAGTGTCAAAAGTGTTTATTTCTATCTGAATCTAGTTGTGACCTAATTGTGTCGATGTTAACAACGTCAAAATATTGTTTATAAATGTTTTAAGTCTACCACTGTATAGCAATTATACCTTAGATTTCGATTACTGAGTTCAAAACACATTTATCAACGTTTGTTTTAGTGAAGTTTAAAATCAGTGTTTAGTATTAATTTCAATATAAACTATAAAAAATGCATGTTAAATTTTGTGAAACTGTATTCAAAATATATTTTTAACACAACATCCATATTTTTCCTCCACCCTAAAGTTAAATGGTATTGAATGTGTTGACCATTTATTAAAATTAACTTTTAAGAATCTATATTTTTGATTATTATTTTAAATGAAAACTGTTGGAAACTTTTGCTTTACAAATTAATAATAATTAATACTAAACGTAATATTTATAAAATAATAGGTATGAATAAGGAAATCTTGATTTTATGAAAGATCATTAACAAAAGGTATGTTTTATGCGCCCGAGAGCGAATAGATTTATTTTACAAAAATCACAACACAGCATTTTATAATTAATTTGTTCGCTAAGAGTACATATAAAAAATTTAAGTTAGCACAATCAACATTTTTTATACATAATAAATTAATAAAATATTGCACAGGACTTCCAAGGCCTATAAACATTAAATTTGGCAAGAGAAAGAAGAGAAATAATGGGTGCATGAAATATTTGTCGTGAACACTAATGCGAGATTTAACAAGAAATAATACTGTTTGACTAAATGATTGAATAGTGTTCTATGACCTGGGCAAGATTCAGTCATGATGAAGAGTCACATGTCAACGATGACCTCAGGATGTTCGAATGACGGTTGATGAGAGTTTGGTCGTATGGAGAGAGTTGACGAAGATTCTTAGTGATAACCATATCCTCCATGTCCGGCATAACCAAGACCATGTCCGGCGTAACCAAGACCAACTCCGTGTCCGGCATAACCAAGACCAGAATAACCAAGACCACCATAGCTGATGGCGGGAGCGGCGGCGTAGGCGACCTTAGCCACGGGGGCGGCGGCGTATCCTAGACCAACTCCGTGTCCGGCGTATCCTAGACCCTGTCCGGCGTAACCAAGACCCAATCCGTGTCCGGCATAACCAAGACCGCTGTATCCAACAGCGGGAGCGGCGTAGGCGACCTTAGCCACGGCGGGGGCGGCTACGATGGCGGGAGCGGCGGCGTAGCCGTATCCCAAACCGTGTCCGGCGCCGACGTGCGTGGTGGCGTAGCTAACCTTGGAAACGGCAACAGGGGCTGCGGCGACAGCGATGGGGGCTGCGGCATAGCTCAAACCATGACCTAAACCAGCGCCATAACCGTATCCACCATATCCAGCACCGTATCCACCGTCATATCCACCGCCGTAGCCCAGACCAAGCAGACCACGCTTCTCAACGGTCTTCTCTGCTTCCTTCGCGTAGACACAGGCGGCCAGAAGGACGATACAAGCCTGGGGAACAAGAGCAGTGGGATTAATTGAGAGTCGGGGTACAATCAAGAGGATGTTTTGGAAAATACTGAACTTATCAACAGGGAATGAATTAAATTGACCCTGCCAGTATTTTTTTAGTGTTACACACTTTTAACTTTCACCTAGGAGTCTAGGTTTCAATCCTGTCCGAATCACTATGGATTCTATTTTCCTTTTTTTAATTTCACATTCTATTTTCCAGAAACGATGAATAATTTGATAAGAGTTAATTATTTGCATACCATTTCACTGTATAACTTACTTAAGCCATTAATATTAATGACACTAAACGCTTATAATAAAAACAAAAAAAACTTTTAACCTTTGTGGAAGATTTTATTGCCATGTCATATAATTTGTGAGAGAAAATATTATCTGGTCATAAGTTTGGACCTTACTCGTTGTATTTAGAAGAATATATTAAAATTAAGTGATATATAAAATCGAACCAAACTAACCAAAATTAGTAAAATTAACTAATCAGTGTGTGTATTGTTTTAAGATCGGATGTGCTCCTTTTTTAAATTAATAATAAATTTAATTCATTTTAAAATATATTTTTTTAACCAAATTTAATTAATATCAAATATAATTATTGTAAATAATAAGCCAACAAGGTTCCACAAGAACTGTTCTAATACTTTATCCAAGTAATTAATCAGATATATGTGAATTAAAGCCATATTATGTAATATATGTTTCAATGTGTTAAAAATGTGTAACTTATAAAAAAATTTGAGAGTTTGTGTGAAAAAAATCCAAATTTAATTTGCATGCTTTGAATTAATCTCAAGTTATAATAATGATAACAAACTGTATTTTATCAAATAGTGTGCCAAGTTTATTGATGAAGAATTAAAGGTTATGCTATTGTTTGATCTAAGCGATCTTTTTTAATATATATTGAAATGTATACAAGTTTCCGTCATAAATATTCATTTAATTGCTATAGAGTATATATCTAGCTTATTTATTTGAGGTATTTAATGTGCCCCTTCTGAACCGACTGATTATATCAGCATACGGAAATTTCTATGTGCGAGAACGAAAAGGTCTACCAATTTTGCTGGGAAAGTTGTTTTCAAATTACTTTCCAGGGTTCTTTTACAAGCCACAATCGACATGGAACCGACGTCTTTACTTCCCCTCCGAAAGAAGTTGTGCTACGGATTTTTATCGATCAAGAAAAATCCGTTGAGCCCCGGTTGGGTTTGAACCCACAGACATTGGACTCTGAGGTGAGCACTTTATCCATAGACCACCGTATATTTACTAAGAAAGCTTACGTCAAACTAGTAATCAAAATAAATGCAAGGTTCTATATGGAATTCCGTAAGATCGCTTATAACTTGAAACAAGCAGCAAATTTAAAAATTAGTATAGACTTATATTCACATCCTTTTCCTATACTCACCAAAACTCTCATGTTGAATGGTATTGGTTCTAGATGTTTCTTTCTAGACGAAGAAAATGTAACTGATGCCTTCCCAGACTTCTAACAAACTATTTATACTAATTTTAAAAAATCCCCCCCACCCCCAACTGTTTTATTGCTCCCCCTTTCATTTCCCTCCCCCACTCCTTCCCAACTGCTAAACCATACAACACTTCTTCCTAATGATCCTTGGTATATCGCGAATGTTACGAGATGTAGTATACCATTTAGGAGTCATCGACGAGAGTGAAAGGAACTTGTGTTCCTCTCTTTCTCTGTCTCGACTCAATTCCCGTCTTTGTTAAGAGTTTTTTTTTATATCCATTTTCCCTCGCTTTTGTCGTGTGTCAGAAATGGTTCTCAATGAGTGCGTTGCATGTTCGTTACCATTTACCAATACTTCCATTCCAAAAACGGCTTGAGGTCAGACTTGTTTTATATTTATTTCTCTTTTGATCTCATTCGTCCTTTCTAAGTGTTTTTTAAAAACAAAAGGAAATAGAATGTATGTAAAATAACGCATTCTCAGGTAATTACACAGAACTATAGCAACCACCTGTCTCTTTCCTTTTGCCTAAGAAACAAGTATATTTAAAAGAAAAAAATACAAACGCCTTACACGCGAGTCCATGAACCAAATAAGAACATTTCTTGATGGAATTAAAAAGTACATGATGGATTAAATAGCTAAGATATTATATTTGCTAACTACGGTTATAGCCACATCCAAATATCAGATTCTTTAAATTAAAAAATTAAAACTGTACGAGGGAATAGAACCCAGGACCTTTGGCTAAGCACACCAATCCTATAACCACTGCTGAGCTATCCAAGAATCGTTCCGTAACCAGGGTCATTCTCCACTCATATTTTAAGGCAAAGTCTGTGATGGACGTGAGGAACTGTCAGCTACAAATGTGTGATCAATTAAGATCACGAGTTATCAGATAACGCAGCCACCGTCGACTTGGTAGTTGGCTTTTGATGTCAATAATACAATAATTACAATTGTACTAATGAGCATATCAGTGAGTCAATGGTGGCTGCTTGATCTTAATAATTGATCGCACATTTGTAACTGACCTTATCCGCACATCCCTCACAGACTGTGTCTTAAAATATGAGTGTAGAATGACCCTGGGCACGGAAAGATTCTTGCATAGCTCAGTGGTTAGGGCATTATCGTACTGAACCAAAGGTCCCGGTTTCTATTACGTGCCCAGGTGTCATTTTTCCATTTAAAGAATATTAATAAGTCTAACCTCATAGTTTTAGTTTTTTTAAATAGTTACAATATATTATGTCTTAATTAGACTTTCATACTCTGTGACGCATCATGCGTGTGATCAAGTTTTAAAACATATTTCTTACTTGGGAAAGCGTGGTATATTTTAATGATGAAACGTAGCAAAAGATAATTTAACAAACAAAAGAATAGAGTACTAATGAGATAAAAAGTAGTTCCATTTTTTTAATGTTACATCAGTCCTCTCCATTAATCAAATGTTGCAGAAATTAATTACTAATCTTTTGAGTGTGAATAGATGGAGAACATTTCGTCACCTTACAATTGGGGATTGAAAATGAATGGATGATTTATAACATCTCAATAATACTAGTAATTATTAGAATGCCTTAACCAAACAGATATTTGAATAAAGTTGGATTATTTGGGAAGTAATTATAGCATTATAAAAATATTATGTGAAATGTAATCGTAGTAGCAATAGTGGTAGCGAAATTAAATGTAGCAAATTTAAAATAGTGCAACTATGTCCTTGGATGACTCAATAGTATTAATAGCGTATAGCCCGAACGGGTAGTAAGACGCGGTGCTAAATAAAAAAAATAGTATTAAATTACTTTAACTTAAAGAATGGTGATTTTAAAATAATCTTGACTCACTTTAAGGTGACCTCATCATAAACACAGATAATAAGAAGTTCCACGTATTGCTCCTTGCACTTTGAGGGTTCTTCCACCCGATCCAAAAAAATAATTTCTGTCATTTTTGATTCACATTGGCTACAATATTAGTCATAAACTCAGAACATAAGCAAGATGGGCGAAAACCTCCGAGGTCATACAGGATTGGCCATGAATTAAGCAATACTTTGGGTGTTCGCAATTAATGAATAATGTTCTTAGACAATTCTGACTCACTTTAAAGTCATACTACCTCATTATAAACAAAAATCATAAGAAGCTCCACGCTTCGCTCTTTGCCTAGGCTCTAAATAAACAAACCCATTCAAGAGCTTTTATTTTTCTCGATGTTCAGCTACATTACATCTTGTTCAAACGAACTTCGCACCTCTTGTTTATAGAAGCCTTTGACTCACTCTCATCTAACTTTCCCTCCAAGAAAATTCTTCAACCAAGACTCCAAAAGGATGGACCACCGTTCTAAACCAGGTATAGATCCCAAAATACCACGCCATGGTGGAGACACGTCTGATATTGCTAATGAAGTACAAAGTTAAGACCAAATTCAAATTCTTTAACTTATATATTTTGATTCCCCTTTTTAATTTATTTTGTAATGTCTGTTTGCTATATTTTAAGTGTTTCTAGTGTTTTTGTCTAAATTCGAATTAATGGTTTCGACTGATGTTTGCCAAAACGCTCAACTTCTGGGTCAGCTTTTACTAATGAACTTTTAATCCCTCGTGTTTGATCTGTTTAGACACTATTTACCTAACAGGGATTCTAAACGTGACAACAGCAAAATGTTTAGGACTAAAAGAGATGTTTTCATTTCATAATACTTATTTTTCATGCATATTGTAGGTTTTTTAATTATTTTAAAATATTTTTCATTTGTTTCAAGCCCCCTGTTTTTGATGAAGATGTCAGGAAACCCTAATACAATGTGATGGCTGGTTCGAGCAGAATTACATATCTAAGATACAGTCCATCCAGCTTAGAAGTGGTGGCCACTAACAGATTTAAATTACTCATTTTCAAATACAATCATACAGTAATCTTTAGCTAAGTATTATTATAAGCATTTGATAGCACTTGATTGACATATAGAATTGCTAAGCAAATAATAATAATAATTTCCACAGAAGCTAACATTAGTGACGTTCAAGCAAAGTTTGAAAGAAAAAAAAACTTGTGCTAGTTGTCAGCTACCACCACTCTTAAGCTGGATGGACTATACTTGCTATTCGAGGAGTCCAATGCTGGCTTACTAGAATTCACTTTGTAACACAGTCTTAAATAATGGTATCACTTATAAACTAGCTAAATCGATAAAAACAATGATCATTAACACCCAAGCTACCCACCTCAGTGGCCATGGCGCTATTATCGCAATAAACTATACTGGCGATGACTAGAAGATTGTGGTTCGATCCCGGTTGGGTGTATTGAGGGTGATTCTTCTAAAATGGTTTTCCACTTTCTCCACTAAAATGCGGGTACAGTTCCTCTAAATTAAACCTTCATCATCCCAAGCCATTAATGTAATGAATACATAAGTGTACAACCCTAATGGGTAGAAATAAGCAGTGCTAAAAAAACACCCAAGTTTACTGATAATAATTTTTAAATCTAAAAAATATAACCTCATCCACAAAATTAATAGTGATGGATTTTAGGCACTAACAAGGATCGAACAAGGGACCAATAGATTAGCAGTCGAACCTTTCTTCTAACATACTTCTGGGTTGGGCACCTCGATGAGTGCCCAGCTTCAGATGCGTGTTCCACTGCTTGGCATTATATGTATCTGTGATTGACAGGCCTAGCTGGAGGCTCCAGTTAATGTTCATTACGACACTCCAAGACAGTTTCCTGCCATCACAAGCTAGTGGGCCAGTAGGAGCACGCAGCTCTTAGTGCAACAACGACATATGTCGCAATATATGACAAAACACGCTTCAATCAGAATAACAAGTAGAAAGTATTCGAGGAAATATAAATAAATCTAAGTTGGGGGATTTCTATATAACTAGAGGAGGCCCTTGCAGGAGTTAAGGGGGCCACCTTGGTTAACGAGATAGGATCAATCGCTGTCAGGCCCCATTACTTAAAAAAATACAATGGTCTGAGTCGTTTTCTGTCGCTTACTCTCCTTTTGGTCCTTCAGCTACAACCACTTTTGGTCATGTTAATAAGAAAGAGGGGAAAGAACGGAACAAAACTTATTATCGCAAGAAAGAGAGGAAATCTCGTTGCTAGCTCTCAAATTTATTAAAACTTTATGTTGGGAACCTATAATAAAAACTATATATTTATTAGAGTAAGACTAAATTTAAAGCCATTTTTCATTTAAGATTAGTCTTATAGTTCCGCAAATATGATTAAGAAATCGTTGAAAATTAGGCACTATCGCATCTTCGCAAATTGTTCCATTATAAAATTCAAACTACACGGTTTGTTACTTAAGGTAAAAAATCCCTTTTGGAATATTTCGATTTTATTTTAACATGAACAATTATTTAAAATAACTCATCGTAGAACTCTAAATATTGCGTTAAAGCTGAACGTCTGCGTGGCAAATTCTCGCTAACCGAGCCTGGCCTATTAAGCACCATCTATTTACTAAGTATTCTTAAACTGCATAGTCCTTAGTCCATAGTCGGTAAGAGATCGTCTTCACAGTAACAAACTTCTATGCACAAAGAGCCCCGATCCTGTAGCATCTCGCAGAAATTGGTTCGACATCAAACTTTCTTTAGTACCATCATTACAGCTGCAATAGGACAGCTATGGAGACCCAATGATAAATAGACAAATAAAAGAAACATCGAAATGGAAATCGTTTACACCAAACAATCTCAATTTTATAAACTTATGGTATTTTCATTTATCCACCTTTAATAACAATTCATAAGAACTTTAATTTATTAAATCCATCTTTATTTTAACTATTAACTTGAATACAAAATAAAGTCATGAAAATGGTGATTGTTTTTATTGAATTTTCTGAAATTATTCTATTCAGACGAGTTTGATTGGACGAAGAATTGTACTTTTCCATTAGTTGTCACAATATGATGGTAATAAGGATACGGAAAGTGTGTACACAATTAAAAATTAACAGGATTATAAGCTCTTAAAGAAATAGAAGAATCCGGTTTTTAGAGTATATAGATGAGGCTTTACTGGTAGGTTTGGCTCTTCACATGTGTAATTTGTCTTTCCCTGGTTGTAAGGCAAATAAAATTAAATATAATAACAATATAAATAAGGAGTTAAATAGGTTGGCATATTATAGGTCTAGTGTGTCTAACCTAAATTCCGTTTTTTGTATATATTTGTCCTAGTATCCCAATATTGACGTTTAGGTTGAGTATTTAGATTAGTGATAAATAAAATAAGAGTATGTAAGTTAGTTTTTAAGTCATGTGAGGAATAGAATACGTTTATAAAAAATGAAATGGAATAAAGTTACAAAAAAAAACAGTAAGAGACAGACCAGGTTGAGTGACATACACCTTGTGCCCTGTGGATGGCTCAGCTCACTTTGTCTTTCGTCCTGTTTACGGGTGTATTCTGGATGATAAATTTACTTTTAAAGTCAACACTCTCCATCCTGGTTATTATCTCACTCTGCCTTTTACTGAGATTATTAATATTTCTTGAATGGTTCCAGTCTCATTAAACATCCTGTCATGCCATAAAAGTTACAATACATAGAGAAATAATAGGTTTGTACTATAGTGACTATAAACCTTTCCTATCTCCATGCATCATTTATCTTTCCTGCATGTCATATAAGCTATATTGGATAGACAAATATATATAATTACAAAGTAAATATAAACCATTTCTATCTCCATGCAACATTTATCTTTCCTCCATATCAAAGATTTTACATTGTATGGTTAGACGATAGTTTATTACAAAGTAAATATAAACCATTTCTAACTCCATGCAACATTTACCTTTCCTCAATATCAAAATATTTTACATTGGATGGTTAGACGATAGTTTATTACAAAGTAAATATAAACCATTTCTATCTCCATGCAACATTTATCTTTCCTCCATATCAAAGATTTTACATTGGATGGTTAGACGATAGTTTATTACAAAGTAAATATAAACCATTTCTAACTCCATGCAACATTTATCTTTCCTCCATATCAAAGATTTTACATTGGATGGTTAGACAATAGTTTATTACAAAGTAAATATAAACCATTTCTAACTCCATGCATCATTTATCTTTCTTCCATATCAAAGATTTTACATTGTATGGTTAGACGATAGTTTATTACAAAGTAAATATAAACCATTTCTAACTCCATGCAACATTTACCTTTCCTCAATATCAAAATATTTTACATTGGATGGTTAGACGATAGTTTATTACAAAGTAAATATAAACCATTTCTATCTCCATGCATCATTTATCTTTCCTCCATGTATTAGAAGTCACATTTGATGGATGAACGATAGGTCAGTGCAAAGCAAATTTAAACTCAAATTAAAGTAGGCCTTACATATAAATATATATTTGTATTATGTATAGCTCAAAAATAGTTTTTTAGCTATCATTTGACAATTTAAAATCAGAAATTGTCTCAACTAGTTTTTTATTTTCAGAGCTACGATCTGTTGATTTATGATCACTTGATTAAGATCTTTTGCATAGTCTAAGACAACATTGAACTAAAATTCTATCTTAGCTATTCAAGGGGTGTCTTGGATACAGCTAGCATCACACGATATTACTTTCTAACGTTTACTAAAATATTCGCTCAAATTAAATTTTAATATCATGAAATTAATTCAAAATATGTCAAATTAAAGGATACTTTCAAGTTTGAGTTGAGTATTTTCTCTATTACGAGTAATTATTTGGGGAATATATAAAGGTTTAATGGAATTTAGATTGAGTTTATAATCAATAAATTTGTTTTAAAATAGTTTTAATTTCATACGTGTTTATCTAAAATACATAATATATTAAATATTATTATTTTGGTCGAATGACAATTAAACACTAAAACCACTAATTCTTCATTGTCAAAAAATATGTTCAAGTTTGGGCTATTTCTCTCTCTCTCTCTCTTCTCTTTCTCTCTCTCTCTCTCTCTCTCTTTATTAGAACTTAAGGTGGGATGTAAGGAAATAAGGGGTTTGTAATGTCACAATTTGTATAGCGAAAACCATTTTGGAACAAAATTTTAAATATGGTTTCCGTAAATATGTTTAGTTCAATTAACTACGGATAGTAATCCTAATATTTCTTCAAGATCTGTCATGAGCATGGTGGCATTTGATCAGAACATTTTTAAATAAAAAATAAGCTTAGTTAAATTCCACCATGCAAATTACAAACATTTAAGATTAATATTCAAAGTCTATAATACATCAATGTAATATACAATTTAACAAAAACCTATTTATTAAAAATATATTTTATTTATGTTGTCCTAAAAAAGATGTTTGTTTTAAAATCAAAATAATAGTGGATCTCCAATCTATATCCATGCAAGTGCGAGTACACTTCCTATAAAATAAACCTTCCTCATCCTTAACTCATTAGCGTAACTATTACATATGCGTATAATCTGAAGAGGAAGTTTGACGTTGTGCCAAAAAATATATATAAAAAATTACGAACCCCATCTCACCATTATGTAATATATTATAAATAGGGTTTTATTTAAATTATATATATATTTTAAAAGTATTATATTAAAATTTATGTCAAAATATTATAAACTAGTTAAATATGTATACTAAGTAAAATTATTTTAATTTTAATTGTAAACTTCTGGAACACTAATTTACCTTTCTTTTTTATGAGATTCGAGGAGCTGAAGTTCCATACCAAAATAAATGTTTAATTAATGCAAATAGTTTAATTTATTTGGCAAGTAAAATATACAAATTTTCACATTAATACAACAGTAAGAAGACTTTATATATTTTCTAATTAATTATTTAATATAGATTATGAATTTATTTATTTATTGAATTTTTTTGCATTGACCTATTAAAGAAATAAACACATCGTAACGTTGTATTTCTGTATGCAACCATTTCTACATCAAATTGCCTCAGACCTGTGTTTTTGTCTCCTATGTAATGCGTGTCTAGTGTGTTGCCTAAAGATCAAGAGGATGTGATATTTTCCCCTTGAACTACAAAAAAAATGTTTGTCAGCCGTAAAGGAATCCGTTAATTTGGCAGACATTTCTTCATAGACACAACGTTCTTCAGTCAGGATGAAATTCTGCTATCAAGGCAGTCCAAACAATTACAACATTAAAATATGTTACACTACACCATAAAAGTGAAAGTAGGTTTTCTAAATAGTCTCAAAAACATATCTTAGTTGATATTATATCAAAATATAATTGAATTGAAATTAGTTTTTTTTTGCCACCGCTTCTTAAAACTCGTTTGGGTTATACACTCATGTGCCAATTACGCTAATGGTTTAATGGATTAGGTGGATATAATTATAGGAAGTGTACCCGCATTTGTGTTGAGGTAAAGTGGAAAACTATTTAGGGAAAAGCTACACTCAGTACACCCGACTAGGATTCGACCCTTGATCTCCCCGTTATCGGCAGTCTAGTCTACTGCGAGAGTAGCGCGTTAGACTATGCGGTCACTGAAGCGGGTTTCAACAACCGTTGATATCACCATTTGAATAAAATTGATCTCTCTAGTTGTAATGAAGCAATATTTTATTTATTTTGACTAAAAAAAAATATATAAAATTTTTAAAAAACACTGACCTTTTCTCGCTTCCCCTACATCTCCACCTTAAAGTGTTGATTTGCTCTAAAATCACAAAATGTTTGAACTACCAATATGACTCTATACAAGCCCTGTGATTTGGACAAGCAATACAATTGATCCAGGTGATTTTTTCGTCTGATTACGACGCTTAATTAAGATGTAACTATAACTCTCTTGACCAATTCAAAATAAATTGTCCACAATACTTAATACTTCTTCTTATCCAATGAACCTTTTAATAGGATGGAGTTGTCTAATACAGACTTATGAGGGCAGAATAAGTGAGGCTGGCCCAACTGCTGGATAAGACTCTTAGTACGTAAATAAAACAAACTCCAGTTCATAAGTTCCATAGAAAAGCGACATCACTTGCCTGTTTGTACAGAGAGAAAACCTTATAGATAAGACAATACATTCAATCGGTAGCGAAACTCATGGTCTTCCTCAATCGTGGATGTTCTTATGGAGACGTACTTTGGACGATTTTCTATGAACTCTGAGAAATTTTAGTTGGAACCCTGGTGGAGTCAAAAGTCTAGTATATATGTTGGACTCCAAACCATTCGTTTTGAGACATTTTTCATGTGTATATTTCATGTTTATATATACATTTGTATAGTCTATATATACATTTGTATATATAGACATTTTTCATATATATTTCATGTATATAATTCCATTTTTCATATATATATATTTCATGTATATGTATATATTTCACGTATATATATATACATGAAAAATGTCTCAAAACGAGTGGTTTGGAGTCCAACATATAAACTAGACTTTTGACTCCACCGAGGTTCCAACTAAAATTTCTCAGAGTTCATAGAAAATCGTCCAAAGTACGTCTCCATAAGAACATCCACGATTGAGGAAGACCATGAGTTTCGCTACCGATTGAATGTCCTATGTATTTTTACTTTCTCTCTATCTTACAGGTAGAGAAAGTATGGTGATCGTCAAAAAAATCGAACTCGAGATTTTGATGAATTTTGACGTTTCATGACTCCCTGAATCCGAAAAAGAGGTTTTTGAATTTCCGTATGTCTGTCTGTCTGTCTGTCTGTCTGTCTGTACCTCCAACTAGAGCCTAAACTATTTTACCGATTGAGCTGAAACTTGATATCTAAGGTTTTCATAGGGTTGCCCCGAGGTGTTTTTGGAATTGGATATCTACCCCTAAAATTAAGGGTAGTTTACAGTAGGGCAAAAAGAGAAAAAGTCAATTTTCTCAAAATCGGCTCTAACGATTTTGATTAAATTTCATTTATAAACATTAATAAATATTCCAAACAAAATGGCTACCCTCAATATTTCGGCAAAATGGCTTTAAGGGCTCCGGTCTGATGCGTCAATTAACATTTTTTTAAATAGCTCCGAAACTATTTGAGATATGAAATTACTTAGCATTACAAATATGTATATATATTTATAATACAGATATTTTATTCGAAACATATTTTTATAAAATCAATAACTTTCAATCTATACGCAATTATATGAATTTTTTTACTTTTGAACATTAAAGTTTAAGTATTGCGACCGTAAAAAAAAACTAACCTAAAATGTTGATGGATGTCAACGTCTCATGACCCCCCGAACCCTAAAAAATAGTCTTTGCAATGCCGTCTGTCTGTGTGTCTATAAAAACTTAAAATTAAGGGTAGTTTACTGAAGGGCGAAAAGAGAAAAATTTGGTTTTCTCAAAATCTGCTCAAACGATTTTGATTAAAATTCGTATCAAGGCGTTGATTAAGATTATAAATAAACTGGCTATTTTCATTTTCCTATGAAACTGATTTTTAGGGTATATTATAGAAGCGTTAATTTCCGTATCTCCACAACTATTGGAGAAACTAAACAACTTATCATTGCAAAATTGTAGGACTATTAGAAATAAAAAACTTTTATTTGACATATATTTTTATAAAAGCAGCAGTTTCTGAGATATTTGCAAATATATTAATACAATTTTGTGAGCTTTAGTTGTAAACATATAATACTTAAGTCTTAACGCAATAATTCTCCAATGCCATAGAGTAATTAAATATAAGTATCTAAAAAAGTATGTTATATTTCCTTAAATCTCTTAGGAGAAATGTTTGCATAGCAATGATCTATCTCCATTTTAGACTCAATAGTCAATATTTACATTTTTTATTGGTCAAGATGTATAAATGAATAATTAAATATCAATGCGATGACTTAAAGATCTGCAACACCTTATAAAATGTTAAAACTTTAACCAGAATCGAAATTTTAATACGAAGTGTTGACCCTTGTGGAAGACATTAAACTGTTTGAAATGCTCTTAGGTGGACAAAGATGCGCCTCTTTTCTCATTGATTCTATATCATTGTATATTATTTTATGCGTGTTCTTATGTGGAGTGGTGATGATACAATGTACATTATTCCGTTCAGAAATCTTACGAGTTTATAGAAAGAGAGAGAAAGTCTGTGCGGTGCGCCGTACCATTTATTTATAATGTTTTCTCTCTGTACAAACAGGCAAGTGATGTCGCTTTTCTATGAAACCTATGAACTGGAGTTTATTTTCGGAGTCCAACTAATATGCAGTTCGAGGTAATAATAAATCCTTTCGTGTTGAGGGCCTACATTGTTTATTAGAAATCATAATTATCCTGGTTAGAGTCAAAAGTTATAACTTTTCTTTTAACCGGAAGGTTTATTTACATAGTTAGATTTAAGACGTGTTTATGAACATTGTAACCAATTATCAAAGCCGACATCCTGCCATGAGTAAAGTAAACCTGTTTGTAATATCTAACTCCCTGGCCATTCACAAGGCAAGTTATGTGATTCGGAACTCAGTAAACATTAATATATAAATAAATTACTTAAAACAACTTCTGTCAAAGTAACTTTGAGAGTGTGGAAACCAAACAGTACTTCTTTGATTCTCAAATCCAATCATCGAGACAGTTATAGCTCTACTTTGGAAAGAGATCTGTCTAAACCTTTATATATCTCTGAATACCGCACTCAATTCATCCCTTCCTTCAATGAATATCTTGATGGTTAGCCCCGGTCAAAAATATGACGAAATAAGTACAGTCAGTGTCATTAAACATAGGATACTCGGCATAGTAGCCCATGATAGCACCCTTAGGAGACTCCAAGATCATAGACTCAAAAGTTTTAGGTACAATATTTTTCGTTAAGTTAAATATGAACTTATGGCCATAATTAAATGACTATAGTTTGAACTATTTAATATTTTGTTGCACCGCTATTGCTGAAAATATCGAGGATTTATTTGCGTTACCACGTGTCTCACTACCAGTCCGGGTTGTATGCATTTAATTAAACTAATGTACTAGGTATGAGGAAGGTAAATTTCTGAGTAAATTTCCCCACATTTGCACGGAGGGAGTGTGATAAGCCAGTGAGAAGAAACAATCCTCTACACAGCGATGACCCCTCCATAACTGTAAAATCAAAATAAATGATCTTGACAGTTAGTCCGTGTGTCATTAAATGAAATAAAACTCATTATTAATTTTAAAAAAATATCCATACTGAATTTGACTTCATGTGACGTAAGGAAGACGCATTAAAATTACCCTGAATACTCATTATACTTTTACAACATAAGATCATTAATATACCCGATGATAATGTGTATGGCTGTGAGCGACCGAACTCTCTAACCTCAAAGAACATCGCTTCCCAAACATTTTAGAGGCAAGGCCCAATTTTTACAACGTTAAGCCTGTACAACCCACCTATATTTAATGGACATAAAGGTGTTTTTTTAATTTAATAGTTATATAATAGCTTTTTGAAAGATATGTTATTGAATATAATTTTACAAAAACCCGATTCCCTTTTACTGTGCAATTTTTTTTTTTTTTTTTCATTTTCTCACTTTCCCGTTTTTCTTGATTTTTTTATATTAAAATAATTACAAAATGTTCACAATTATCAAACTTCTCTGAACCCACAGCAAAACTGGCTCGCAGCCCACCTGTAGGCCGTGACTCACAATTTACAAACCACCTCTATAGAACAATATGATGAGGATACACGAGACGAAATCTCATTAGAACTTACCTTTAGAGATGAGAAGTAGCCTCATGGGTGCGTGGGGGAGGGCATTTTAGAGTGCACCCGATTGTGGACCGCCTCAGCCTCCCAAATTGTAGTCAATCACGCTAGCGTGAACCTAAACCTGTCAGTCATGACAGCTAGACTAATTGCCGAGGGGAGTGACCCCGCTTGGACCACAGGCGGTACTTAAAAGAATTTGATTATCGTGTCCGGATTCGTAAATTACCCAAGATACTTAAAGGTTAACACGCAAAGGAATACCGAAATGTATTCAAACAAAATTTGTTGTTTCTATTAATTAAGTTAATTTACGTATTATTAAAATAAATAAACCCACCAGGATAAAGAAAACTAATACAGACAATGATTCAACAAATTAATGAGGTGTTGAATGCTGAGTTATTTCCTTTCAAAAGTAACGACCTTGGTAATGTCGATGAAAGTTTAGCAGACAAAACTCTTTCGTAATATCTTAATACACATCGACCAAAGTCTTCCGGAGTAATTTGGATGATTAACAAGAGGCGAATTTAACGAAACAATAGCTGTCGACTGACCTTGAACGACGAATATGATTGGCAATCTTATTTGCCCCTTGATAAATTATCAAGCTCCTTTCTAATGCTTCTATAATCAAAGGGTGATCTTTGACCTGGGGCCATAAGGCCATTCCTAGTCACGAACAAGGGACTAGCCAGATTTTCTAAATTTGTGATATTATTAATTTTATCTTAAAATCATTTTACTAACACTTCAGCACTGAATGTTTTTCATTTGAGCTTACACAGCAGTAAATACTTCTATTTTGAATTAAGTGATCTAATAGACAGCGAATACAAAAGTAAATTACAAAATTGAGTGTTTTCCTTTCTACACATCTTTTTAACCATCCAGGCTATCCACTTATCTGCTTTAATGAGGTCGAGATGAGGTATAATTTAGAAGATATGTACTCACATTTTTTAAGAGACAAAAGGAAACGATTTATGGAGAATCACCTTAGCACACCAGACTGAGATTCAAACACCAATCTTCCAAACGTGGGCAAATCGCATTCCCCTGGTAATTATTTTGGTAATGTTGGTAAATTTGTGGGAAGCAAATTCATTCAAACGTTTATAAGCTACTTTGTCAGTAATATGTATTTACTTACTTATTTTTGATATTAATAAATCGAGAGTTGATTGCCACACTTACAAAATTACGCCACCTATCCTATCAAGAGCTAGTTTTATCCAGTCCACTACATTACATCATATCCCTATCTTGAGCTAGTTCTGTCCAGTCCACCTCATTACACCCTATTCCTATACTGAGCTAGTTCTATCCAGTCCACCTTATTACATCCTATCCCTATCTTGAGATAGTTGTATCCAGTCCACCTCATTACACCCTATTCCTATATTGAGCTAGTTCTATCCAGTCCACCTTATTACATCCTATCCCTATCTTGAGATAGTTGTATCCAGTCCACCTCATTACACCCTATTCCTATATTGAGCTAGCTCTATCCAGTCCACCTTATTACATCCTATCCCTATCTTGAGATAGTTATATCCAGTCCACTACATTACACCATATCCCTATCTTGAGTCTAGTTTGTCCAGTCACCTCATTACACCCTAATTCTTTCAGGTCCATTCTAATGTTATCCTCTCATCTGCGTCTAGGTCTTCTCAATGGTCTCTTCCCATTGGGTTTGTCATTCAGTACCTTGAATATGGTTCTAGAATCTCCCATTCGCGCTGCATGCCCTACCTGCAGTAATCTACTAGACTTGATTATCCTAGAAATGTATGATGATGAATACAGGGAATGTAACTCATCATTATTTAACCTTCTCCACTCCCTAGTAGCCTCATCCCTTTTTTGAACCAAATATATTCCTAAGCCCCTTATTTTCAAAACCATTTAAGAATCATTTGTATTAGTACTAAAGCCTGTTCATGGCAGTAAGCAACTCTTTAAAGGTCATTTTTCCTACCAAAATAACTATTATACGAGTTTAGTAAAAGTCTGACTAGGAAAAAGGCCTTTCAGACGACCTTTCCCACCATGAACAGTTTTTTTTTTTTTCTAGGAAGGACATTATTCTTGTTATAACTGAGTATTTTATTAGCAGTTTTTAAATTAATTTCAACACAGGGCCTACATCTTAAGGTTTTTGTGTCGTAAGAAAAATAATTTTCACTTTTAATCAAAGGAACCGAAACCAGTTAATATTAACTGAACTTGCTGCGTTTTTTAGTTAGAATATAAATTTGCTCATTTTCAAATCATGAAAAAATATAGAATTAACTCAAAAAATTTCCATTTCATTTGTAAAAATACATTCTATTTGTTTTATAATATTTGACTTGCTTAACCTTGAACGACCCTAAATCATGGTTTATGTAGGTATTATTATTAATGATATAATAAAATTATTAATTAATATATTTAATATTACTCAAACTCGCTCATGGTATAAACCAGTTACTTAATATTTTCTTTGCCATTTAAATATAGCTACTAAATGCATATAAACTACAATAAGTTTTAGAAGGTAATTTTCCTAACCCCTCTCCCTCCCTCCTTTTCATATTTTTGACACCAAAACCCCTTAGGGCCAGGTCAAATCTTTTTTAGTTCCTACAACACTTGTATTTAAATCGCTTGAATATGAATGGATATTTTGGTGATTATATGTTCATTTTAACTTGTTGAAAAAATAGTTTTCTTTCATTTGGCGTTTCAAATTTGTATTTGTGGTTCTTAATTTATAATATTTCATTAATTCGCTGAATTTAGAGAAAATATAAAATCATTCTGTAAGTTAACTAAACGTAGGATTTTTATAGGAAGAAACCACAGGAAAATGCAAATATATTTTTACGGTCAACATTGATAAATGTTCACTATTATTAATGTAATTTTTTAGGTTTTGATAATATTTATCAGAAGTGAAAGCTGCAGATCACATGACTCTACGTATGAATACGTGAAAGTAGATCCAGTAAATGTATTTGATGTCTTCTATTGAAAATTGGACAGTACTAGTCATTTGTGTAATAATTTTTTTGCTACCCGTTTGGGTTATATCCATCTGTATTAAATACCCTAAGCCCCCTAAGCCCTAAGGTGTTGAGGATGAGAAAAGTTGATGTTAAAGAAAGTGTAACTGCATTTGCGTAGAAGGAGAGTATAAATCATTTATGAAAACCACCCTCGGTACTTTCAACTGTGATTCGATTCCCAATCTCCCCGTCACAAGACAGTGCAGTTTATTTAGAAAGGAATGCAATCTGACTATTTGACCACCGAATCAGATCCATTCGTGTAGAAATAATCAGTCAGGTTCATACGAGGCGTGTGAACTGCCATGACGTCATAATCGCGGTTCGGTCCAGTTGAGTCGTCACTGAGGCTCGGCCCGGCAGCTTTCCGTCCCACTGACAAAGATGTGACCTTGATCAAGAAACTGCCGTGTCACCCGGTGTCGTGACCTTGAGAACAGCAAGTAAGTACCTGGAGGTGTGGGTTCAACCCCTGACTCGTTTTCTAGGGCTGTTGGGGGGGGAAGGGGGGCGACGGCGTAAGTCAGTACACCTCTGTGCAAGAGAATTAATAATGTGATTCGTCTGGGTCGTGTGATTGGTGTGTTTGACTACAACTCTAGGAAGGATTCTGGTTGGATTATAAGCCATGGCTGGAATTAAAAACTTATCTAGAGTAGCGAGGTCCTATTTTTATCTTGAAAATTGACTATTTCATTGGTCTTTATGTAAAGTTCTCACCTCAGGACCCGATGACCTAGTTTAAAACCCAACCGGGGACATTGGATTTTTTTCTGAGCGATTAAAATCCGTAGCACAGCTTCCTTCGGAGTGGAAGTAAAGCCATCGATCGGTCTTATGTTGATTATGGCTTGTAAAAGGACCCTGGAAGATTTTTAAAAATACCTTAACCGGCAAAATTGTTAGGCCCTTTTTGTTCTCGCTCATAGAAATTCTCGTGTGCTTATATAATCTGTAAATTCAGAAAGTGCACATTAAATATCTCTAATAAAAAAATAACTTGAAAATTTGGCATTTAGTCTGTTTGTCCGTCTAGATGTTTGTTCCTTAATAACTTTTAAATGCGTCGACGAATTTTGTAATTAAATCCATTAGGGACATTCTTTAAAACTAGGCCCAACGGTATATTTGATTATTTTTTCAATCTGTCTATCCATTTCAATATGGTGGCCAATCAAAGGTTTCTCATTAAAAAGCTCATCTCAAATGATTTGAATTTAAAACTCTAAGTAATCACTCGAATAAATAGTGCTTATATTTGTAATATTTTTCATCTAATGCGAGACCGACGTATTTAACCATGTGAACAACAGATATTTTCTATGAATATGTTGTACTTTTGAATATGATATTAATTTTTTTTCCTGTCTCCCTTGATCACCAAAGAATATATAATATATCCCTAAAATCCAAGGAGATATTTCAACTTGAAATCTTAAGACTGTAATAACGATAATAACATGACATAATAACTAACATGAACCAAAACAGAACCACTAGTTATTTCTGTAAACCATTTTAGAAAAACACTAGAAATAATAATTTAGGTATGGAGCGTTACAATATAAAATAAAGGTATTTGATAATTGATGTACTAGTAACATTTTAAGGTAAAAAAATGGACGAAATCAGTGAAAATGCATTAATTTATATTTGATTACGTATTTTCATTTGGAAATCATTTTTCAATTCTTAACATTTACTTACTAGTCAATTTTTATTGCACATTTAATCTTTTGTGTATTTAAAATTTCAACTGTCACTGTAAGTTACGATTTTTTCTATCTAACATTCTTTATTTCAATTTTTTAAACAAAGATCTTAACAATCATCAATTTTTTATTAGACTTTAATCTTTTTTGTAAAATCTATTTATGAATTAATATATTCTCACTGATTTTGTCGATTTTTTATATTAAAATATTACTAATACGTCGATTTTCAAGTTTTATTATTTTGTATTTCTGTATAAGTTTATTTTTAACTGTTGTGTTTAACCCTGGAATGTATTAACAGTTTAATTTAAATTGTAGGGATGAGGAAGAAAGTCTAGAGGAAGTGCACAAGCATTATCGCGAAATGGCGAGAGTAAAACTATAGTGGCAAATCACATGTGGAAAACCACCTAAAATAAACCTCCACAGGGTTATATTAGAACCTTAGTCCCCTCTTTGTCGCTGACAATCCAGTCTAACACGTGAATACATGTTCAGATACTGATATTCCTGATGTAAGGTAAGTGCTTAGTATTGGGTGGACTGTCCTGTATCTAGTGAGTCTGTAGCTTGTGTGTTGATACAACCCTGTTCTGAGAAAGTGCACATTGGATTGTCCTGTATCTAGTAAGTCTGTAACTTGTGTGTTGATACAACCCTGTTCTGAGAAAGTGCACATTGGACTGTCCTGTATCTAGTGAGTCTGTAGCTTGTGTGTTGATACAACCCTGTTCTGAGAAAGTGCACATTGGACTGTCCTGTATCTAGTGAGTCTGTAGCTTGTGTGTTGATACAACCCTGTTCTGAGAAATGGGTGGACTGTATCTAGTGAGTCTGTAGCTTGTGTGTTGATATAACCCTGTTCTGAGAAATGGGTGGACTGTATCTAGTGAGTCTGTAGCTTGTGTGTTGATATAACCCTGTTCTGAGAAATGGGTGGACTCTATCTAATGAGTCTGTAGCTTGTGTGTTGATACAACCCTGTTCTGAGAAAGTGCACATTGGACTGTCCTGTATCTAGTGAGTCTGTAGCTTGTGTGTTGATACAACCCTGTTCTGAGAAATGGGTGGACTGTATCTAGTGAGTCTGTAGCTTGTGTGTTGATATAACCCTGTTCTGAGAAATGGGTGGACTGTATCTAGTGAGTCTGTAGCTTGTGTGTTGATATAACCCTGTTCTGAGAAATGGGTGGACTGTATCTAGTGAGTCTGTAGCTTGTGTGTTGATACAACCCTGTTCTGAGAAAGTGCACATTGGACTGTCCTGTATCTAGTGAGTCTGTAGCTTGTGTGTTGATACAACCCTGTTCTGAGAAATGGGTGGACTGTATCTAGTGAGTCTGTAGCTTGTGTGTTGATACAACCCTGTTCTGAGAAATGGGTGGACTGTATCTAGTGAGTCTGTAGCTTGTGTGTTGATATAACCCTGTTCTGAGAAATGGGTGGACTGTATCTAGTGAGTCTGTAGCTTGTGTGTTGATATAACCCTGTTCTGAGAAATGGGTGGACTGTATCTAGTGAGTCTGAAGCTTGTGTGTTGATATAACCCTGTTTTGAGAAATGGGTGGACTGTATCTAGTGAGTCTGTAGCTTGTGTGTTGATATAACCCTGTTCTGAGAAATGGGTGGACTGTATCTAGTGAGTCTGTAGCTTGTGTGTTGATACAACCCTGTTCTGAGAAAGTGCACATTGGACTGTCCTGTATCTAGTGAGTCTGTAGCTTGTGTGTTGATACAACCCTGTTCTGAGAAATGGGTGGACTGTATCTAGTGAGTCTGTAGCTTGTGTGTTGATATAACCCTGTTCTGAGAAATGGGTGGACTGTATCTAGTGAGTCTGTAGCTTGTGTGTTGATATAACCCTGTTCTGAGAAATGGGTGGACTGTATCTAGTGTGTCTGTAGCTTGTGTGTTGATATAACCCTGTTCTGAGAAATGGGTGGACTGTATCTAGTGAGTCTGAAGCTTGTGTGTTGATATAACCCTGTTTTGAGAAATGGGTGGACTGTATCTAGTGAGTCTGTAGCTTGTGTGTTGATATAACCCTGTTCTGAGAAATGGGTGGACTGTATCTAGTGAGTCTGTAGCTTGTGTGTTGATATAACCCTGTTCTGAGAAATGGGTGGACTGTATCTAGTGAGTCTGTAGCTTGTGTGTTGATACAACCCTGTTCTGAGAAAGTTCACATTGGACTGTCCTGTATCTAGTGAGTCTGTAGCTTGTGTGTTGATACAACCCTGTTCTGAGAAATGGGTGGACTGTATCTAGTGAGTCTGTAGCTTGTGTGTTGATACAACCCTGTTCTGAGAAATGGGTGGACTGTATCTAGTGAGTCTGTAGCTTGTGTGTTGATATAACCCTGTTCTGAGAAATGGTGGACTGTATCTAGTGAGTCTGTAGCTTGTGTGTTGATATAACCCTGTTTTGAGAAATGGGTGGACTGTATCTAGTGAGTCTGTAACTTGTGTGTTGATACAACCCTGTTCTGAGAAAGTGCACACTAACAAATGAACGATCCTTGAAACCACTACTATATTGAATTGGAGGACCTCACAGAATTGTTTTTATACATCGAAACGTTGAAATCTATTTTGTAACACAAGGTTACAAAACAAGTGGAATATCTTACTTAATCTCATTTAGTGGTATTTCTCAACACGAGATGAATGTAGGAATCTACCAGGAAGGTAAGTAGCAGAATTTGTTTGGTAAGAATATAAAAACACACCGTTGCTGAAACCAACTAAATTAAACAATAAGATCTAAGTTAGACATTTTATTATTTTTCCTGACTCTGCCTTCGTCATACTTATAAATATGGTCACTTAATTCAACCCGATACATTATAAATTTTTATTGAGAAAATGCTTATCCATAAAAATACAATACTTCTGACGTCACTTAGGATACATCAAGGATCCTTGTCGGTAAAAGTAGAGCGAGTCAAAGATAGAAAGAA
This sequence comes from Timema podura, assembly GCA_033556935.1. Classification (NCBI taxonomy): domain Eukaryota; kingdom Metazoa; phylum Arthropoda; class Insecta; order Phasmatodea; family Timematidae; genus Timema; species Timema podura. The sequence goes on from JAVRXN010000001.1 coordinate 69,674,026, forward strand.
TTTTGCAGTTTGGAAAATTGTAAAACGGTTACAATATTATTAATTTCGACGATTCTTGGAAACACTCCTACCGTAAGTTGCGTTTTTTATATTAGGGGTATTATTTAACGTGATATTTATTGTATTTCTAATTTTATTAGCACATGACTTACAAATTAGATTAATTCTAAAAAAAAGTACAGCACCCAGTTTCTCAATTATTCCTCACAGCAATAGGAGCAATTTCAATAATATTAATTATTAAGTTTGAGGCCATTCTGGTAAACAAATCATGTAGCGCAACCTTATCTCAGAAATCAGATAGTCCACTTCAGTGGCCGCATATTATATGGCGCTACTCTCGCAATAGACTTGACTGCCCTAGATGGGGTGAACGGGGTTTGATCTCGGTAGGGTATACTGAGGGTAGGTTTTCTCTAAATGGTTTTGTACCCTCGCTCCAGGCAAATGCTGGTACAACTCCTACAATTTCAACATTTAAAATCTCTAAAACATTAGTGTAAAACCCAAACGGGTAGTAAGACACGCTGCTAAATAAAATAAAACTCAGATATGAAATTGATTTAGCTAAGGAGTAAGACATTAAGTTGCGGAAGTACATTTCAACTTAAATTGCTGTGTTCTTTAAATTCACTACTAAGTGGAGAAGAGTAATCTAAGAGTCAGCCTGAATAATATATTATTTTAACAATGGCACAGGCATCTACTGACATAATAATTTGTTTATTACTACTACATTTTCAGGGTGGTTATTGGGCATTGAATGGAAAATAAAATAAAAATTTTGTAATTATCTTCCCTAAATAAATATAGTTGGTTTCCTAGTCATTAGATAACTCACTGCACCGATTAAAACCTCATTTTAAAATGCAGTTGTTGAAATCTTACCCCACGTATGTGCTTGTTTAAGATATTATTATCATACAAAACTTATATATAAATAAGTTAAGGGTTTTCAGTTCAGACGAGTTTGGCAATCATTGTACTCTCTAATTAAATAAAAAGTCTTCTTTCGAAAAAAAGAGGTTTGAATATTTCAAAAATTGAAAGTGACATATCTTACCTTGATGCGTACATTTTCCCAGGAATGAATATTTGGAGACCCACTTCAGTGGCCGTATAGTCTAACGAGCTACTCTCGCAATAAACTGGCTGCCTATGATGTGGAGATCGTGGTTCGATCCTGGTTGGATGTGCTGAGGGTGTTGTTTCCTAAATGGTTTCCTACTCTCTCTCAATTTCCACGCAAATACGGGTACACTTCATATAAATTAAATCTCCCTCATCCCCAAAAATTATAGTAATTAGTATATAGGCATAATGATAAGCTGAACGGGTGGTAAGACGAGGTGTTAAAATTATTTGGAGTTCCTTTTATAGAATACAAACATATCTTATTCGATCAATATTTGTAACATTGTACATTTTTATTAGTTTTATTTAATAGACATTGAAAATATCTATGAAAATATTCATATGAAGCTCACATAGCTTTATGTTAAATAAGATAAAGTAAATATAAGTTGGGTTTTTTTTCTAGTGGTCAGATTAGTCCTTTCGTATAAAATGTGGGCTTAGGGCCTACCAGTCGCAGATTTAGTGGGGAGTCAAAGGGTCAGTTGACCCCCTCTGTGAAAGTTATAAAATCAATACAAAAAACAATATTAAAGTTCAAATTTTAGAAAGAAAGTACAATACAGATATATTTTACCATTTTTGATCTTTTGACACGCAGACACCTTTTAAGCCGGGTCCACACGTTCGTTATTCGTCCACGTTTATTCAATTGTCGATATGACTCACGCAAGTGTGGGAAAAATATTCTGTTTTATGTACTAATATTTGTCGTGCTTAGCGAGTAACGAAAATTGTTCCTCATAGAGACGGTAGACTAACATACATCAAAGAAGACTAATAATCGCCTGAGAGCAGTTCATCCATGAATACCGAATATAAGGTATGTGTGGACAGCAGGAGCAGCGTAACTGTTGGCGACTCTGCCCCCCTGGAAATAATTTGCCCCTCCTTGGAATAAATTCACCCCCTAGATATATTTCAAATCCTCTGATATTACCGAATATGAAGTTGAAAGATGGCCTTGAGTCAAAGGTCAAATGGCTTCTAAATGAATTGTATTGTCAAAAATTTGCCGGAGAAGACCACTTCAAATAACTACTAGACTAGAGACATCTAACTGGCAGAAAAAGTCAGGGGAGGAAAACTCTAAATATCTTCCAAGGTCATCCAAATTTCAAAAATGTCCAGGGGAGGACAATTCCAAACAGCTTCTAAATGCATGCAATTTAAAAAAAAATTCAGGCAAGGACACCCCAAATGGCCTATTTTCTGAAATAATTTAATTTTCAAAATGTTGTCGGTGAAAGACTCCTTTAAAGATTATCTTTTAGAGGTATCTAGCTATCGTAAAAAATTAAGGTGGGGATCAACCTAAATAGCTTAAATGGGCATCCAAATTTTAAAAATGTCTAGGTCAAGAACACTTTAAATGGCTTAAAAAGAATCTAGTATTTTAAAATATCATGCATTAGCGTAATTAGTACTTAAGCGTATAACCCGAACGGGTAGTAAGACGCGGTGCTAAAAAAAAAAAAAAATATATCATGGCAAAGACTACTCATAGCTTCTAGAGTGAAACATTTTTCGATAAATGGTTGAAGGAGGCCCACTCCAAATAGTTTATAAAAACTATCTGATTTTTAAAAATTGGAGAGGATGACCAGGGTTTAAAACATACAGAAGATAAAATATGAATGAAAAACTACAAAATGGCTTTAAATAGAAATCTAACATTATAAGTAACTATAGTACTTATAATTATGGCCCCCTATGAAAATGATCTGGCTCCGCCCCTGGGGCCTACCTACCATTTAGGTGAGTAATACTCAATTTCTAAATTTAATTTGTTTTTAAAATATCCTAATATATAATTTAAACTATAAAAGCAACCCAATAGTTTAATAAAAAAAATGCATGTCAAATCATTGGTTATTTACAAGTATGTGCACGCAATGGCCCTAGAAACAATAATCACCACTTTGTTGCTCTTTCTTCAGACACCGAATACATATAACACAAGAATATGATACTCTAAAACCCTTTTAATTGATGATTCATGCTTACTTAATGCAACCTAATGAACGATCTACTATAATGTATAAGTAATAGCGTTATCATTATTATTCAAAATGGTGATTTAGTTAATGAATGAACGTGTAGATACCAAGATTATTTTTGTTGGCTAGTACTTAGATGGCATTGACGAATTGATCGTACACAGTCTTCCGGAATACATTTACAAAGTAAAACTCTTTCTTTTAAAGGTGACGGACGCATTAATTGCTTTAGGCCCACCACGTTTTTACAATTACCATTATTTTACAATGGGATATTACAAAAAGATAGTTTGTAGAAAGAGAATCGAACATTTGTTCTCCCCCTCTAGACATTTGGGTGTGGTAAGATTGTTACAGTAAAGACTTACCTGTGGACTTTCAACCCTGAGAATCGTTCAAGGTTACCAACTGTAACATTCTCTTAGTAATTCTTAACTTTACTCTGATTTGTAATAAAAAATAAAATGTGTTTAGAACGTGCATGACATTAGCATTTTCTTTTGGACTGTTGAGCTATGATTCAGACTTTATTTTCTAGAATCTAGAGTGACGTGATTTGGTTTCCAGCATTTCTCTTTGTGAAATTAAAGGGCAAAACTCTGAGATCCGGTATCGGTAAAAGTGATTGGTCATAGATAATTTGACAAAGTGCTCTTAACTAAGGTTACTTGTTCCGTATATTTTTTAATCTAAAGAATCTTGATCTAATTCTAGGTTGTGCTAATTATATACGTTATTTTTTTCATGGGCATCTTATAATACAAGAAAAGCAAAACTCAATTATTTTATAGTAGGTGTAATATCTAATTTTAACCTGATAGCTCATACAATTGTATTTCTAAAACATAGTTATTGAAAAGTAAAATTATTTTAAGCGCATATAATTTAAGTTTATACTATGTAGTGTTAGTATAGGTTCGGTGCCGAAACAATTAGACGATTAGTAACTTGAAAATTAACGCTTTAATTGAAAAGTAAATATTCATTAGCTAAATAAAAGCAAACTACATACCACACTTTTTCACTTTTTGAAGATAATGTCACTCAGGTGAGTTCCACCGGACGTCAGATAAACCTCAGCACGTTGTTCATCACTTTCCTCAGCAAAGATAGTATAATAGTTTCCATCCCACCCTGTTTCAGTAATAGTTGTCATATGCCTTAAACAATAATTTAAAGTGGTACTATCTACATAGTTTAATCAAGTAAATATGTAATATTATTGATATCTTATCGGGAGGGAAATTTAGGCCTAATATCCGTCAAATTAACGCACAATTATTATCTAGATAAAAAAATGGCAGGTTTGATGTATATTTATTTTCTCCATTATAGCTACTTAAAGTCTGTAAGCTAATTAATATATTAACCAATCTATTTTAATAGTTTATTTTTAATAGCAATAGTACCCAAACTCTAGTTTTCTATTCGACTTATTTTTGAATGTCATAATCTTCACTTACAAAAAGAGGAAAACCAAGAACCAGTTTTCTTGAGAAAAGTTTTAACTATATGAGGTTGATTAGTATGTATTGGTGCGCGCAGTAGCCAATTAGTTCAATTTTTTTCATCATAATGTCTTACTACTTCCTTTGAATCAGTTTTAACAAATTACAGACTAGGAAATATAACCGATAATTAACATAAATAAATGAACTCTTATTAATCTCCATAGTACAACGCAATCTACGTGGTTTATTTTCTATGCTATGTATGTTCTCAGTGGATGACTAAGAAGGATAAATTTCCTCTTACTACTCATCTGGTCCATCCACAAATATTTACGCTAGTGGGGTAGGCGTGACGTAGGTAAAATTGAGAAGAAATACAGCCGCAGATGCGTGGAAGAGGAAGGGGAAACCATTTAGGAGAAATCCACGACCATACAACCGGGCGGGGTTCGAACTATGAAATCCCCATTACGAATAAGCCAAACTATTATTAACATTTAGATTGATGTAAATCTCAAAATATTGATCCAAAACTAAAGTTTTAATCAGGTTGTTATAAAAATAATATACTGACCTGACTCAATGTTAGTTCATGAATTCCTTTGATAAGATTAGGATAATGTAATTTTTTATATCAGCGCATCTTGCTATCTGTTCAGGTTATACACATACAGTAGCCCCATGGTTTCTTTGGTGCTGACTGACAGTTCACAGCTGACTTCTGACAGTCAACATTTAGGTATATACCTAAATGTTGACTGTCAGATGTGACAGCTGCTAAACACATGTTTTTTGCAGATCATATGGTTCAGCGAAGGGATACATAATTGGGTCTGGTAGCTTTTCAAAGCCGTCAGCTGTAGGCTGTGAACTGTCAATCAGCACCAAAGAAACCATGGGGCTACTGTATATGATATTTAAGAGGTAATCCACCCGCATTTGCGTGGAAAGAGAGTGAAAAACCATTTAGGAAAAGCCACCCTTAATAGCCCTGACCAGAATTCGAACTATGTCAAGTTTAATAATTAATATTTTACCCACACTAGTGGACACGGGGACAAAGGTGTCAGTCTCAGTATTTTCCAAAATAACCTATGTTGCAGGGATAGGACGTTAGTTATTATATGCGTTGGAGCAATTAAAACCAAAAGAATTATTTTTTTAAGGTGAAAATGTCAATTTAAACAATATAAAAGTATCCTGGACGTATGATTGTCATTCTCTAGCATAAATAGCTCACAACAAGTCAAACGTTTCCTCAAACTAGGATGAATACAAAACCTGTTGGAAGCACATGATTGCGCATGCGTGATATTTTGTATTGCCCATTGAGAGCACGAGACAAAGGATCTCTGCTACCACCCTGGAGTGTTGTTAAGTTGTGGGGATAGAGGTGTGGCTGAGCAGCCGAGCACAAGAAAACTATATCCAACCCAATGCTATTGTGTCCTACACATTCTCATTTTAATCTTTCTGTCAAATTGTTTAACTCCTTGATTGGCAAACAATTCTTCATTATCATATTATATGTATGTGTTTGTGTGTGTGTGTGTGTGTGTGTGTGAGTGTGTGTGTGTGTGTGAGTGTGTGAGTGTGTGTGTGTGGTGTGAGTGTGAGTGTGTGTGTGAGTGTGTGTGTGAGTGTGTGTGTGTGAGTGTGTGGTGTGTGTGTGTGTGTGTGTAGTGTGTGTGAGTGTGTGTGAGTGTGTGTGTGTGTGTGTGAGTGTGTGTGTGGTGGTGTGTGTGAGTGTGTGTGTGAGTGTGTGTGTGTGTGTGTGTGTGAGTGTGTGTGTGAGTGTGTGTGTGTGTGTGTGTGGTGTGTGTGATGTGTGTGAGTGTGTGTGTGAGTGTGTGTGTGAGTGTGTGTGTGAGTGTGGTGTGTGTGTGTGGTGAGTGTGTGTTGGTGTGTGTGTGTGTGTGTGTGTGTTGTGTGTGTGTGTGTGTGTGTGTGAGTGTGTGTGTTTGTCGTTATACGCATAAAGAGATGAACTAAGAGTTAAAGGACATTGGTTCGACAGTGGACGGGGGCCCGTCAAGAATCTTGAGTTTGTTTTAAGCTATGTGTTCGTTTAATAAATTCATAATTATTAACGCTAATGATTGTTGTAAAGTGTTATATTTTGTGCTCTAGTTTAAGCTAGTTTATAAGTGAGGCTCTGATGTGACTATGTGCTTAGAAAGTGTGATTTAAAGTATCTATTATGTGCAGTACAATCTAGGGAAAACTAGATTTTACTTAAATTAGGGAATGTAAGTCGTAAGATATTCTAAATCGGAGCTTAGATTAATGTCAGACCGTATCACTTATAGTTACTGTCAGATCCTGGCTGCAAAACATAATTTATTGTTACAATTTAAGCTGCCTTTGGTTCATGTTTAGACGATTACTTGATTATGTGATTATTTCAGCACCCATAAGTTAACGTTGGGGGGGGGGGGGGGTAGGGATCAATTAGGGGTTGGCGGCGTACCCTCCGTAGCCAGAATGAAATCTCGTTGTAGAGGGGGTTTAATAGGCACCATCCCATTAAATGCCTGCTTCCAATAAAATGTATAGCATGATAAGAAAACTAGGTGGTGTTTTTCAAACTCTAAGAGTATATTTGATTATATTTCCTGGTTTATTTGGTATCATCGTGATTTGTAAGGATTACGAGCTTTTACCCGCAGATTCACTTGCGTTAATCTCAGGTTTAAAAACATGTTCTTTAAAACAATACCGGTTTCGTGGTTTAGTCACTTGGCTTAGAGGTCTCGGGTTCGATTCCCAGCTGATACTCGGAGAATTTTCTTGAAATGCCTGCCACCTTCAGGGTTTGTCCTTGCACTGTGTTATTGGTCATCGCATGTCAAAGCTTAATAGGAAATTGCATGAATTTAACATGTGTTACACCGTCTCCGTGCCTTCTACTTAACGACCACAATTAAATAAAAGGGAGAAGGTATAATCGACATAAAGGAAAATATAAGCAGAATTAAAAATATAACAATAATATGGTTTATTCAGTATAAACGTAGATAAAGCAAAGTACAGTGGTCTCATTACATCATTCTGAATAATGCTGAAAATAATAACGTGAAGCGCAGAATGTAAACCTTCCATGTTTACATTTATTACAGGTCGTCTTTAAGAGACACAATATTACGTAGATTATAACATCAAAAGAGAAGTTAAACTACCAAAAGTGAAGTGAAGTAAGATATCCACAAAAATGAAACAAACATTAAATATTCTTGCCTGATGGGCTCCTCAAACAATTACAAGTTACAATACGAAAATTTACAATTACATAAAACATAACGCGAGAGTTTGACTTCCAGACGCTAGTCAAAATCTCCCGGGACTAACTATATCTTAGAAAAACTAAAGAATGAAATTTAGAACAAAATTAAATTATATAAAAAAAATAACAAGCTTAAGTTTAATTCTACAGTCGCGTGAAATAGCAAAATACAAAAGTCCACACATTTTAACAATTTACATTTAAATTCACTCAATACAAAATTACCAATGGTGGATTTCAAACTAAACTAATAAACTAACCAACTAACCAACCGCGCCTAAGTGGCGGCAAATAAGTTACATTTAAGCGACTGAGATAATAAAGCAAAAAGTTAAATATTAAGCAAAACACAAAATAAAGATTTTAACACGAAAATATTATAAGTTGAAAATGAATAGAGTTCTTTATAAGTAACATCCATAGTTACGTTCCAATTTATGATGTATGAATGTTTATCCGATCATTGTCCAGGTCGACGACAATGATCCGTCCTCGTTCGTAGATTTTAGATAGTCAAAGTTTTTAGACAATGTCAGCCTGTTTTATAGTGATTTTCGTTGCACGGAAAGAGGGGAGGTAATTTCTAGCACGCAGTTGCTAGCTGTCATCGGTCACGTAGTCACTTTGTAGGGTTGTTCCATCGGAAAATTAGAACAAGTCGGCGATCATTGGATGTTTGTGTTGTTTGGGGAAGTTCATCTGACATCCGTCAGAGGGCGGGTGGATTGTTGTCTTCTAGCGTTTTCCATGTTGTCATTCTTCAGAATCAATCTGACTAGACGGAGAATGACCACGCGTTGATTGTAGACTTTCGTTAGCTCGGCCCCATTCTTCACGTTGGCTGCGCGGTGTCGTTCAGCTTTGGTGGCGGCTAGTGATAGAAGATTTCAAAGGTAAGTTCCTGAACAAATATGAGTGTACTATTACAGAAGATTGTACTGTATGAAATATACTGTGTCGTATTATCTTTCCGTATTGGCCTACAGGGACTACAACAGAGAAATGTACCATTGTAGGGATTCTATTTAGGTCGGAATTATTGAGCGGGTGGTATGAATTCTTGATAGTTACGTATCAACATTATAACGGGATGGATCCAATTGTAACTAACTGCAAGTTAACGTTACAAATCTCCCCCCCTTGACCAGGAGAATAAGAAGATGCAGCATCCGTCCTCAGCAAGGCGGAACATCAAAGGGCTCAAGTTGTCCTTCTTGTACATCATCTTCCCAAACAGCATGAGATGATCCATTTTTTTCAGCTCTAGATTCCATCATCTAGACAAGCAGTCGGTACCACTACGTAGACATTACCAGAAACCAGGAGAGAAAGGAAAACAGGATGCGCAACGAAAACTCATATATAACAAGTCTGTTGTCGAGATGCAAGTGGCGTTAAGTCATACGCAACCACATGTCTAATTGTCTGTATGAACACATGAAGAATCTCTTCTTTCTTCTACGTTCAAACTCAAGTTCTCACAATAAAGTTCACTAGACTAAAAAGTCATAAAAGTTTATCCCCATGAAATCCTAAAATCCTATAGAAATCCTACATAGATGTATCGGAGGAGCGTCCCCCCCCTCAACACTTTTGAAGGTTCCTATTCAAAGGTTTGAGAGTTTCAAATGTTAGATCACCATAATCTCACTATATTCTATATAAGTCCATTCTCAGCACTCAATCTAGAATAGAGTGTCTCAACACATAGAATAGAGAAAGTTACGTCATAATTAAATCAAAAGAACATTTGATTTCGTGATCCAAATTCCATGAAGTGGAACATCAACAAATCTATAAACTATTCACTTATTTTATAAACACATAATATCCACAAGTTCAATTACGGTTCAATACCTGTAAATTACTATACACATGGCCAACAATATATATATATAACAAAACACTATATCTACAAACCACTGATATATAACATATCATTAATGGTAAACAAATTTTAAATTTTAAACACGATTTGGCTCACAGCCATGGCACAATACCATCAAACAAAACTCAAATTAATAAGGGATGCCAAAAGATTAATTATAGGTCCCCATACACCTATAAAAATTAGGCATGATTCCACATTATTATTAAGAGTATGAATAAACCCGGTCAATATTATAATTAACAAAATGAGATTACGTTAATTGACCGTTCATTAAATGACTCAACAATCGTCAAATAATATCAAGACACCAAGTCTTACCAAAAACAGGAATACCAAAAATATCAAATACAAGTCCCCATAAACTTATAAAAAAATTTCTTGGCATCCTACATTTACCTAAGTAAATCCAAAATGGAGTAATTAAATCTGTAAGTACAATAACTTACGAACATTATCCATTAAACTACGACATTCTAAAGCGTCGGTATTAGTTTAAGATGGCTCACATGAGCTCTTCGCGTATCGGTCGGGTCTGTCTGGCACATCAACCTGACCGACACGGGTGTTAAGAAAGATTCAACTGACCAGGGTCTATCCCATCTGGGAGAGAGCCTGGCAGATATTTATTTAAAGCAAGACAACATAAAGAAACAAGCACAAGAACTACAACGGTGGAAGGGGGGCATGGAAATGCGCTTGACTCGTAAGACCCATGATTCTTACGGCGCACAACTAGTTTCCTGAACTACACTTGCTCCGGACAGGTCCTAACTGTTTACAAGTAAAACAGCGAATTCCTGACAAAAACTTACTATCCAACGCTCGCGGGCCAATATGGTTCTTCTTCACAGGTTGCACACCCAGCTGAGAAATCGCAGTATTATTCCTAGACCTACCACAATAACTAGGATTCGAACCCACGCTTGAATTGTCAACAATAAAAGGCGCATGTTTTTCCCGAAACTCACTTTCAGACAACAAAGTACCTTCAATTAGGGAAGCTAGCTCATGTAACTCAACTATCGTACTAGGTTTAGAAGTAAATACAAAATGACGTCGAGACAAGGGCGACACATTCTCCAAAATAATATCTACTATCTGACATTCAGAAAGATCTAACCCTAAAACTTCAACAGCCTCAGAAATGGCCATGATGAAACTCCTTAACGACTCATCAGGACGTTGAAAGCGATGTACATACTGCTTACACAAACTATCTTTAGCTCTAGTAGGGACAAGACAGTCTAATATCTTACGACTAATAAGTTTCCAACTTAACCCATTAACTAACCCTTCAGAAAATAAACGAGTTAAATATCCAGAAGTTTTACCTAAACACAATGCAATAAACTCGGACTCAGAACCGATATTTAAATGACAAATCCTTTGAACCTCAATTAAAAATAAAAAAAGATATGAGCTGTCCTGACCATCACACAGTGGTATTCGATTTACAAAATCAACGAGAATTTTACTTTGGATTTTATCACTCACCAAAACACGTGACATTTCAATTGGATCTCCAACCCTCACCGGTACTGAATGATGATTCTCCACTCCCACTGTTGCCTGGTCTCGAGACGTATCGCTCTCCGAAAGGATTCCCACGAGAACTGCACGAAGTCTTGCTACGGTGGTTTCTGTTGAACCTTGCAGTCCACGCTTAGCAAGCTCGGAGATAAGGCTTTCTTTATTGAGTCGGTAAACATCAGATTTAGACAACACGCTCGGCTCGCCAGTCACTACTTCCTCAGTCGAAGCGTCCGTAGTCAAATTGTGTTCCATTATGAAACAGAAAGAGATACAAGGTTAAACTCAGGCTATGAATTCACAACAACAACAAAAATATACCGTATAATTTTCCAACATTTTTCAGCAATGATATAGGTTATTAATTAACTAATTAAACAGGAAGATCAGTTAATTAAAAGGACAGCAGAGTGGCGCAGTGTTACACCGTCTCCGTGCCTTCTACTTAACGACCACAATTAAATAAAAGGGAGAAGGTATAATCGACATAAAGGAAAATATAAGCAGAATTAAAAATATAACAATAATATGGTTTATTCAGTATAAACGTAGATAAAGCAAAGTACAGTGGTCTCATTACATCATTCTGAATAATGCTGAAAATAATAACGTGAAGCGCAGAATGTAAACCTTCCATGTTTACATTTATTACAGGTCGTCTTTAAGAGACACAATATTACGTAGATTATAACATCAAAAGAGAAGTTAAACTACCAAAAGTGAAGTGAAGTAAGATATCCACAAAAATGAAACAAACATTAAATATTCTTGCCTGATGGGCTCCTCAAACAATTACAAGTTACAATACGAAAATTTACAATTACATAAAACATAACGCGAGAGTTTGACTTCCAGACGCTAGTCAAAATCTCCCGGGACTAACTATATCTTAGAAAAACTAAAGAATGAAATTTAGAACAAAATTAAATTATATAAAAAAAATAACAAGCTTAAGTTTAATTCTACAGTCGCGTGAAATAGCAAAATACAAAAGTCCACACATTTTAACAATTTACATTTAAATTCACTCAATACAAAATTACCAATGGTGGATTTCAAACTAAACTAATAAACTAACCAACTAACCAACCGCGCCTAAGTGGCGGCAAATAAGTTACATTTAAGCGACTGAGATAATAAAGCAAAAAGTTAAATATTAAGCAAAACACAAAATAAAGATTTTAACACGAAAATATTATAAGTTGAAAATGAATAGAGTTCTTTATAAGTAACATCCATAGTTACGTTCCAATTTATGATGTATGAATGTTTATCCGATCATTGTCCAGGTCGACGACAATGATCCGTCCTCGTTCGTAGATTTTAGATAGTCAAAGTTTTTAGACAATGTCAGCCTGTTTTATAGTGATTTTCGTTGCACGGAAAGAGGGGAGGTAATTTCTAGCACGCAGTTGCTAGCTGTCATCGGTCACGTAGTCACTTTGTAGGGTTGTTCCATCGGAAAATTAGAACAAGTCGGCGATCATTGGATGTTTGTGTTGTTTGGGGAAGTTCATCTGACATCCGTCAGAGGGCGGGTGGATTGTTGTCTTCTAGCGTTTTCCATGTTGTCATTCTTCAGAATCAATCTGACTAGACGGAGAATGACCACGCGTTGATTGTAGACTTTCGTTAGCTCGGCCCCATTCTTCACGTTGGCTGCGCGGTGTCGTTCAGCTTTGGTGGCGGCTAGTGATAGAAGATTTCAAAGGTAAGTTCCTGAACAAATATGAGTGTACTATTACAGAAGATTGTACTGTATGAAATATACTGTGTCGTATTATCTTTCCGTATTGGCCTACAGGGACTACAACAGAGAAATGTACCATTGTAGGGATTCTATTTAGGTCGGAATTATTGAGCGGGTGGTATGAATTCTTGATAGTTACGTATCAACATTATAACGGGATGGATCCAATTGTAACTAACTGCAAGTTAACGTTACACATGTTGGATACGTTCTCATTTCCAGGCGCTATAAATTATGGACACCATCAATAGAGGACGTATGGTGGTCGAATGGTGCCAATGACAGTGAGACCGGGGCTCATATTTTGGTCGGGTGTACTGAAAGTTGTTTTTCCTAAGTGGCTTTCCATCCTCCCTCCATGCAAATGTGGGTAGACTTTCTCTTGATCGACCTTCATAATTGATTCACTAGGGTAATAAATTCGTATGCGTGCAGCCTGAATTGGTTATAAGAGCCGTGACAAGATAACATGCTAAATAAACAGAAGATGTCCACAGGTAAAATAAAAAGACTCTTTTACGAATGATAATTTAATGTATTAATACTTAATTAAAAATTAAGATGTGGCTATATTATTTTCGTGTCACCAAAAGAGAGGACCATTAAGGCAATGGTGCAGTGGAATTTTTTAGATGTATCTGTACACCCGACCGGGATCTCTTTGTCACCGGCAATTCACCACCACCCACGAGGGTAACACTATAATGAGTAAGGGAAGAAACCCAACCCCATGGTTACATGATTTCATTTTGCAAGTTAATTTTTATAGCATATGTTAGAATATAAGCTAATGTACTCATTAAGGAAGCTAATAGATTAATCATTATTTAATATTTAGATACATTATATAGTATGGTAACTTTATTTACACATTTAACCTACGTTTTCTGACAAAATCTTGGGGAAAAATATCTCATTTATTTATATATTATAATTAGCAAGTCAAGGAACCTTATCAAGACGAGGAAAATTTGAAAATTGGTTAATGTAGTTTTCTCCCCCAGGCGAATTTTGATAAATATTTTTACATAGACTATAGATCAAACCTTGCACGTATCCCCTATATCCAGGGGAATCTTAAATTCCTTCAACGGTCAGCATTAAATATATATAAGCTAAATAATGAAATTTTCTGTTTGAAAAACAACTAAAACTATTTTCATTTTCACTTACGAATTTACGAATTTTACGTACTAATTTAAAACAGTTGTAAAATTTCAAGATTTAATAAATGTAAAATTATTTTGTTTGTAAATATTTACGAAATTAAGGTGAAATATTTGTAAGGTGAATTATTTTAGAACATTTTTGTTTCATATAAATAGACACACTCTATTCCAAATAATTTCGTCAGTGGGCAAGAAGGCTAAGGCGTTAACCAGTAGTAGAACATCTATGCTCGAATCTAGTCTGAATATTCGTAATATTCGTAATTCGTAATCAATAGTATATTTACTCAATGGGTTTCCCCTATTCATTCAAATGAGGGTATATTTTCTATAAATTGAAGGATTTAGTCCAAAAACGACACTTGTCAACTTTGGGTCAAAATGAGATTTATTCGTATACATGTTCTTTGTAATCTTGTCTACAGTTTGAAACAAACATTTCTCACAAAAATATATGTTGTCATATAAAAATGGCCAGGGCCTAGATCAATGATTCTAAAAAAAAAAACACTTATCATGGAGAGTACCTACTAAAACCTCATTTGTCAATATTCTCCGTTTTCTCATACAGTATCAAATATTTTTTATCAATGTGAATTGTGATATGATTTCATAAATTTGTTTTAAAGTCAGCTGAGCGATTTTAAGTTAAATGTATGTTTTTATATGGTAAAAATAGCTTACAAGCAATCAAAATATGTGCTTTTTACTATAGTATTCCTACAAAAAAAATTATGGGTCAGTAATAAATGTATTGAACTGAAATGCAACTAAAAATACCACTTTTGGTAAGTCCTTTCAAAGAAAAAAAAATCAGGTTAATTCACACATGAAGGGACACACACACATTTTTGTGTTTCCTGAAAAAGCTGTAATTTTGACAAGTGTCGTTTTTGGAACAAACCCTTCAATTATATACTTCTTATCTCTAGGTATATCAGTAAATATAAACAGGTAGCTCAGAGCGTGTACACTCAGTGTTCCGTGTTCCTGGATGTTGCAGGCAGCGTCGCAGAGTTAACTGCGGGTATTTAATTCGGAATATTATTTTGTATTGTAGTTAATAGTGCAAGGACTTTTCATATAAATTTTTCCCTTGGTAAACCCTAAAAAAAAAGCTAGGAAGTGTGAGGTTAATCTGATGGATTGATATAACTCTCCTAGAAGAAGCTTTCGGCGAGATGTGTTGCCCGATCTTAATGAAAATGAAATTGATAATTATTGAAACTTTTTTTAACATCTAAATAATTTGGAGGCACATGCTAGGTAATCATTCCCTGTAAGGTGAGGATAGACTTTACACACGCTTGTATTATTACATTATAAAAATGATATACGTATACACAGGGATAAGAAAGTATTGTATTAACCGTACTGGCACTTAACACACTCTTAACTGGATATATATATATACAATAAAAGACAAAACCCACTAACTCACTCATCTGCCCAACCCCCGGGCCTTGAAACTTGAACTTCTACGTGAAGGCTACTTTTAGGTGGTAGAGTCTAGATAAGAGATATTATGGGATTTGACGACATTTGATCTCTAAGGGATTAGCACTGCGTCTTACTACCCGTTTGGGTTGTACACTTATGTACTAGTTGCACTGATGGTTTTAGGAACTAAGAAGGCTATATTTTAGAGGAAGTGTACCCACATTTGTGTGGGGGTAGATTGGGAAACCATTTTATAAAAACATCCTCAGTACACACGACCGAGATTTGAACCAATATCTCCCGGTCATCAGCAGTCTATTCTACTGCGAGAGTAGCGCTTTAGTACAAACGGCCACCACTGAGGTGGGTTTTAAAATATATGAATGTACTGTATAATTTGAGCCAGTGGACAGAGAGCCGTTGAATGTATATATACTGATAGAAGATACCAGCAAATGGACAGAAGTCTATGAAACCCAACTAGATATGAAACTATGTCTTGATTTTAGTAGAGTTCCCGTTCTGGGAGGCCTTTTATCTTACCAAACTACTGTTTCATATAAAGCTTCTGCTAAGAAAAAGGGCTTTCTATTCCCAAAATTCCTGACATAAGAGAGTCTATGGTTCAATATCTCGCCACTAGACAGCACTAATACAATAGTGGCGCTGCCATGCGGCCAGATAAGATACCATGTGAAAAAGATTATCTCTCTTTTTAGAATAATGTCGATTAATGCTGTTGTACCATTTTTAAATATTGAAATTTTTGCAGCACCAAAGTTTTGTATCGGTTTTGTACCGTTTTATACCACAAAGAAAGGTTTTAGTACCTGTACTTATTCTGAACAGCTAGCATTTCAAAGAGTTCACTCCAGATGTACAGTACAGTGTTTGAATTTTGTTCCAATGCCAAAGTTTTGAACCGTTTTGTACCATAAAGAAATGGTTTTGTTCGACAACTACCCGATTTTAGAATTCATAGAATATCAAAGAGGCCACTCAAAGTAGTTAAGACTACTTTTGTTCCAAGTATTAATGCTTTTTTTATTTAAAATAAAAAAGTACTAAACATTTTAAGTAATGGATTCTAAAATTGAGCAGTTGGAGTACAGAACTCTCTCCTTGTACAAATATTTGTACTTTATACTTATTCATACTTATCCTTTAAGTGGTCCTCATTATTTTTACATGTTTAGATAGATTGTAGTAATATTTATGTACAGTATTTTAAAGCATGAGTTCTAGATATCTGAGAATTAAACTACATAGTTTACGGTGAAAGAAGGAAGATGGTGGATTTTATGGAACACTCCAACATCCATTCCTCAGTCTCTCAGGTCGGGATTTTGTCCCTGTTTACTAAATTAATTAGAGTACGTTTACTGTAAACCCTGTAGGTCTCCAAATTAACAAGTTAAAATTTAAAAGAACCCATTTATATTTATTCCCCCTCGCCCCTTTCCCACCAACCCTGTTTATCATAGCACTTCAAAGCTGCTTGCAGCTCATCTCAACTATACAGATTTTAATTATACTTAAAGGGCATAGACGATAAAGGTAAAATGTAGAGGAAATACACCCTAATTTGTGTCGAGAGAAACTACCATGGGAAGGACACCCTCAGTGCATCCAGCAGATAATCGAGTCCGGACCTCCCCGTTGGAGGCAAAACAGAATGTATGAGCCATGATGGCCACAGGTGCAAGTACAAGTGTCTGTTAAACCTGTATTCACCCCCCCTACCCCCAACCAGCCAATCGGTCCCCTGGCTGCTGGTCAAAGAGTAGCCGCAAGCCCATTATCACTTCACGGAAAAACGGCCTTAGATTATAACCGGGCAATAAATCCTGGTATAATACCATGCACTGTTACAACACCTTATTACCGACAGGATGACGTTATATTTTTTTGTCAGGATTCACACACCACTTCTACAAGGCGGTGTCGCTTGTAGGGGGGACTAGTCGGTGTTGAAATGGTCTAGTGCAGGCGTGTTTGCCAGTCAATACCCTGAACACGGTTCTAGATTCTCCCATTCGCGCTGCATGTCCTGCCCATAGCAATCTACGATACTTGATTATCCTATGTCTTGTAATTAGTATAGTATATGTAACTTATATTTATGTAAACTTCTCCCCTCCCCGATACCCTCAGCTCTTTTTGGTCTTATTTTCGAACACCCTAGATATGTATTCATCATGAAAGGTAATAAACCCGTTTTAACAACCTTAAAGAACAACTGGTAAAATTATTGTTTTGTAGGCATATAGACTTTATTCTAAGTTTTACATTCTTTGAAAGTAGGCAAGAAAACAACTTATTGACCTAGTAATAGCATGTATTTCCCAACTTCTATGTTGCCAAACACTGCACATATTGTGAACAAATTGAATCATTTTTGAGAACTGATATTGAGTGGGTAAAGAGTAAAAATTGGGTACACCAACCTAACTTGCTAAAATTCCCCAAATAACGACCAATTTCTATGCCATACTCCCAAATCGTGTATTTCTACATTATTTATAATAAAATGATTCAGTTTGCATTCACGGGCGCCCATAAATGGGTAGGACCCCTTATAGCTATTCGATATTTACCTCTTTTTTTTGTTAATTTTTATTAAAAAAATAAAATGGTGTATGTGGTATTTGGCTGCAATTTGCTACTATCAATTTTGACTCATCAATATCCGAGTTAACAAAGATAAAAAATTCTGAAAATTGAAAAATGACACCTGGACACGGGAATCGAACCCGGGACCCGTGTCCAGGTGTCATTTTTCAATTTTCAGAATATGATATCTAGGTGGAGTAATCCCCACTAATAAGCATAAATAATAGCTCTGGCTATTAATTCTTAAAGATAAAAAAGATAAAATGTATATTTTCTCCCACTCCCTCTTCAAAAGCTTTCTTTTCATTTTGCTCTGTTCATTAAACTTGTAAAAAATATCATATTTTTTTTCTCAGCTAAGACTAAATTTTATCTTTTTGATAAATTTCAGATTTTTTTTTTTTTTTTTGCTCAAATTGGCTTTTGAAACCCATAGCTCAGAATAATGTTCAGATGCTCTGAAATTCCCTCCCACAAGATTACATTTCTGAAATTTCCTCTTGAGGAGGGGGGTGTGCCACACTTGTTGAGACTCCAATTCGCTCCCCATTTAGAAAACCAACATGGGCGCCCTTGTCCACATTGCATGTTGGCTCATCAAAAGGTTTGTGGGTCGCACAAAATCATGGATCGAGTCACATGGGGCTCACGGGCAGCCTGGTCTAACGCGTCACCCTCGTGTTATACTGGGTTACAGGGATATGGTTCAAATCCCGGCAGGTGAACTGAGGGTGAGTCTTTGATCCTAAATGGTTAACGACTCTTTCCCCCCGCCAATTCAAGAACATTTACTCTGAAATTATACCTTTCTCGTCCCTATTGCACTGGAGTAATTACTGTATGTAACCTAGAAGGTTACTAAGACGCGCTGAAATAAAACACAGGAATAAAAGATGAGAAAAATCAAGAAAAATTTAACTGATGTTTATTTTGAGGGGGTTTAAGAAACTTACATTTGAAAGAAAACTACTTGATTTGTATCCAGTCAGGAATAAGCCCCAAAAATGTTTCATTTCTGTGACTGGGCTTGTTTTTCTTTGGTCTTACTACCCGCCTCAGCTATTCACATACTAACACCAAATGGACACACTTAAGTGGCCGAATGGTCTGAGGTGTCACTTTTGCTAGACTGGCCCGCCGATGACAGGGAGATGGGGGGGTTCAGATTCTGGTGCTGTCTACTGAGGGTAGTTTTTCCTAAATTTGTTTCCCACCCTTCCTCCACACAAATTCGGGTAGATTACCTCTAAAATGCCTTCTTCCTCATCCCTACCTCACTAGAGTAATTATGATATACATGTATAAACTGAAAATACGCAGTGATAAAAAAAACATTTATTGGTTATGAATGAGGAAGTGAGACTGACATTAAAAACACATAAAGATTACTGCAAATCTGTTTTATCTTTAACTTAAATAGGCTCTATATAAATACATAGAAAAATAAGTATTTTCCCTTACTCACATCTACATGCCATAAAACTATGTATTAGTTTGTGTTAGATTTAAATTGTGAGCTTTTGTTGTTGTTTTTTTACTAAAAACATAGCCACGCTTTAGCAGATGAGATTTATTTTCACATTTAACTAGATTAAAAATTATTTTTTTCCTACAACTCTTATTAGTTTAAGGTGGGTATTGAAGCGAGCTTGATCTCAGGTCAGTATTTTTTGCAAATATCGTTTTTAATGTTTGATTACAATAAAAATAAAATATTGCTTTAGTAGAATGATTAAGTTAAGTTTTATAAATATTTCAACATTTATTCAATATTTTTTGTTGGCATCACGGAATTTGATGAAAAATTTGTACCTTCATTTTAAAAGTTTCTCATATACTACGAATGTGCTTAAGTTTTGTTAAAAATTTATTAAATGTTGTTACTACCCCTCCGTAGAAAATTAAAATAATTAAGTCTACTAAAACACTATTATATTTATTATATCTAAAAATATGTTTGCTATAAAAACTTAGAAAATAACTGCCTTAACTTTATATCCCTTCTATACCACCTTAATATATCATAATACACCTGAATGTTCCATTCTCTTTATTTTAATATTGAATACATATCATAATGAGAAATTGAAATAAATGTATGATGGCTAAAAATTAATGTATTTAGACTACTCAAAGCTCGTAAACGATGGAAAACAAAATAATAGAAGGTGTTGCAGAAATATTCCACCAAAGCACAGAAATTAAATAATATACACTGTTACATAAACATATTGAGAATAAAGTAACATCCCTGTTCACAAACAATTTACTTGAAATCAGTTTAAAAAATATAGTTGCCAATATCTCAGAAACTATTAGTTTATAAAAAATATATTTCAAATAATGGCTCTAGTATTTTAATAGTACTACAACTTCACAAATATAAGTTATTTTGTATCTCTAATAGTTGCAAATGTATGATCAAAATTGGAAATTTCTGTTTATGTAACGTTCCATCAAAGTCATTTTCATGGGAAAATGAGAATTTCTATTTGATTTGTAGCGTTAAACAGTGTTTGGATACTAAATTTATTTATTTTTTATCTTTTCACCCTTAAGTAAACTATCCCTAACATTAGGGTTAAATAATTTAAAAAAAAACTCTTTTGAGGCACCTTATGGAAATCCTAGATACCAAGTTTTATCCCATTCGGTAAGATGGTTTCGGCTCTGTTCCCACTAACAGACATACATACAGACTGATGGCATTGAAAAAAATACTATTTCTGGCTCATGAAACGTCAACATCCAAAAAAATCTCGAGTTAGAATTTTTGACGGTCACAATACTTCCTCTACCCGAGGGGTGCGATAAAGTAAAAGGTAAACACTTGTCCAATCAATTATACAGAACCAGAGAAACTCATAAGATTGAAGTGATCTTAAGATTATGGATATATAGCCGTATCTAGTCTCATATTTTTAAATAATTGAAAAGTTACACCTGGACACGGCACTCGAACCAGGGACCCTTTATTTGATGCACCACTGAGTTATCAATTATATGTCACTCATTGATGGAGCGTTAGTGGGTTAGTCTAGGAGTCTCAGGTTCAATTACCATGTCCAGGTTTAATTTTACAATGTAAAAAGCTATATCGAGAAATATTGAAACTGGCACGCTTAATTTTAAACGCTCAGTTAAATAACATCACGCTGTATTTTGGAAATCCTTGACAACGGAATGGTGTTTCACCAATTTGGAAAATAGAAAACCCTTTTTTTAACCGACCGTGGTCGTGTTCTCACATTAAAAGTGAACATGTTCAGTTGTGGTTAACCAGCACCCCAAACCACTAATCTACATCGTTGATTGAGACCTACACGCCTCAAGGATAGACCGGAAGGTGTTAAGTAAACCATTCTCGCAGAAGCAGATCTTCGCTAAGTGTGCAGGTGTTTTAGAACTTCTGCCCGAGGGGCAAGTGGTCCCACCTTACCCTACATTCCGAACATGTGATATAACATGGAGAGAGTCTCGTAATGAGGACCCTCTTAGTGTTACAAATTACATAAACAAATATCAAATATGTGGCCATAGCTTGACCACTTGGACATTACCTTGAATATGTCAATAAAGATGGTAGAGGGGAGTGGGGTGCTGAGTAATGGCCCCTTCATTATGTCTTTTAAACATAAAATATTGTTGACCAAAATAATTAAATATTGCTTTTGTAGAAACATTTAGTTTAATGTTATACGTGCCTTAATCTCAACCTTTTTATTTATAAATATTTTTCATGCGAGTGTGAGATTTTACCGGGAATTTCTCTCTTTATTTCAAAAGTTTCTGGTCAAATGTCGCGATGCTCATGACTGATATTCAAGAAATGTAATTAAAGCCTTATGTCATAAAATTCTCAAAAGTATTGAGTTTAACTCGTGTCCTACATTAGTATTGGGAAAATACTAAGCAAATAGATTCTAGTAAACAGTAATTTTCGAGATCCCAAATATTCCTTCATTGTGAATTAAATTATTAAATACGTAGACTACCCTTTTTCTTTCATAAAAAAACCAATATACTAAACCACATTGATGAGCGCGTGGACTCTAACGTTAAAATCATCTGATCTGGTTTGCAAGTGATGGGGAGGTCAGGGTTCAAATCTCTGCCGGGTGTACTGAGGCTGATTTACCCTCAATAGTTTTCCACTGTTCCTCCACGCAAATGCGGGATTATTTCCTGTAAATCTTACGTTTCTCCTCCATAATCCATTGGAGTAAATAAATGTATAAATATCGAAATGGTAATCAGGCGCATAGCAAAAAAAAAAGGAGAGGAGTAATTAAATTGTAAAATAAAAAAGTATACAAAAATAGGTGATCTGGTGGTCTAGTGGTAAGGTGTCAGACTTCTGTGTTGGGGGTCCAGGGTTCAATCCTCGATCCCAGCACAGATTTATCTGATTACCAAACCCTTCCTTCACCTTTGACAAGACGTGTATTAATCACAACTTGTGAATGTGTGGAATGCCAGGCCTCCACCGTGGTTCGGATCCCACGTTAAACTGTAGGTCCTCCATTTCATCTCATAATCACCCTACCATTACACATTAGCGTAAGTGTGTATAACCCGAACGGGTAGTAAGACTCGGTGCTAATAATAATATACAAAAATATATTTATTTCAATATTCATACGTTAAGTCAATTGATCTGCCTGTCATTTTTGATAGATACAATCAGTACCTGTAAAATGTCACTGATAGAATGGTAAAATACTATCATTGTTGACCGGAAAAAGAAATATCTTTGTGTTTTCCAAAGCTTCCGTCATATAAAAATTGGAATGTACTGGACCGGGATAGTCATATATCTACACTTAATAGGGTAGGGGGTCAACTGCAGTGGTCTTGTAAAGTGCTCGCCTCAGGACCCGATGTTTGGGGGTTAAAAATTAGCCTGGGTTAAAGGCTTATTCGTGAGCGTTAATAATCCGTAGCGCAACTTCCTAAGAGGGGAGTTAAAACCGTCTGTCCCATGTTTATTGTGGTGTGTAAAACAATCCTGGAAAGGATGGAAAGTACCTTTCCCGGTAAAATTGGTAGAGCCTTCGTGCTCGCTTAAAGAAATTCAGTGTGAAAGGCACTGAGGAACAACCAGACTTCCTTAACTCTCCTAGTGCTTGGGATTTATACCAGATGGTACGAACAGTACTAACCAGCTGAAGGGCTTAGTGGATGCTCACTGCTAGAGAGAAATCACATCAAACCAACCTTCGGGTTTCCTGAAAATTTAAAAATGACATTTGGACACGGGAATTGAGCCCGGGACCTTTGGCTTAGTACGCCAATGCTCTAACCACTGAACTATCTAGGATCCGTCCCGTGCCCAGGGTCATTCTTCACTCATATTTTAAGGCAGAGTCTATGATGGACGTGCGGAAATCGTCGGCTACAAATGTGTGATTATATTAAGATCACGAGTTATCAGATAAGGCAGCCACTCTCGACTCGGTAGTTGGCTTATTTCTGCCACTTGTACAATTATTATAATTGTACGGGATTGCATATTAAGAATCTTGGATAGCTCAGTGGTTAGAGCATTGGCGTACTAAGCCAAAGATTCCAGGTTCGATTCCCATGTCCAGGTGTCATTTTTCAATTTTCAGAATACGATATCTAGATGGATTAATCCTCACTAAAAATAAATAATAGCTTTGGCTATTTAAACCTTCGGGTTGTTGAAAGGATTGGAAGAGAAATATAGTTTAAAGAAAATTTCTCGCAATTGCGTGGAGAAATGGCAAAAAAAAAGCTTTTAGGACAAAACTACTCCAAGTATCTCCGGATTGGATCAAACGCCTCCCATCACCGGAAAATAAGAAAAATACTAAACTTGCACTTTGTCTGCGCGCCAACCATGGCGTGTTTTTCCATCCTCTCTATTTAAATATTATTGTATGGATATCCCAGTGGTGCTCTTGTCAAATGCGGTGTTGTCGTAACACTGTGTTATCTCATCTTGTGAAGGAGTCTGGTCGGCAAGTGTTTGTTGAAACTTATCGTCCTGTCCCCAAGAGGTGAATGATGAGTGTTTGCAGAACATCTCTTAGACCACCCTGGTTGTTTCAACAGGTGGCCTCGACCGATCAGAGAAACAGGTCCATCACTCGCACACATGCAGGTCTGAGTTTGTGGAGATGTTGCTAATAGACATGGTTAGACATGGCTCACAAATTGGGTCAAACTTCAATTCTGTCTTGGATTGTGTTTATAATGTCAAGTCTACTCAACAGTTAGGGTCCGGTGGAAGGGGGCGCAAGAAAAGAACGGTATTTTTGAAGTTTTTATAGCAAAATAATGTATTGGTCAAAATAAATCAAATATTGCCCAAGTAGAAATATAGAGTTTAATTTTCTTCACATGTTGACCTCAACATTTGTTGAATGTCTGTCAAGGGTGTCCTAGAATTCAATGACAACTTTTTCTCTTCATTTAAAAAAGTTTTATCATCTAATGCCACTATTCTCCTGACAGATATTCAACAACTGTTGGTAGAATCATTTGAGGAAGATTCAACTTTATGTTTCTACTGGATCGAGATTTTATTTATTTTAGCCAAAAAAGTTTTGATATAAAAACTTTAAAAATTAAACACTGCCCTTAACTCGAGCTCCTCACAGCGTCAGCTTAAGGGAATGCGACTTAAAGTCAGTATTTTTTATAGTATAGTGACAAAAATAGTGTTTGTTCATGTTTCAGTAGATACGTTCAGTTTAATTCTAAACACTTTGTAATATATCAACAGTTTTTAATATCTGTCAAAAACATTGCAGAATATAAACGGGACCTTTTCCTCTTTATTTAATTTTTTTGTTCAAATGCCACTAGCCTTAAGACAAATATTCCAGAAATGTTGAGATTACAATGTACATCAAATTAAACTAAACATTACCTTCTTAATTAAGGAATGCTTGATTTAATTTGGACTTAAAAGTGTATTATCATAAAAATTGCATAAATAATTACCTAAACCCGTGTTTCTTTCCATTCCAAATTTAAGACTTAGTTCATGGTGTGAAGTATAAGGATGGCATTTGAGTAAGTGCACCCGCATTAGTATGTAGATGGTTTAAGAAAACCATTGTAGTAAATCACATGCTGTGAACTACCCCTAGATTCGAACTATTACCTCTTTGTGATTGGAAAACGAGTCTATTGGGAGCATGACGTCTTGGACCATGTTACCTCCGGTGTGACCTGTAGATAAATGTTTCTTACCATTAATACTATTTAGCACCACGTCTTACTACCCAGTCATGCTATACACTTATGTAAAATTTAAATTTATATGTTAAAATCATTCGCCAATAAAAATGTATTCCAGAATTTTAATAATGTTTATTTATAAGCTATAAATAATGATTTAATAATTTCAAATCATTACATTTCACAAACTATAAGGGGTCAAACTTGATATTCCATGCGTTTCATGTACCGGTACCATTGTTAAGGTAAAGTAATTAATGTATGGGGCTGAAATTTAGTACAACTAGACACTCATTTGAGGTGTAGATAGTGAAATATTTATAATAATAATAATATTGATACTCTAAATATTTCATTTTATGCAACCTATATGCATGTTTAGTTATACTAAATTTCAGCCCCATACATTAATTACTATAGTTAAGCACAAAATAGCAAGTTTGACCCTTTATACGTAGGTTTTGAACTATATAATAATATTGCATGTCTGGGCTACATCATTCGTAGGGGATGGTCCAATTTGTGGAAATATTATCCAGTATTAATGTACCGTTACCCAGGGGACGCCAGAATGTACTAATCGTACATCCTTTCCGTGGAGGGTCTTATCATGTCCCGATGAGATGAGATGATGGTGATATTATTATTATTATTATTATTATCATATTAGCCCCACGTCTTACTACCCGCTCGGATTATATCCACATACAGCAATGTTTAATGTTAGGGTGGTTGTGAGGTGAAATGGAGGACCTACAGTTTAACGTGGGATCCGAACCACGGTGGAGGCCTGGCATTCCACACATTCACAAGTTGTGATTAATACACATCTTGTCAGAGGTGAAGGAAGGGTTTGGCAATCAGATAAATCTGTGCCGGGACCGAGGATTGAACCCCGGACTCTCATCACAGAAGTCTGACACCTTACCCCTAGACCACCAGGTCACCGGTGGTGATATTGAGTGTGAGGGTGTGAAACCAGTGGAAACACTTAAACCTAGTTTAAACCTATCAATCAAACCCTGGTGACCCTAATGGTTGGGTTAATTCTCTGTTCGGGAAAAATACACGAGCTACCCGCCGGGAAATGAACCCGGGACCCTTAGGCTCATAGCCACGTGAACTGCCCACTTCACCACGGGGCCGGTAGCTTGGTAACCGTAATGATTCGAAATGATTAAATCACTATTTTAAAGCTTATAATTACACACCTCTTAAAATTGTACAATAAAATGTTAACTTTCAAATAACCTTAAGTGCGAGGAAGGTTAAATTTATAAGAAGCGTAACCACGTTTGCGTGGAGGGAGATTGTAACCCTATTTTTAAAACACTACCCCCAATACACCCGACTGAGATTCAAATCTTGATCTCCCCGTTATCTGAAGTCCAATCTATGACGAGAATGACGCATTAGAGCATTCAGCCACCGAAGTGGGTTATATAATTGTTAATTTACAAATTGAGCCAAAAGGAGAGTCTATTCATACTTGTATAAATTCTGAATATTCCAACAAGGTATCTAAATTCAACTTTCTTTTACGGAATTGGCAACTTAAAAGGTTCCCGATGAACTGTACCGAGCTGCAGCAAATCAAAGCGGAACTAAATTGAGAATGTCGCAACAACTTCCGTATTGGTACAGTATCACGAATGTAGGTGGGACAGTATTTATTCTAGATCGTCGACCAATAAATTGATGTTGTTTCCTTGGTCTCTCTTGCAAGGGTCCATATATTAGCCCCGGTTGAGTTAACAGCGGTCACAAAGCCACACCTTCAATAGACACATGTGTATCAACAACACGTGGCAGACATGTTGGGCATACAGTCCGTTTCAAACCAAATATATATAACCACAAACTATCACCCATTTCGGTGGCCACATGGTCTAGGGCGTAACTTTCGAAATAGAAATAATTGTCAACTACAGGAAGAGTGGAGTTTGAATCCCGGTCGGGTGTTCTGAAGATGGTTTCTCCTAAATGATTTTTTGACTCTCCCTCCACGCAAATGTGGGCACATTTCCTTTAAAATCAACCTTCCTAATCCTTAGACAAGTTCTAAGAGACGGTGCTGAAATAAATACTATAAATCATTCATCTACGTTGCTATTTTGATTTATTTTCAGCGCAACGCATCTTACTATACGGCCGTGGCTATCCACAAATTAAATCTAGTAACACCCGATTCAGTGGCCACATGGTCTAAGGCGTCACTCTCATGTTAGACTATCCTGCTTATGATGGGACTCAAATCCCACTCAGGTTTACTGTTAATGGTTTTCCCTAAATGGTTTCCCACTCTCCTTCCACGAAAATTTGGGTGGATTACCTCTAAAATGCTTTCGTCCTCATCTCTACCCCATTAGAGTAATTAAAATATATGTGTATAGCTTTTAACAAATAGTAAGACGTTGTGATAAAGAATCTAATAAGGAAGGAAGAATTTAGAGGAATCATACCTGTATTTGCATGGGAAGAGGAGTGGAAAATCAAATAGGAAAAAACCTCCATATCAACTTAATCAGCTGACATTCAAATCACAATCTCCCCATCACTGATAAGACGAAGATAAGACTAGAGTGGGGCCTTTTACCACATTCCCACTGGTGCGGGTGATTGATTAATAGATTGATTGATTGATTGATTGATTGCGCATGCACTACACAGAACAAACAAGTGATAATAATACAAGGGTTTACTAAAAAATTGGAGGCAATACTAAGTGCAAAGAGACCAAAATACAATACGTAGTTATTGATGTCTTCAATTTTCAAAGATTTTAAATAAAGTTGGATTCATGAAGTCATAAATGGATACTAAAATAATATTATAGCTAATTTATAAATTAAAGTAGGCCTTCACCTTCGTGTTTTGTTGCTGATAATATACCCATAGCGGATTTGTGCACCTGGCCCTACTACCCGTTCGGGCAATCCGTATACTTACACTAATTAATGTATATGAAATAATTTATAGGAAATGTACCCAAATGTGAATAGAGTGAAAAAAAATAAGGAAAACAACTTTTTATACTTGACTGTGATTAAAATTCACGATATTTCGTCACCGTTGATTTTATTAAATTACAGCTTTGTCAGCACTACCACTACCGTAATTCAAATCATGAAAATGAAGTTTAGACAGGTTGTTTACATCTAAGAAACCCACTTCAATTACCAAATCGTCTAAGGCGACACTCTCACAATAGACTAGACTGCCGATGATGTGGAGATCGGAGTTCGATCTCGGTTGGGTGTACTGATGTTGGTTTTCCCTTAAATGGTTCCCCGCCCTCTCCACATAAATACGAGTACATTTCTTCTAAATGCAATCTTTTCTTAACCCTCTATAGTAATTAGTACATAGGGGTTAGGCTTATAAACCTAAAGGCCGGCACACACAGAACGCTAAGCTGAGCTAAGATTTTCTCTGCTAACTCTTTAGAAAAATAGCGGACCATATATTTTAATTTGTTGGTTCACAAAGAAAGCTAAGCTAAGCTATGCCTTGCTACGCCACGCTATGTTTTTTCCTATTGCTGGCCGGGCAATTTTTCCGTCTCCCATCTTGAGCCATCTTACGTTGCGCATGCGCATAGCACGGCTTGGGCTCCGTGTTGAACAGACGCAGTGATAGTTTGGTGAAAATAACTAAAGAAGGGTTGAAGTTTAGTTTTCAGTTTGTTTCACGTGTATTTAATTAATATTCTATTTAGGTTTTATGTTTAATAAATGTTTTTATATTAAAATGGAAGCGTTAATTTAACAAGTCAAACCTCCATTTCCTAGATTTTCTTCATCTTCTAAAACAGCTGCTAAGCAGCATCTTCTCTTCCTCAGTACTATCATCTGAGTTCAAACAAGACAATTTGTAGAACGCCATAACTAAGCTTCACTGGAGCAGATCAGAAAGAAACAACACTGAATTTGGGGGGAAAGAGGGACCATTGTTTAATAGTATGATTTCAGGAAGAACAGTAGAAGTTAGTTATTAAAGTTACTAAAACAATTTTAATATATCTATATATTAGGTCATGTTTTCTGCTATTCAAATTTGATAGACAGTATCAATACCTATAAAATAACACAAACAATATGGTAAAATGTTATCACTTTTTGCCGCCAAGAAATATGTTTGAATTTTCTCTATTGTTCATCCAAACAAATCAGGGTTTAGCTTAGCTTATCAATGAGTGTGAAACCAAACCGACAAAGTCTTAGCACAGCACAGCATGGCTTAGCGTAGCTTAGTCTAGCATTCTGTGTGTACCGGCCTTAACAAGCAGTAGGGCGGTGTTATAAACAATAGAATTAAGAGGGAAGAGTACAAGAAACATTGGCATTTATTTAGAGGAAGGAAAAGCCATTAATTGTATATGAAGATGCTCATTAAATTAGGTCAGAATTGATCTGAGGCCTATCAGAACAGTGTCTGGCACACTAGCCCTATCTTCAACAAGGACTGTCCCTTGACTTCACATCAACCCTGTACTAGTAGACGTGAGTGGCTCTGATCAGTGGTCACATCAACCCTGTCCCAGTAGACGTGAGTGCTCTGATCAGTGGTCACATCAACCCTGTCCAATAGACGTGAGTGTCCTGATCAGTGTACACATCAACCTGTCCCAGTAGACGTGAGTGTTCTGATCAGTGAGTCACATCAACCCTGTCCCAGTAGACGTGAGTGCTCTGATCAGTGGTCACATCAACCCTGTACCAGTAGACGTTAGTGTCCTGATCAGTAGTCACATCAACCCTGTACCAATAGACGTGAGTGTCCTGATCAGTAGTACCATCAACCTGTCCCAGTAGACGTGAGTGCTCTGATCAGTAGTCACATCAACCCTGTCCAGTAGACGTGAGTGCTCTGATCAGTAGTTACATCAACCCTGTACCCATAGACGTGAGTGTCTGATCAGTAGTCACATCAACCCTGTCCAGTAGACGTGAGTGCTCTGATCAGTAGTCACATCAACCCTGTCCAGTAGACGTGAGTGTTCCTGATCAGTGTCACATCAACCTGTCCCAGTAGGCGTGAGTGCTCTGATCAGTAGTCACATCAAACCCTGTCCACAGTAGACGTGAGTGTTCTGATCAGTAGTCACATCAATCTGTCCCAGTAGACGTGAGTGCTTCTGATCAGTAGTCAATTCAACCCTGTCCCAGTAGACGTGAGTGTTCTGATCAGTAGTTTACATCAACCCTGTATCAGTAGACGTGAGTGTCTGATCAGAGTCACATCAACCCTGTACCAGTAGACGTGATGTCTGATCAGTAGTTACATCAACCCTGTATCAGTAGACGTAAGTTCCTGATCAGTGGTCACATCAACCCTGTTCCCAGTAACGTGAGTGTCCTAATCATAGTCACATCAACCCTGTCCCAGTAGACGTGAGTGTTCTGATCAGTAGTTACATCAACCCTGTATCAGTAGACGTGAGTGCTCTGATCAGTAGTCACATCAACCCTGTACCATTAGACGTGAATGTCCTGATCAGTAGTTACATCAACCTGTTCAGTAGACGTGAGTGTCCTGATCAGTGGGACCATCAACCCTGTACCAGTAGACGTGAGTGTCCTGATCAGTAGTTACATCAACCCTGTATAGTAGACGTGAGTGTCCTGATCAGTGGTCACATCAACCCTGTCCCAGTAGACGTGAGTGTCCTGATCAGTAGTTACATCAACCCTGTACCAGTAGACGTGAAATCCTGATCAGTGGTCACATCAACCCTGTCCCAGTAGACGTGAGTGTCCTGATCAGTAGTTACATCAACCCTGTACCAGTAGACGTGAGTGTCCTGATCAGTGGCCACATCAACCCTGTCCCAGTAGACGTGAGTGTTCTGATCAGTGGTCACATCAACCCTGTCCCAGTAACGTGAGTGTCCTGATCATAGTCACATCAACCCTGTCCTAGTAGACGTGAGTGTCCTGATCAGTAGTTACATCAACCCTGTCCCAATAGACGTGAGTGTTCTGATAGTGGTCACATCAACCCTGTCCTAGTAGACTGAGTGTCCTGATTTGTAGTAAATCAACCCTGTCCCAGTAGACGCTGAGTGTCCTGATCAGTGGTCACATCAACCCTGTCCAGAACTCGTGAGTGTCCTGATCAGTGGTCACATCAACCCTGTACCAATAGACGTGAGTGTCCTGATCAGTAGTCACATCAACCCTGTCCAGTAGACTGAGTGTCCTGATCAGTGGTCACATAAACCCTGTCCCAGTAGACTGAGTGTCCTGATCAGTGGTCACATAAACCCTTGTCCCAGTAGAAGTGAGTGTCCTGATCAGTTGTCACATCAACCCTGTCCCAGTAGACGTGAGTGTCCTGTCAGTATCACATCAACCCTGTCCCAGTATACGTGAGTGTCCTGATCAGTGGTCACATCAACCCTGTCCCAGTAGACGTGAGTGTCCTGATCAGTGGTCACATCAACCCTGTCCCAGTAGACGTGAGTGTCCTGATCATGGTCATCAACCCTGTCCCAGTAGACGTGAGTGTCCTGATCAGTGGTCACATCAACCCTGTCCCAGTTGACGTGAGTGTCCTGATCAGTGGTCACATCAACCCTGTATCAGTAGACGTGAGTGTCCTGATAGTAGTCACATCAACTCTGTCCCAGTAGACGTGAGTGTCCAGATCAGTGGTCACATCAACCTCTGTTCCAGTGACGTGATTTTCCTGATCAGTAGTCACATCAACCCTGTCCCAGTAGACGTGAGTGTCCTGATCAGTAGGTCACATCAACCCTGTCCCAGTAGACGTTAGTGTCCTGATCAGGGTCACATCAACCCTGTCCCAGTAGACGTGAGTGTCCTGATCAGTGGTCACATCAACTTGTTCCAGTGACGTGAGTGTCCTGATCAGTAGTCACATCAACCCTGTCCCAGTAGACGTGAGTGTCCTGATTAGTAGTCACATCAACCTGTCCCAGTAGACGTGAGTGTCCTGATCAGTAGTCACATCAACCCTGTCCAGTAGACGTGAGTGTCCTGATCAGTAGTCAATTCAACCCTGTCCCAGTAGAGGTGAGTGTCCTGATCAGTGTCAATTCAACCCTGTCCCAGTAGACGTGATTGTCCTGATCAGTGGTCACATCAACCCTGTCCCAGTAGACGTGAGTGTTCTGATCATGTGTCACATCAACCTGTCCAGTAGACGTGAGTGTTCTGATTAGTAGTCACATCAACCCTATCCAGTAGACGTAAGTGTTCTGATCAGTATTGTGGTCAGGTGCACTGGTGTTGTTACCCTCACTTTCACTTCTCCGTGTTCCACGCACGGTCATGATGGACAGGAGCATGGTCAAACACACGTTACTACTCACAAGGCCACGGAGGTGTGTCCCGGTAGTCGAGTGGTCCGGGGAGGCCATCCAGGGGACCAGTGGGCCATTCTTGTATCATAGGAGTGGTCTAAAATAATGTGGGAACTGGGTTTGTTAAACTAACCGGCTATAAATATATCACGCGTGGCTTGAATATTAAGTACTAATTAACAGGTTGTTTTTTTGTGAATAGTACGTTCACTCACCTTCAGTTTGTTTATAATTAAGACCTTAACTGCCTAATCTAGTGTGATAGGTATTTGAAGTAGAATTAGGACAGGAAGTAGCTGAATTGTTTTTTAAATAACATGGAAGATAATAAAAAATCAATCGTGGAAAATTACTTTCTATCAAACGTCAACCTCTATAACAAAAGCAAATAAGTGTGATGACCACGTGGTCTCTGGTGTCATTAATATCACTTTTGTTAGAATATTTAAAAAAAAATGTTTAAGGTAATTATCAAAACCTGGTTCGTTCCGCAATCTCGATTCAGCTTACGCACCCAAGTGAAAGGAATAGCCGTAATTTAAGGTCAAACTTATAAATCTAATTCAAATGACAACAAATTTTTCCCTACATAATCATCTCCGACACCTAAGCTCAGTTGGTATTATGTCTGTTTGCTAAGTTAAAATGAAAAATGTATCATTGGGAAATTTTGGTTTTATCTACTCACAGTGATGAATTAATTGTCGGGGTGCTGGTTGCTGTGTCTCTTTTAGATTTAAAGTAGTTTATAAGTTGTGTGCTGATATAATCAGACGGTTCAGAAAATGAACGTTAAATACCTTTTTTTTTAAATATTCATAATGATTCAAAGTGTACTAATTAAAACCGTCAACTTGTTGATAATAGTGTAAGATTCAATAATCCTGTATTCTTTATCTTTTGACAGCGAAGTACGGAGGAGTGTGGTGATGGTTTTTTTTATTTCGTTTCTTTTCAAGCACCTCATCTTACTACCCATTTGGTCTCTAAAATTAAATACTTATCACGCTAATGCGTTAGGGATTAGGATCACTAGATTATAGATTAAATTTACCTTTATATGCGTGAAGGGAAAGTGTAAAAACCACCCTAGAATACCCGATCAAGCGTCAAACCCCGATTTTTTTCAACCCTAAAAATAAAAAATTTCTAAACAAAAAGAATAAAACCCTTCCCTAATAGTAGAATATAGGATCGGTGGATCAAGGTTAGGGGTAAAGTGGGTAATGTAGCCTACCCAAACCTAAAAACATAGTAATGTTTGGTATGTTAGTATATTAAAATATGTCTGAAAAGGGGCTATAACTAGAAAAGTATGAAAGTTTTTTTTTAATTTCATAATAAAGGTTTGAAAAACAGGTGGGAAGGGTGGATAGAGCTTAAAAAATCTAATACTAAAAAAGAGCGTCTTGGTGTAAGAGAAGTTTGGAATATTTTAATTTTATAGGTACATTTTTTTAATATATAAGTTCATTAGATCAAAATTTATTAAGCATAACTTATACTGCAGATATGATCTGATTACGTGAATGAGTTAGGGTGAGTAAGGTTAAATATGAGGAAGTGTACTTGCATTTGCATTAAAGATGAGTGGAAAACAATTTTGCAGAAACCACCTTCAGTACACCAGACCAGGATTTCAACCCCGATTTCCATGTCATCAGCACTATATTGCAAGAGGGACGCCCTAAAGACCGGGCGGCCACCGGAGCGGGTGATATCTTACTGATGACTGATCTATGAAAATTTGAAAAACTATTTTTTTAATTTATATAACGATTGGGTATACAGATTGTTTGGAAACCCACAACCCAAAGTGTACATACAGTTTGTTTGAACCAAAAGTAATACAAAATCCTTATAGACTTACATCCGGGAAACTATGCTAATACCATTAAATTATGTTCAAAGTCTTGGCGTAAAGCCCCGGAAGAGTAAAGCTGTTCAAGCACACGTGTACAACAGGTTGCATAAGAGTAAGGTACGTGGCACTGCACATTTAATGATAGCAAGCAATTTCTGTGATGTAGGAATGTTAATGATGACCCTCAGAAACGTATTCGCAATTCTAGATGGACTGATGTGTTGTTTACTGTTAATTGTAGTATGTCCTGCTGCTGTGCTCCAAGATGTCGAGATATGTATAGCCACGCCACCTATCTCCTATGCAACCTGTTGTACACGTATGCTTGAACAGCTTTGTTCTTCTGGTGCTCTACGCCGAGACTTTGAACATAATTTAATAGTGTTCGCATAATTTTTCCGAATGTAAGTGTTCTGGGATTTTGTATTACTTTTGGTTCAAACAAACTATATGTGCAGTTTGGGCCTTGAGATTCCGAACACCCTGTATATCTAGGGGGTGTTTACATGATACCTTATATATTTGTTTATTGGGGGAATCAGTTTAAGAGAATTTTACTGATATATAGTTTATTTATGGACATTTTGTTCCCAACTTAAACAGACTTACTCACACTGGTAAGCATGTGGACTATATGTAGCTTGGCAGTGATGGTGAGGTCAAGGTTTGAAACCCAGTCGGGTGTAATAAGGGTGTTTTTATCCTCTTTCCTACTCGTTCTCGGCATCTACCTCAGAGAAGTGTGAGGAAATGTAACCACATTTGCGTGTGGAGAGAAGGGGAAGCAATACCTTTGTACATGCGCCCGGGACTTGAACCTTAACCTCTCCATCCCTTAGACCAGACATTACTGATCGATTTTCCCTGTTGGCCAACGGTACATGTTAGGGCCTACTGTCAGATTTGAATCCTCATTCTCCTCGGATCCAGACAACTGGGCGTCGCCATCTGGGCGCGGCCAACTGGGCGCTTGTGAACTGGGCACTGGGAAGACTGGGTGCCAAGATAACTGGGTGCCAGGGTTAATTTTTTTAAATGTTATAGTTGTAAAATTTAAAACAAACAAAGAGGCACGAGTTAGGTTTGGTAATATTAGGTTAGGTTAATTCATCTTTACGTGGTTTATTTTACGCAAAACTCTTATTTTTCATGGTTTTTTTGGTGTTATAAAAATTTTCAAAATTTTATAATTCCAAGGTAGTCTAACTATATAAATATACACAAATTTATTTTCCTCTCTATGTTTTTTTAAACAACTCCAAAACTGAATATTTAGTGAAAAGAATTATTCTGTTTTTACACTGGCACCCCATTGCCTTGGCACCCAGTCTTACCAGCACCCAGGGGATCGGCCGTGGTATCCAGCCCTGGTGCTTTTAGGGCTGTAGTTTTAATACCTGTTCTGGTTACACTCATCTTTAACTACACAAACGTCAATCTCAGTGGTCTTGGGGTTAAGTTCTCGCCTCAGGACCCGATGTTCGTGGGTTCAAATCCAGCCGGGGTTGACGGAATTATCTTGAGAGGTAAAAATCCGTAGCACAACTTCCTTCGGAGGGAAAGTAAAGCCGTTGTTCCCGTGTCGATTGTAATATGTAACAGAACCCTGGAAGGTATGTAAAAATACCTTTCCCGACAAAATTGGTAATCTCTTTCGCCCTCACTCATAGAAATTCTCGTGTTCTGATATAATCAGTCGGTTCAGAAAGTGCACGTTAAATACCTCAAATAAATAAATATGCAAACAAATAGGGGGGAGTAAGAGAACAAATGTACCCTTATTTGTGTGCAGATAAAATGGGCAATTAGTTAGGAAAACCCTACATATGTGGTTAAATGATCTAAGGCGTCCTTCTCGTAAAAGACTGGACTTCTGATAACGGGGAGAATCAGGTGTTCGAAACTCATTCTGGCGAATTGAGGGTGGTTTTATTTCCTGAATGGTTTTACTCATTCCCTCTATGCAAATGTGGGTACATCTACTCTAAATTCAACCATTCTCACCTGTAGCACATGAGCGTAATTCCTACAAACGAGTAGGCTATAGTTTGAACGGGTAGTTAAACGCGGGGATAGAAAAAGAATAAATGAACAAAAACTATTCTCAGTTCATCCGACCAGAATTCGAACCTTGATATCCCCGTCATCGCTACTCCAGTCCAATCCGAGAGTGACGCGTTAGACCATGCGACCACCGATGAGCGTAACTTCTTGTTATTCGTACACTGGATGAATGGGTTGCGCCCGTGTGTGTTTGCAACCACTTGATATTAAAAATATGTTTATGCCATTTAGGCCTACTTACGAAAACATTTTATTTTTGTTTAATTTTCCCCCCAATTATACTAAATATTTCGTATGTCAATTTTTTTTTCCACCATGGTAATTGTTTTTAGTCCTGCACGATTGAAAAATGTGTCATAGGCAGAATATAAGATATCAGATCGATGACTAACCTAACCTAGCCTAACCTAACCTAACCTAGCCTAACTTACCAACATTCCTTCATACTATTAGTTCTCAAACAGGACCGATCATAAAATAAACGTCATATACGTCCTCTTAATAACTTCCAGTTGCTAGTATCAAGGCTTTGACTAGCCAACGGGCGCGAACCGTTACGGTTTATTTTAGGTGGGAGCAAACGCCCACGTTTTTTTGAAAGGGTGCTACCAACAAGGGCGCAAACAACACGTTCCCGAATTGGTTGACCCTCGAGCCTCCAAAATGATCACACGGATATCAGCTAATACATCTCAACAACTGAATCTTAAAGTTGAGTTACCGTTTGCAACCGCGTGCGAAGAATGAGTCCCAGCACGCGCCGGGATTGGCCAATAGCAAACACACAGATTGGCCGTATTGTTCCAGCACAACAATGGTGAGACAAGCAAGGCCAAACACAGTAAGACTATTAAGAACTTTTATTTTGTTTTCTAAACAGTCGAGTAGTTGTTAGCTTTTGTTCCTCGCAATAGAAACTAATTGTTGGCTGTCAGGAGTGAAGTTTAGAGCTTGTCGAGTGTTAGGGGTGGGGGGAAGTGGGGGCTCTCCACTTTTCATTGTAAGGTCAGGAGATAATTGAAGGGTTGGGGAAGAGGAGGGAGGGGGTGCATCACTTCTTGCGATAGTTTTCCGTTGCGTAAAACCTTTACTCGTAAAGAAATCACTTGATTATTTTGTAAAAGAAGTTGGTGTCTTAAAAGAGATAGTGTTCTTTTGTTTTTTTAGGGGTACTTTACATTAATAATTAAGTGTTGCTTTGAATTTGTGTCTGTCAATATTCTTTTATATAAATACACTAATGAATGCAGGCGTTTTGTATAAGTGTCGAAACAATTTAGATTACAAGCTAACTGTAAATCATTAGTGTATTTACTCGCTTCTGTGGCCGCGTGGTCTAACACGCTACTCTCGCAATAGACTAGACCGCCGATGACAGAGAGATTGGGGTTCGAATCTCTGTCGGGTGTACTGAGGGTGGTTTTACCAAAATGGTTTTCCTTCCATTCGCTTTCCACGCAAAAGCGGGTACATTTCCTCTAGATGTAACCTCCCTAATCCCTAAAACCATTAGTGTTGTTATTCCATAAGAGTATAACCCGAACAGGTAGTAAAACGTGGTGCTAAAAAATAATGTAAGAAACTAGTGCGGATAGCCCTGACGGATCGTAAGATGTAGTGGACAAAAACAAATTAATGGGCTAAAGATGACGAAGGTACGGTCTAATTCTCATCGGAAGGGCCTTTTTATGACACTTAGAAAAGTTACTAGATCTACTTTCATGTATCCATAAGTCAACTAATGTTATCTGCAGATGTGACTTTCGATAAACATTATCAATAATATAAAATAACAATGTTGTCTATGTGACCGAAAAAATAATTGTATTTTCAGAAAAATACCCTTTATATGAGAATTAGGCCGCGATTTTCAATCTTTTTAAAGTCAAGGCACACTGACGAGGCCACTAAAATTTTCAATGCACACCATCTTTTTTTTTTCTAAAGAGAGATTTAGTCATTTAAAAAAAAACTAGTACTAAGACTGTGTTTAAAAAGTTCAATAGAAAAAATTATAGTAATAATGGTGTTACTTTTAAAAATAATGATGATCATGAATCTTAAGTGATTCACTACTATTCCTCAATTTTTTTTCTCATTTCTTTTTTTAATTTCCCCCAAAATACCGCGGCACACCGATTAAAAAACTCTGGTTTAAGGTATCTGATAATTAATTATGACTGTAGAGGTCAAAGAATCCTGTGGCACATAATATCAGGCAGTAAAATATCAACAAGCAATCTAAATTCCTTGTCGGTTTAACCCTCTGAGAACCGGGACAGACATTGATTAATCAACGAGTCTTTCCTAGAGTCAACACGATAGAATTAAGCACCTGGGAACATTTTGTTTCCGTCTGCGAGATTTTTCTTTGGAAACTCGAGGTAACTGGGGACAGGTTTACAGTTGTCTGTCACAATGAGGACGGGAAACGTGACACTCTCGCTGAAATATGGAACTGGAATTTCATACAGACGAAATGTTACACCATGTTATATAAATTTGTGGATTTTTTTTTTCCAAACAACTCGTTTGAATGATATTTTTTAGGGTGAAACTTTCTAAGCTACGAACAATTTTTCTCCATTATTTCGACTTTTAAATGCCTTATGAAACTCAAGTAAAACCTCATTTAGTATAATTCTTCTTTTATATATTATTTTATTTTTTTAAGAATTTAATGTGCACTTTCTGAACCGACTGATAAAATCCGTACACAATTTATAAACTATCTTAAATCTTAAAAAGACACAGCATCCAGCCCTTTGGCTGTTAATTCACCACTTATGAAAGCTGAACCCCATATTTCAGCAATAATACATTTTTCGGTCATGCCAGGAATCAAACCTGAAGCTCTTGGCTCAGCAGGCATACATGCTACTGACTGAGCTAAGATGTTTCAGACAGTAGTTCAATTCTTATTTTTCCACTGCATCCTACTACCCACCTGGAATATACGCATCTTAATAACGTCAATGGAGGAAACTTACCCGCATTTACATGGAAGTAAAGTGGAAAACCAATTAATAAAACACAATCTAAATACAACCGGCCATAATCGAATCCCTGACCTTCCTATGGATTGCAAACTAGACCATATGAGTCTGACATTCTGTCTGCCTGTCCATCAATGCAGATTGTAGCATAATTAATTTGTAAGGTATTAATTAAAAGATTCAATAAATTTATAAAAAATAATTCTAATCATGTTAGCTGGTTTTTAATGAGCCGGGCCTTATTACCAATTCAGATTTGATTGCACTGGGGGAGGTACTGTTGAGGAAGGTAGACTTTAGATTAATTGTATCTGCATTTGCGTGGATGGAGCATATAGATAAATCTATCCCTCAGTATACCCAACTGGAATACAAACTCCATCCTCTCGTGGAGGAAGAAGAGTGGAATACCATTTGGACAAAACCTATACACAGTACGAACAACAGGGGTTTGAACTCCGACCTCTTTGTCAGCGGCAAACCAGACAAGGTGAGACTGATATTTGGCTCAGCTGGAACTGTAAAAACCAAGTTTTTTTCCTAAACCATCTGTACTTGGAATGTTTTAGTTTTCTAAATAGCTATGTTCCACCTGGTCTGGTGATAAACTGTCCTGGTTCGACCCCAGGTGCAGATGATAACTAACATACTCTACTCTCATCACATTCGTACGGATGTAATTATAATATTGGCAGATAAAACTCTCCCGAGTCGAAGGTGGGTGCATTGTCTGATAGATCGCAATCTTTTTCTAAGCATCCCTTCTTAATACTTATTTGGGTTTATGAGCTTATGTACTAATTACGCTAATGGGCTAAGGATGAGGAAGGTTGAATTGATATGAAGTGTACCCGCATTTACATGGAGAGGGATTGGGAAACAATTGAGGGAAAACCACCCTTAGTACACAAAACTGGAATCGAACCACGATCTCTCCATCATCAGCAGTCTATTCTATTTACGAAAATGACACCTTAGGCCATGCGGCCACTGAAGCATGTAGTTCACGATCTCAAATCTCTCATATGTATCTGAAGATTTCCACACCTCCATCACAAATTCCGTCTTAATATATGAGTGACGAATTACCCTGGGCACGGGACGACTCCTGGATTGTTCGGTGGCTAGAACATTGGTGGGCTTTCCTTGGCCAGATATTTTTTTTCAATTTAAATAATATGATATCTATGATTATCTATAACCATAATTAACAATTGCAATAGCGTGGCTATTTAATCCAAACTCTACTATGTTTATATTTGAACAAAGTTGGACAGTTCTTGGCGCATATGTCAAGATGTTCAAAATGTTTTAAAAATGAATTGGGGTATTTAACGTGTATTTACAAAATACATGAGTTATATTAGAATACGAGCTATATACTATCCAAACCTAGCATAAAACGCCGACCCACTCAGCCTTACCAAACTAATAGACTTAGATAGCTGGAAGAATCGTACACCAAATTATTAATAGACAACTTTGTCAGCGCTGCACGAAATAAAACCAGGATTCTCTTGAACGATTTTAGACCACTCTAACCACTTTGCCACAAAAACGTGGAATAAAATATAATGGCCTGATAGATTCTAAAGAATGCACTTGTAACTTTTGTTTAAATGAGTTTTAATCCTTATTTTAAATATTATAATAATAATAATATTTCAAGCTAAGACAAATTAGATAAGCACCGGTCTAGGCTCTATGGCCTAATCACAATCATGATAGCTCGAGTTGCAACAGCCACCGCTTAGAAATTGTAAACGAAATCCCAATAGAGTTGTGTTGCTTGTAGTGGTATCGATTTTTGTCTATAGTCGAATCAGCAATCAAAGAACCTTTCAAACCATTCGAAAAGTAAGTATGGAAGGACCCTTTAAAAATTCCAAATATATTTTTTGGTGGTCAATATTGATAACACTCTACTTTTTTTATTAATGGTATTTCAAAACTCGCAGAGTACTGTGGGTAGGACATGCAGCGCGAATGGGAGAATCTAGAACCGTGTTCAAGGTACTGAATGACAAACCCAATG
The DNA here is from genome assembly GCA_033556935.1 of Timema podura. NCBI lineage: Eukaryota > Metazoa > Arthropoda > Insecta > Phasmatodea > Timematidae > Timema > Timema podura. The sequence goes on from JAVRXN010000001.1 coordinate 69,715,785, forward strand.
GGAAGAGACCATTGGGAAGACCTAGATTCAGATGGGAGGATAACATTAAAATGGACCTGAAAGAGAAGGGTGTACTGAGGTGGACTGGATAGAACTAGCTCAAGTTAGAGATAGGGTGTGATGAGGTGGACTGGATGGAACTAGCTCAAGCTAGAGATAGGGTGTGTAAGGTGGACTGGATAGAACTAGCTCAAGATAGGGATAGGGTGTGATGAGGTGGACTGGATAGAACTAGCTCAAGCTAGAGATAGGGTGTGATGAGGTGGACTGGATAGAACTAGCTCAAGCTAGAGATAGGGTGTGATGAGGTGGACTGGATAGAATTATCTCAAGTTAGGGAGAGAGGGCGTACTTTTGTAAGAACTGCGATTAACTTTCAAGTTCCTAATGTTTTAGAATAAGTGTGGTTAAGGAATTATTTCATATTTAACTAGATGAAGTACCCGATGTTGCCCGGGAGAAAATATTTTAGCTAAAATATTATTATAAAATAAAATATATGTAATCCACATTTTTAAATTATGGTTTTGAGATTCACATGTTCAGGCATATCGGCTAGTAATTTTTTTAGTTTCAGATCACTGCATACGGTAGATAGACAGGGGTCATGACAGATATTACCTGCATGACAGATTTAAATCTTATGCCACAGTCAGAAGTGGTTTTTACATAAGCTTTGGACATTTCTAAATCCATTTCACCAAACTCCACCTAAAAATTTCAAATATTTAGGATTTATCGGGGTATTTGTAGTATTCCACTACATTCAAGGCATTTTTTAACTTTTCATTTCTAATAATAGTTAGCTGTGGTTTGAGCTTAGTTGAATAACCAACACACACATACAAAGTTTAAACTGTATATATGATAAGTATATATATAATATATATATATATATATATATATATATAAAACAGCGTAAGATCATATGGCTTGAAGTATGAATACTTTAAAGTGATGTTGATAAATTTAGTAGATGTCGGCTAACCAGAACTTTACCATGGATGTACTCTTATTTATAAACAAAAACCTTTTTGCACAACTTTGAATGGATTGTTTGTGTTAATTTAAAAAAAACATACGATGTGTTCTGATAAGTTCACATTTATTACAAATTAATCTTTTGGTGGTCCGTTGATCTAAATCTTGATATTTGAAATAAAATGCGCTAGTATTGATTTTCTTTAAACTTTTATCAATGTTGGCTAATCTACAATAATTTTTTACTCTCTTAAAACTCTTTCAAAACGTAGCCTAGGTATGGCAATCAAATCTGGTAAAGCTCAGAAATCAATATATGTCCACATTGGTGGTTACGTGGACTAAATTTCAGGCTCGTCAAGTCTGATTTTTCTGTGACAAAGATATTAGGGTTTTAAAATTCAGCCGGTTGGATTGAGCATAGTTTTTTTTTTTTTTCAAAAATAGCTTCCCATTCCCCTTCCACACAAATTAAAGTACATTTCCTCTAAATTGTATATTCTTTATCACTAACCCAGTTGTGTAATTAAATGAGAGTAGTCCAGACGGGTAGTAAGGCATGGAATAAAATAAATCTAGAGGCAAAAGTAAAATCACATTTGAATGCAGTGAGAGGGCCCTTTATAAGTTATAATATTTCATACTCTCTCTAGAAGAATATTTCTACAGTTTTTCTAAAGTAACTTTATTCATTCTGTCCGCCTAAGTGCCTGAGACTTAATGTACACCAAAATTAGTAAGAGGTCAATTCCTTAGGAGCCCCCATTTGACACTTTCCTTGATAAATGTACAGCCCAAGGAATACATAATATTTGTTAATATTCTCATTTGACATATTGTGCAATTCAGGTGTATCTTATTTATTTGAGAATAGTCAAAACTTAAGGGTAACCCATTTGACACTTTATTAATAACTGTATGATTGTATAGACTATTTCTTAAGTAATAACCAAAATGTACTAATGGCCCTATTTGACACTTTCTCAATAATTGTACAGGGCCTACCTTGGCCACACATTAAAGTATCGGATAATTTCCTTTCCAATAGTGTGTGACCTTCTATGTTTCCCAAGCTTTTATATTTATAAACCTCAATTTATAAATATTCACTCAATTAGGTCAAACTGTTTCGTAAGGCTACTGCATGGGAACTATTAAACTTATGCCCCTCTTGCAGTGAGTCTCAACATTTTATTCTCCTGTTAAAAAGGGGGGAAGGGGGTAATCGTGAACTTCTTAACATGATCTCGTATCCATAGATAAACAATATCAGGAAGGGAGTGATTATGTTGAATAATGAAAACTTATTTTAGGGGGCGCTGAGGTAAGGCCGTATTTATAGTCTAGTCTCGGGAGTCAACCAATCTCCCGGCAACCAACCAGTAGTTCAGGTCTAATAGAGGATTGGCTGAAATCTAGAAATCTATATATATATATAGCCCTTAAAATAAGATGAACTCACTTTTGAAGAGAGTATTCAATGTTTCTATTTTTTCTCGCCGCCCTATTGAAGTTATTATTATAAATATTTTATTATTACTATTATTTATTATTATCTCCGCATCTTACTACCTATTCAGGTTGTACGCATGTATGGTTATTCTAACGGGTTAGTGATGTGGGAATAAGTGTGTTTAAAGGTAATCTACACGTATTTGCGTGGAAGGAGAGTGGGAAACCATTTAGGGAAAACCACCCTTAATTAGACCCGATCGTGATTCGAATCCCTTCCTCCCCGTCAACAGTGGTTCATTCTATTATGAAATGGATGCTTTAGACCAGGGGCTGCCAAACCACCGATGGTAGGTTTTTATTTTATTTTAAATGTATTTAAGGCATTTTATGAGCACTTTTTATACCAACTGATTATATCAGCACACGAAATTGTCTATGAGCGAGAGTGAAAGTGACCACCAATTTTGCGTGGAAAGGTATTTTCACACACTTTCCATGGTTCTTCTTCACGCAACAATCGACGTGGGATTGACGGCTTTACTTCCTCTCCGATGGAGGTTGTGTCACTGATCTTTATCGCTCAGGAAAAGATCCGTTGAGTCCAGCTTGGTTTGAACCCACGACAATCAGGTTCTGAAGTGAGTACTTTACACCAAGACTACCGAGGTTTATTACTGTAAGCTATCAAAGTTATTTTCTGTTACTCGCACGATAACACGAGAGCGTAACAGTGATGCACCATCACAATATCAAGAGTCCGAGGTCGGGTGTCCACACTTCACGCACACCCACGCCATATAACACCACATCCTCTAACAGCACATCAGATGATGCGCGTGACGTTTGTCATCATCATCATCATCATCATCATCTTACGTCTCGAGGCGATGATTGATTTATGATCGTTTCCAAATGGTTAGTTTCTGCATGTTTTGATATATGGATTATTATATTTTCCTTATTAATTTGTTTTTTTTAGCACCACGTCTTACTACTATCCGTTTGAGTTATACGCCTTCGTACTAATTACGCTGATGGTTTTAAGGATCAGAAAGGATATATTTAGATGAATTGTAACCACGTTTGCTTGGAGGGAGAGTGGAAAACCGTTTTGGTAAAGACACCTCCAGTACACCCAACCGAGATTCGAACATAAATTTCCCCGTCATTGACAGTCTAATCTACTACGAGAGTAGAGCCTTAGATCATGCGGCCACCGAAACGGATATACTATTTAGTGATTTTTTTTAATCTGGGTATCTCATGATACAATTGATAATTTTAAAAGTAGCTCCCAACCTTGATAAGTCTTGCGACTCATTATTTAGACACCCCCTCGGTGGCGTAGTTGGCTAACGCGCTAGTTTCATGTTGCGCTAGACTACCAAGGACAGGGAGATCGAGCTTCGAATCTCTGTCGGGTGAACTGGGGTGGTTTTTTCTAAATGATTTTTCGCTCTCCCTCCACGCCAATGTGGGTTCACTTCATTTATATTCATCCTTCCCTATTCCTTACCCATTAACGTGATTAGTACTTAAGCGTATAACTCAAACGGGTAGTAAGACTTGGTGTTAAATAAATAAATTATTTAGACCTTTCGAACAAGAAAGGTTATCTAAGTGCGGTTTTATACATTTTTCGTTTGACAAAAGCTAAATTTAGATCAGTCTTTTTCAGTTTTTTTTTTCAACATGGTAAAACTATTCTACTGTTCTTAGATCCACTTACTTCTAAAATAGAAGGATGAAAATCACCCCACAATGCGTCTGTCTATATCTGTATTATATCTGTATTATATCTGTATCTGTATTATTGTCTGGCTATATCTGTATTATACTGTAAATCTAAGTTACAGTCCAATTTTCATAGGAACATTTTTTTAGCACCGCGTCTTGCTATCCGTAGCTAGCGTGTGCATACGTCAGATGATGCTATTTGCAACTGTCACTATCTATTATCAAAACCTATAAAAAACACGAATTAATTAATAAAACGTTATCAATTTTTATTTTCTAAAAGGCCCTTCATATGAAAATTCGACTGTAGCTGCTATCCGTAGAATTTTAAAGAAAGTCGTGTCCTTTTCTTTACAAGCCTTTGTTCTATGACATACGGCGCTACCTTGTAAAAATCGGAAGTAAAAGTTGTGCTCAACGTTCCACAGTAACATGTAACAATACGACCATAAAAGTACGTTATATTGCGGTCATACCTAGTGAGGTAACCTTGTCCGGCGACACTGTCGTCAATGTGTTTGTCTTACCACCGTTATATTGCGGTCATACCTCGTGAGGTAACCTTGTCCAGTGACACTGTCGTCAATGTGTTTGTCTTACCACCGTTATATTGCGGTCATACCTCATGAGGTAACCTTGTCCGGCGACACTGTCGTCAATGTGTTTGTCTTACCACCGTTATATTGCGGTCATACCTCGTGAGGTAACCTTGTCCAGTGACACTGTCGTCAATGTGTTTGTCTTACCACCGTTATATTGCGGTCATACCTAGTGAGGTAACCTTGTCCAGTGACACTGTCATCAATGTGTTTGTCTTACCACCGTTATATTGCGGTCATACCTCGTGAGGTAACCTTGTCCAGTGACACTGTCATCAATGTGTTTGTCTTACCACCGTTATATTGCGGTCATACCTAGTGAGGTAACCTTGTCCGGCGACACTGTCGTCAATGTGTTTGTCTTACCACCGTTATATTGCGGTCATACCTAGTGAGGTAACCTTGTCCGGCGACACTGTCGTCAATGTGTTTGTCTTACCACCGTTATATTGCGGTCATACCTAGTGAGGTAACCTTGTCCAGTGACACTGTCGTCAATGTGTTTGTCTTACCACCGTTATATTGCGGTCATACCTCATGAGGTAACCTTGTCCGGCGACACTGTCGTCAATGTGTTTGTCTTACCACCGTTATATTGCGGTCATACCTAGTGAGGTAACCTTGTCCGGCGACACTGTCGTCAATGTGTTTGTCTTACCACCGTTATATTGCGGTCATACCTCATGAGGTAACCTTGTCCAGTGACACTGTCATCAGTGTGTTTGTCTTACCACCGTTATATTGCGGTCATACCTCATGAGGTAACCTTGTCCGGCGACACTGTCGTCAATGTGTTTGTCTTACCACCGTTATATTGCGGTCATACCTAGTGAGGTAACCTTGTCCGGCGACACTGTCGTCAATGTGTTTGTCTTACCACCGTTATATTGCGGTCATACCTCATGAGGTAACCTTGTCCAGTGACACTGTCGTCAATGTGTTGGTCTTACCACCGTTATATTGCGGTCATACCTCATGAGGTAACCTTGTCCGGCGACACTGTCGTCAATGTGTTTGTCTTACCACCGTTATATTGCGGTCATACCTCATGAGGTAACCTTGTCCAGTGACACTGTCATCAGTGTGTTTGTCTTACCACCGTTATATTGCGGTCATACCTCATGAGGTAACCTTGTCCGGCGACACTGTCGTCAATGTGTTTGTCTTACCACCGTTATATTGCGGTCATACCTAGTGAGGTAACCTTGTCCGGCGACACTGTCGTCAATGTGTTTGTCTTACCACCGTTATATTGCGGTCATACCTAGTGAGGTAACCTTGTCCGGCGACACTGTCGTCAGTGTGTTTGTCTTACCACCGTTATATTGCGGTCATACCTCATGAGGTAACCTTGTCCGGCGACACTGTCGTCAATGTGTTTGTCTTACCACCGTTATATATTTTAATTAACAGAGAGGGAGTGTATGACCTGAACAGGTAGTAAGACACGGTGCAAAAAAACAGAGGGGTTGCTCTTTTTATCCGCCATATTTCCTCATACTGCGAATGAGATAAAATATCTTCTGCTAAGTTGTAGTAGATAAAAACCAGATCACGTTGCACAGGTGGATTTAGGAAGAGAATAAATTGTATTGTATTAGAACATTTTGGTCATCTGACTCGAATATAGATGTGTGTTTCCTCCCTTGACATAATTGTACTTTACCTCTCTTCGGACAAATTTCTGTGTTTTTTGGTTAGTTCCATGCTTTTCATTTAGTTCTCTTTGACTCTATAGTATAAGGAAGGATGTAAACATTTTATGACAAAAAGTATAGCCTTTTTTAGCTAAATAAAATAAAATATTGCTTCAATAAATATTTGGTATACTTTTATACACATTGTAATATCAACAGTTTTTTCATATTTTTCGGCACAGTGCGTAATTTGATCAGAATTTTTCTATTAATTTAAAATGTTTTGGACAATTATCGCGATGCTCACAACAAATATTCAAGATCTGTTGAGATAACAAACGATGTGTATAAAATTAAACTTAATGTATCTACTAAGCCAATATTTTATTTGTATTGGCTAAAACTTGTTTTTGTCATAAAAACAACACCCAAAATACACATTTTAACTGGGGTTCCATTCCATCCCACCTTAATTCATTGATATTTAAAAATCGCATTAAAGACTAAAATGAATTTTTTTTATTAGTATGTTTTAACAAGAAGTTTATTTATTAACAACTTAATATTAAAAGGTATAGATGAGGAGTTCTAGTTTTAAATAAGTTCCATCCGCGTTAGAATTAGTTTGTGGAAATTACCGTGATAAATACATTACCGGTACATGTGGAAAACATATTATAATGCACCCACATAAGATGGGAAATTTAACCTTTTAGTTACAGTCATTAATCCAGTTTATCATGAGACCGACCTCTCAGATAACGTGATCACTGGTGCATATTAAAATTAATAAACACTTTTATTGATAAAACAAGCCAGTTTAAATCGTATGAGCTATGTTTAAAGTCATTATTTTAATTTTTTTTTAAATAGCTATCCGCACTGATGGAAAAATCGCAACATACTGATTTGTTGGTAACGAAGAAAATGGGAGCTTCATTTCAAAAAGAGTATTGGGATTGGTATCCTACATGAGATTTTCACATCCTATGTTCATGATTATGTGAGTGTACTGCTTTCAGAACACCCTTTTAGTCTCTTCCCTATTAAATAGTCATGATTGTAACAATTGTGTTAAAACGTATAATAGATAGTTTTAAAAAATTAAAGTTATTGTTATTATTATTATTATTATTATTATTATTATTATTATTATTATTATTATTATTATTATTATTATTATTATTATTATTATTATTATTATTATTATTATTATTATTATTATTATTATTATTATTATTATTATTAGCACCGCGTCTTACTACCAGTTCGGGTTATACGCTCCTACGCTAATTTGTAATGGTAGGGTGTTTGTGAGATGAAATGGAGGACCTACAATTTAACGTGGGATCCGAACCACGGTAGAGGCCTGGCATTCCTCACATTCACAAGTTGTGATTAATACACTTAGGGCCAGTTTCATAGTCAGACTTAGTACGCCTCAAATGTGGTGCTATACTAAATACAGGACAACACCTACCTAGACCAGAATGGAATGGGACAGTTTCATAGCCAGACTTAGTACGCCTCAAGTGTGGCGCTATACTAAATACAGGATAACACCTACCTAGACCAGAATGGAATGTACCAGTTTCATAGCCAGACTTAGTACGTCTCAAGAGTGGTGCTATACTAAATACAGGACAACACCTACCTAGACCAGAATGGAATGGGCCAGTTTCGCATATGAAACTGACCCATTCCATTCAATTTCAGGTAGGTGTCGTCTTGTATTTAGTATAGCGCCGCACTTGAGGCGTACTAAGTCTGACTATGAAACTGACCCATTCCATTCAATTTCAGGTAGGTGTCGTCTTGTATTTAGTATAGCGCCGCACTTGAGGCGTACTAAATTTGACTATGAAACTGGCCCTTATTGTCAGAGGTGAAGGAAAGGTTCGGCAATCGGATAATCTGTGCCGAGACCGAGGATTGAACCCTGGACGCTCAGCACAGAAGTCTGACACCTTACTTCTAGACCACCAGCTCACCCTTTTTAAAGTTACTTGTGTTTTTGGTCTAATGTTTTCAATGTTATATTACTATTGAATTTGTGGTAGCTAAATTCTAATTGTAATTGTCAACCTCAGTGGTCTTGGGGTGAGGTGCATGCCTCAGGACCCGAGGTTCGTAGGTTCAGACTCAGCAGGTGTTGACGGATTTTTCTTCAGCGATAAATACCATAGCACTACTTCCTTCGAAGTGTCTCGTGTCAATTGTGGTATGTAAAAGAACTCTAGAAGGTATGTGAAAATACGTTCCCAGAAAAAATTGGTAGGTCTTTTCACCTTCGCTCATAGAAATTCTCGTGTGCTTGTGTAATAAATTGATTCAGAAAGTTCAGGTAGATACCTCAAACAAATAAACAAAGCATAATCTTAATTAGTGTATACAAATTTTTTGAAGAGAAGGTGTTGGTATCCCTGTAATACCACACACTTTCATAAATATCAACGCAATGTGTGGGTTGTTTTACAGGAAATATAATATTTCAATATTAAAGAACTTTCGCTTTTCATTAGAATTTTTGAAACGTTAAATTAAAGCCTTGTGAATCATTACTACAAGTGCTGAAGATAAAAGCAGGTTTAAAACTAATTAATTTCTGTAAACCCAGGTACTATAATATCATGATGCAATCATATGTCATTCGGTGGGTTTAAAACAGCATCCAAAAGACTTATTAGAATTAACAAGCGTTTAATGCGCCGGTTCTTACTCAATTCACTGTCATCCTGTTCGCGGACAGTCAAGATTGCGAACACATGTGTAACTGGAAAGGACTATCTGCTTTAAACATATGAGGAGGAGTCCAAATTGTGGACACGCCGTGTTTGCTATGTAATTCCACCGTTAATTTGACAATAGGGGTGGCTCACGGGTGTCGTGCGGCCTTTCAGCCTTGTCAGTATAAATTGAATTAAATAACATACACGAGTAATTCTAGACTAGGTTGGGTTAGGCTAGGTTAGGTTAGGCTAGGATAGGTAAGGCTAGGCTAGGGGGGAAACCCCGGTGGCTGGTGGGTGCTACCAGCAACCCCTTCCACCCGTGAGACCACTCTTACCCAGGAAATCACGCGAAATGTTCTATTACCTGTTCACAATCTGAACCCTAGATATTTAGGTGACATAACATTTTGAGTGATATCGCAGTTCAGACGAGTTTTTCTCTGTTCGCATTCAGGATGCAACCGTTAATTATTACTATAGAGAACAACACTTGTTTTGTTACAGTTGGTTAGCAAGACTATCATGAGCTATAAATGGCTTAATCCAAGGATGAGGATGCCTATATTATAGGAAGTGTACCAGCATTAGTGTGATGAGAGGAAGGTAAAAACATATTGATAAACCATGTATTGTCCAGATCCATCTCTATCAGATATAGTGCTTATGTTACACCCAATTAAATTAAATTGGTCATTTCACAAATTGTGAAAATTTCTACTCATTCCGTAAATTATTGTCTCCTTCGCTTGTATATTTCGCGGACCAGGCAAAAACTTGTCTGGTTCATAAATTGGGTAGCGCTTGCACTACACAGTTCTTGGATTGGATATTTCACAAACTGGGCAGCTCCAATCGTTACACAATAATTCATTTATTAGACGAGTTTTTGCCCGGACCGTGAAATGGACAAGTGAAGAACAAGTTTGTTCTTTAAGTTAATTTAACTTTTAACTGTTTTAGAATGTAAGGTCAGGCTAAGTTAGTTTGGGTCAGTTTAGTATAATATTTTTAACTAATTTCAGTTAATCTTGTATTAAATAGTCCAATAAGATCCAGTTCATGAAATGGGCAAGAGATAATGTTTGCCAAGTTGACAGAATGAGCGGAGATTTGCCCAATTATTCAGGAAATGAGCAGTTTCACTATTGAACTTTAACATACCCATTTCAGTGGAATTGGCAGACCGATGTACAACAGTAACTTCTGGCTCAGTAAAGAAAGGATTGTAATATTGAGATTTCTACACCTCAACATAATTACGTTTTCATGTGCCCAAGAACTTAAAAAAATGGGTTTTATGATTATCACCGCCCAAATTAAAAGAAAGTAATAAATTGGAGTGAATTTACATAAAAATAATAAAATCTATCAACTGAAAAGTTGTACTACACCTTAGCTCAGTCGGTAGCGTGTCTGCCCACTGAGCTAAGGGTCCCGGCTTCGACTCATGGCATGGTCAAATTTTATCATTGATAAAATCTGGGCTTACCCTTTCACCTTGATAAATTGATGGTTGGGGTTTATATGTTGTGTCTGTCCTGGGTCTAAAGTTAGATCATAAGGCAAATTAAGTTACGACAAGCCTAGACAACCGGTAGTGGAGAATATATTACTTGAATAAAAAACTGACCCAGGTCATATGCTGGAAGCAGTAATGGATGTAAGAGTATTGATTATTTTTTTTAGTTGAATATCAAACATGACAGGACTATTTTGGTATCACGAGTCACATAATCAGGGCTGGGTTTAGAGCTATTGAGGCCCTAGAGCTGCACAAAATTGGAGGCTCTAACATTAAAGAAATATTTTTCTTTTCAAAGTTTTGACACTATCATTTGTTTCTTTACAAAACATAAAGATATTATTTAGATGAGTAAATATTATCATCACAATAAATTAGATGTGTTTAAAACAAAAATTAGCCATTAATAAGTAATACGTTGTCATAAATAAATCAGAATTATTAGACCAAGCTATACTTTTTTTTAAAGATCTTACCATGACTTCAAACTATACAACTAAATGAAAAATGTGTCTTTATTGCAACAGTTGTGGCGTCACCCTCTGTCACATACGTCCGGTCCACGGTGTGCATGTTGCCAAATGCTCAGGGGTAGCTCAGAGACAGTAGATGGAACTTGACCATCACATATACACGCTGAGAAGGATTTGTTCCCAGAACACACAAAATAAAGAAGTCCTCAAGCTTGACGGCCCATACATATCCACCTGATTGATGGATTCTTCACACAGTTTCATCGCGTTAAATAGATTTCCAGTCTCCCCATTCATCACGAGGGTTTTACTCGTTCATAGAAAATAGAAGCTCTAACCATAGGCGTCGCTATCACTTAATTATTTGGGTAGGTGGGGATGGGGGGGGGGCCATTTTCTCTTTCAATTAAAAAATAAATTTGTATCAACTGAATTAAGAGAATAATAAGAAATTGTAATTAATTATTTAAGCCATTTAAAAAAGTTACTTTTAGCATTTATGCATTAAGCATTGCTCCAAACGTTAATTTTCAAATTTTCAACTAAAAATATCTGTTTTTTTACGGTAGTAAGAATGTCTCTTTGGAGCGAATTATTGAGGGGGGGGGACATGTCCCCTCCGCTAACGACACCCCTGACATTACATACCACAACACTAAAGTGTCAGTGTATATCTCGATTTCCTTACGAAGAACCCTCTGGAAGGCCTTTTATCCTACTAGAATCTTACTATATAGTAGTACTATGTTAGAAAAAAAGGCCTTTCAGAAGGTTCTTCATAATAAAATTGGTCTAGCGCTACGAAGCACATCAAGCTCATCCTAAGAAAATTAAGAGGTAATGGAACAAACGGAATTCAATAAAGGTCCGGGGTTCTAAACCAACATTGGATCCTATAGTAGGATTCTGATAGGAAGCAACTTTTAGCAAAAATTTATTACTATTATTTAGCACCACGTCTTACTACCCATTCGGGTTATACTCTTAAGTACTAATTACACTAATGGATTAGGAATTGCGAAGGTTGAATTTAGAGGAAGTGAACCCGCATTTGCGTGGAGGGAGAGTGGAAAACCATTTAAGAAAAAAAAAAGTTCACCTAACCGAGATTAGAACCTCGATCTCCCCGTCCTAGGCAGTCGAGCTCATCACGACTAGCGCGTTAGCCAACTACGCCACCGAGGCGGGTTATCAAAAATTAAAATATATTTTTAATGTTTAGTATTGATACATTTTACTTTTACATTAGTAGTATTTCTTAGATATTGTTACTATCTATGAAAAGTGAGAGTTTTAAATCAATAAATTTACGTATAACTAGGTTCAAACAGTTTTATAAGCTTTTATAAACCATTTTTGGTGGCCGCATGGTCTAAGGCATAAGTCTTGCGATATATCAGATTGCCATTGATGGGGAGATCAGGCTTCGATCCCGTTCGGGTGTACTGATGGTGATTTTCCCTAAATTATATTCCACTCTCCCTCCACGTGAATGCGGGTACAATTCCTCTAAATTAAACCTTCATTATCATCACCACACTAGACTAATTAGCTAATATACGTATTACCCGAACTAAAAGTGAGAAGCGGTGACAAAAAAAAGACACCTGGACATGAACCCGGGACCTTTGAATTAGTACGCCAATGCTCTAACCACTGAGCTATCCAGGAATCGTCCCGTATTCAGGGCCATTCTTCACTCATATTTTAAGGCAGAGTCTGTGATGGACGTGTGGAAATCGTCGTCCCAGGGGTCGAGACAAAGTAAAAAGAGCATCACATTCCACCAAAGAGCATAAATCTAATAAGATACACTGTTACAATACCATTAAGAAAAGAGGAACATCTGTGTCCACCAAAGACCATAAATCAAATAAGATACACTGTTACAATACCATTAAGAAAAGAGGAACATCTGTGTCCACCAAAGAGCATAGATCAAATAACATACACTATTACAATACCATTAAGAAAAGAGGAACATCTGTGTCCACCAAAGAGCATAAATCAAATAACATACACTATTACAATACCATTAAGAAAAGAGGAACATCTGTGTCCACCAAAGAGCATAAATCAAATAACATACACTATTACAATACCATTAAGAAAAGAGGAACATCTGTGTCCACCAAAGAGCATAGATCAAATAACATACACTGTTACAATACCATTAAGAAAAGAGGAACATCTGTGTCCACCAAAGAGCATAGATCAAATAAGATACACTGTTACAATACCATTAAGAAAAGAGGAATATCTGTGTCCACCAAAGACCATAAATCAAATAACATACACTGTTACAATACCATTAAGAAAAGAGGAACATCTGTGTCCACCAAAGAGCATAGTAATCAATTTAATTTCCAGACTTGAATTGAAAATACATATATTAGCTTATAGCTCACAAACTATTGATTTCATAAAAATACATTTCAAGCAAACTAATTTTATCTTTAATGGTACTAAATATTTACAGTGATAAATTATTTCGTATCTCAAATAGTTGCGGAGATATGATTAATAGTGTAAATTCATGTATAAGTATAGTACACCCAAAGTCATTTTTACGGAAAATTGAAAGTTGCCATTTGTTCTTAATGTTAAACACTGTATGGATACAAAATGTTATCATAATCGTTAAAGCTGATTTTAAGAAAGGGTTTTTTTTTCTTTTTGCCTTTCAGTAAACTACCTTCAATTTTAAGGCTAGATATCTAATTCCAAAAAAAACCTCTGGGGAACCTGGAAAACACGATACCAAGCCTTAGCCCTATCGGTAAAATGGTTTCAGCTCTTGTCGGAGATGCAGACAGACGGACAGACAAACGGCAACCTAAAACCCACCTTTTCAATTTTAGGGGGTCATGAAACATCGACATTGATCAAAATCTCAAGTTCAATTTTTTTTTTTGACGATCACAATTATTTTTATCTCTTCGAGGGGTCGAGGATAAAGTAAAAAGTAAGATCTCTAAAGTTGTAATTAGGTACGTTGCTTGTTTTAAGGTCAAATATTTAAATCTTCAAACTACATATATTTTAATTTAGTATAACACAATCCTCACTACCTTCAAATATTCAGTAAGATATTTTGTTAATATATATATATATAGATAAAAATGCTTATCATATAACAGAGAAGGTTGTCAGATGTTTAAATTAATCTTCTTTTTTCTTCAACCTGTATTTCTGGCTATATGAAATTTACCCATTTAATTGCACTTGTAGTTTAGGGATAAAGAACATATGAATTTAGTATAAATTTACAAGCATTAGCGTAAAAGGAGAGTGGAAAATAATAATATAATAATAATATTTAGCACCGCGTCTTACTACCCGTTCGGTTTATACGCTTAAGAACTAATAACACTAATGGATTAGGAAATGGTAGGGTTGAATTTAGAGGAAGTGAACCCGCATTTGCGTGGAGGAAGAGTGGAAAACCATTTAGGAAAAACCACCCCCAGTTCACCCGACCGAGATTCGAACCTCGATCTCCCCATCCTCGGCAGTCGAGCTCAACACGACTAGCGCGTTAGCCAACTACGCCACCGAGGCGGGTGAGAGTGGAAAATTATTTAGGAAAAAACCCCAATCACTCCGTCTTAGATTCTAACTCCGTTTTCTCGTCAACAGGAAACCAAACCAGAAGAGCTTACTTAATGCCTTAGTCTGTGTGCCCACAATGTGGGTTAATTAACGCCACTATTCTCTTGTCGAACAATGGTCACGCATATTATGAGAACAGATTTAATCAAATCAGTGTGACCAATCAATTTGGGGCGTGACTATGTGTGCTGTAAGAGATTATCAAACGTGTTGGCGTGGCGATTAAATCTACCTCCCCTCATAGATAAATCAACTGCATTAATTCCGCTCTAATAAATGTAGAATCCTCAACTATTTCAACTATAATCAAGCTAGTCTTAGTACTGTGCTGCAAACGATCATCATATATTTTCTGAGACACTTTTTAGGTTCGAATCCCGGTGAGTAAGAATACTCTTTTTTAAGTTGTGGTTGAGAATTAGGTGAGGTTAGTCGTGACTCACACTGATGGTCCAGTGTTCAAAGTAATTATCGGGGATTTCCCTTTTACAGTGATGAATTAATGGTCATAAGGCTAGTTTTTGTGTCCGTTCTAAATTTAAATTAGTTTATAAGCTGTGTGTTGATATAATCAGTCGGTTCAGAAAGTGTGTATTAAATAGATACCCACCTAAATTAAAATATCTCAAGATAAACACTTTTTTAATTGGGTATATGTGTTTAAAAACATGCATAGAAAACTAAATTCAAGTTATCAAAACAGATTTTCTTCTTTTTAAAATAAGGTTATGCACTCTATTTAATGCACATATATCGTAAAATGTTTCAATTAATTCTAAGTCTCGTTGTACAGGTAGAAAAGAACTCCATACCTTAGCACTTATGTTATGTATATGTGCGCTCTCTGGTAATTATATCTAGACCCTTTCATAAAGGTGAAAGCACATGTGTCAGGCAAAAACAAGTTGGGGAACCTTTTTGCCCACAACACCTCGGTTGGCAACTGTAATGGATACGAGTTGGGTGGAGGTGCTTCTCCCGCCCCCTTCCCTCCTACCTCCATCCCAACAAAACCCCTCTCACAGGGGGACTTCTTAGGCTTATTGGTCAGTAATGCTGGGCGCTCACCAAAAAAAGCACAGCAAAACAAAACAAAAGCAATTTTTTTGCCTTAAAGCAAAACGTTTTTTCTTTAAACTATTTTATATTGGCTCAAAACATGTTTTCACAACAACAAAAATTGTTGCAGACCGAAAAAGCACTTTTTTTCTTTTTTCTTTTTTCTTTTTTTTTTTTTTTTTCATTAATCCTTACATTCTGCCCCAGTGCCACCGAAAAAGCACAGCAAAACAAAGCATTGAAAGGAACGGAGACAGCAGTGTCTCAGTAGCGGTACAATGTCTGACGAGGATGATGCTGTGGTTATGTGGCAGTGGTTGTTGGACTTTGAACAATATCCTGTGAGAAGTTGTTGGGTGCACCCATTTTAATTGCTATTTCCTGTCAAAGTATGTCCAATACATCTCTGCTCACTGTGTAATCATACAAAGGTGGTCTATCTTGCTCTAGTACGATCAGCGTCTAACTCCATGACAATCTATTGCGATACTGTGCGACGGGCTTGCACGCAATGTGTCCGATATTGTTGGGATGATTGGCGCATGCGCGGACAGAAATGTTTTCACTCACCCCATTAGTCCGTGTTTCTGTTTCAGGCATGACCACGTGCACTTTGTTAGGCTTTTTGGTGATTTGGCTTTTTGAGTATTGCCAAAACCATTTGCTTTAAGGGGGCCGCCTTGGTACGTGAGAAAGTATCATTCGTGTTAGGCCTCATGTCTTAAAATGAAATGCTCTGTGCTGTTATCTTGAACTACAGCGTCTGTCTCTCTCTAATCTTATCCTCTTCACACTTACCCTGCCACCCCATGTCAGAAGAAGAGAAGCAAAGAAATGGAAAACTATTTCAAGGTCAAGAGGAATAATGCGCGTGGCTGATC
Source organism: Timema podura (assembly GCA_033556935.1). NCBI lineage: Eukaryota > Metazoa > Arthropoda > Insecta > Phasmatodea > Timematidae > Timema > Timema podura. The sequence goes on from JAVRXN010000001.1 coordinate 69,732,473, forward strand.
GCCTCCCCACTCACTACACAGTACAGCTGTCAGCCTGTGTTTATCTTGTGATATTTTGCTAACTTGAGATTCTCGTGAAGGGTTCACAAACAAGCACAATCCTCTATTGATGGTTTAACTTGTCTTGAAACCTTATAATACGAACGGGTAGTAGGACCCGATGCTAAAAAAAAAATTTCTTGAAGAACACACACTTTTATACATGTCACTTTTTTTTTTAGGAAAATGTGAATATTAACTATACAATAATTAATCACGTGTAGACAAAATTTCTATCTTACCCTTACTTAGTTGATAGCAGGGCGTCGGAACCGAGGAGTATAAGGAGCTCTAACACACGGCCCTATACCCCCAACCCGTCTTAGATTTATTCTATCTGTGTAAAATGTTTAGTAAATACTTATAAATATGGAAGATGTAAAAAAAAAAAAAAGCCTTCAACTAGCTTCTAAAAGCATTCACTTTTTTTTTGTGCTAAAAATCGGGAATAATCCTCCCCCCTTCCGACCTCATCGTTGTTAATCAAACCAAAGAGGTTTTTCCTTTTAGAACTGCGTCTTACAACCCGTTCGGATTACACGCTTATGTAATAATTACTCTAATGGGTGACCATGCGGCCACCGAAGCGGGTCAAATTAGTTAACTTTTACTCTCAACTAAAATGAGATAGACTACACATTGTTATATCACCTACACTGTTTACGCCTACAAAAAGCTAGAGTTTACATAAATAATTGGTTAAATGGTCATGTGTAACCTATTTTCAACAATTAATTCATTTTAATTTCAGGTGCCTATTCAGGCTATCAGTAATTTCCACTGATTATTCTAGCTGATAGGGGAAGAGGAAGGAAAGTTTTGATGAAATGTACCCGTATTTGTTTAGAGAGAGGGCTACGGATAAACTACCCTTAGTAAACCTGGCCGAGAATCAAACCCCGACCTCCTTGTCACTGGCAATCTTGTTTAGCTTGATCCTTACGTTTTAAATAATTAAATCAACTAAGAACTTATTAAAAACAATAAGAAATAAACAATATTATTAATGTTGAAACACATTGACTGTTTCATATAATACACACACACACACAGAGTGGCGGATCCAGAAAAAAATGACAGGGGGGCACCATGATAATTTATTATTATTATTATTATTATTATTATTATTATTATTATTATTATTATTATTATTATTATTATTATTATTATTATATTGCTACTTTACATCCTTTTAAAAATCTCGTATCTGTATGTGAAAATTAATATTTAAACAAGATTTACAAAGCTATGTTGGTAAAAGCCTTTTGAGTCCAATGATAAATGCTGATAAATAATTATTTATCTTTAAGAGTTTGATTTAAGTTTTCGAGTGTGTTTTCTATCAACCATGTTTAGAACCTCTTCAGGATATATTTCAATACTTTTATTTAGACTAGGCAATGAGCCTGGCCAAATTATAGAGTCTTCCCTGACCTATTGTTGATCTCAAGTAGTTTTTAATTAAATTCAACGAACTATAAGATCTTTCGGCTGTTGAAGTAGTAACTGGTATCACACGGTTTTCAATGGGCATTCGATGTTATTGACAAAAATTAGTAAGCTTTCATTGGCGTATCGACTTTTACGGATTTCTGTATCAAGAATTCCCGCCATAGTTTCAATTCTCCTTGAAGTACCCTCTAGTGGATGAAAACACCAGATCTATGTGTTTTATTATGTATATATGTATATATAAGTGTATATATGTGTATATATGTGTATATATATACATGTATATATATACATATACATGTATATATATGTATATATATGTATATATATATACACACGGTTGAACTCCAGTCACCCGGATCGCCAAATATCCGGATCATTATCAGGAAATAAAATAAAAAATAAAAATACTGTACTGTAAAAATGATATTTTAAAATTACACTACTACCGTACACATGTACATTTAGTATCAACTTAGTTTTTACATAAATACAGTACTGTAGGCCTACTGTATGATTCAAGTTCATTGTATTCTTGTTTACAGTAGAAATTAGTTTAAATTTACTGTATTTTTTAACTACAGTAGAGTAGATTTTGCGTTTTCTTTCGAAACATTGCCTTAATCTTTAATTATATTTATTATATATATATATATATATATATATATATATATATATATACCCTTCATACATCGAGATTCTCAATAATACCGAAGTTTTAGTGAATCCCCTTAACATTTACATAGATAAACTGTTTATATAGGCCTGTATCAAAATACAATTTTATATATAGAATTTATTCCAAGACAAATCGGGAATTTCCCCCCTGAAATGACATTGTTATAAGAAAACCAAGTGAGAAAAAATAGAAACTTTTTTACACAAAATATGTAAAAACATAAGAATTCTAGATAAATTTGAAGTTTTTTCGAAGTAAAATATGTTTAACACTTTTTTTCTGGATAAGTCTTGATTATATATAATCATAACTTGTACATAGTGTGATACATGTTTACTTATTTATAAGAAAAGGTTAGTTGATTAGAAAGTGTTTTTCTAAGTACAATATACTACACAATACAAGAGTATGAACAAATGGTACTACACAATCATACTTATCTCTCTCATGGTCTATTATTGAAAAGTCAGTCATCAGTAATCAACACATAAATGACTTTTTAATTTTAAAAAACTAAGTACACTGTGATATTTGCAATTTGAAACACTCCTAAAATATCTACTTAGAACCAAATAGTTTAACTTTTTTTTAAATATTTTCAATTTTTGAAAAATCTTGTCAACAGTAAACTATTTTTTTTTAAATATAGGACTATGTTAAGTTTATGATATAATATTTTTTGTAAAAAAAGTAAGTCGTTAAATGCATTTTAGAGGTAACCATCAAGTTGACCAAATAATTTTTTCAAACATTATATACAAAAATAAATTATATTTATAACCTTCTTTCCTTTTACTTCACGAACGGTGTTATTTCACTTTAGGTCATTTCTTCTGACACGTGTAACCACTTGTGTTGGTTCTCTGATTGGCATATTTCGTGTAAAGCGTGGATCTATCAGTTCCGGTAGAAGGCAATCCATATAGAAACTGTTTAATTTGTCTACCATTTTGACACTCCAGAAACTATCTTGTTTTTCTATCTTCTGCACTAACATACCTAATGGTGTCCATAGTGTAAAAAAACAATGATGTCTTTTTGTTATGTGTAGCTGACCTTGCACTTGGTACATATAAGGATGAACCTCCTTCAGGTACAATTTTCCATCTTTTATGGTACAAAAGCTAACTTTCTTCTCTTTAACTGCGTCTTCAGGTGTGAGGTTAGCTGCTCCTGCTGGACATTTCACTTCAACAATACCATCTTCATCCACCAGGCCATCAGGTGTAGCTGCAAGCCACGGAAGCTTTTCATCTACAAACAAACCCGAAGGCAAAATTACAGTGTTCAAAAGCTTCTCAAGCTGCGCTATTGCAATCGGCTCTTTTTCAATGCCATACTTGGTTGTTTAGACCCTGAAAAATCATTATACAATAGAGAAATGATAGTTTTTGTACAAGAAGTTGATGGTGGCATTCTAGAAATTTTTCCAAAATTAGATGCAGTCAGGCGTTTGGATCGTTCACTGTACCATATTTGAGAATTTAACTGGGAGGTGGTTAAGTGTTGAAGATTATTTCTCTGTTCATCATTTAAATGTAAGTTAGCCAAGAGAGCATTTTTCTTTTCTTCAAATTGAACAGAATCAATGTCTTCAATCGTTTCGTTTTCCTGAACATTCCCATAGTTTTTGTCAGGGCCAGAAAATTCAAGTTTTCTGCGTTTATTAGACTGAGGATTAGATTTTCTTCTTAGACGCCTTTTCTCAGCCGATCTTTGTTTCTGTTCATCATGTTTCTTTAAGAACAAACCAGGGCTGTTGTTGGTAATGTGTTTATGTATCCATCTCTGTGCGTTTCCTTTTGTATTATGGGAAATTACAGTCATTTCACTTCTCATTTGGTAACTTCCTCGCAGGGAAAAGTTGACTCTCTTACCACCAACAAATTTGCATAAGATACTATTAAAGTTCTCTGCTATGTTGGTAGTGACGTTGTGAATTAGACTTTCAGCATGATGAACTACTAAATTTTTAGCAGCCATGATTTCATCCCACATGCCTAAAATTTCTAAGTCGGAAACTAGATTTTCTTCGCCCTCTTTTGAACCTTTACAAAAGTAGTTCCGCTCTAGGCATTTTGAATGGTCACCAAAAACATGATGGGGCCCATTATGAATGTCTTTACAAAGTTCTGCCACACGAAGATGATGGGTAGATCTGTTTGTGAAGCTCTGTATTTTATGGCTGCTGTTATTGCTGAACGAAGACGCAAGAGTCTAGTTGAAAGAGCCTTGCGTGCAGTTGAGGGAACTGGTCCAGCATCATTTTTTGTTTTTGCTGCGATTTCCCGCAGTCTACGTAAATAATTTCTTAGAATGTGATTGGTACATTCTATTTTTGTAATACAAAAATTTGCCCCATATGGTTTTGCTTTCGCAAGTTGCCGCGTAACACTGCTGTCACCATCACCTTAAAACATTAGAGTTAGTTTCATTAGAGTGGTTTTATTAAATAATTATAATTTTATATTTCATATACAAGTTATATATATGTTCATTACTTATGTAATAAATTGAGAAGTAGAACTGCGCAAGTATTATTTCCCACAACTTTATAATAAAATCACCCTTCATTTAAATATTTTGTACTTGATATTTAAATTTAAAGGGATGTTAAGTTTGGTAAGATGAGGATAGGTTGGGATTGTCACAAAAATTGGGCTTTGAACAAGGTTCATTAAGGTATTTTTTGGTAAAAAATACATAACAAAATATTACACTTCGAATAAGTAATGTTTGAAATACACAAGGAGAAAATTAAATAATGTGGTTCAAATTAGCAAAGTTAGTGTAAAAAGTAAAAATGAGAACACCTTATATGAAAATAATAAGTACATACCTTTTGGAACTACTTACCTATAAGCTTATGATATTTCAAATTGTGCATAGAAACACTTTTTTTAAAGACCTTCGACTATTATGTCAGCCTCCATTGCTGTGGAAGATTTATTCCAATTTTTGAAACACAAATGTTCATTAGGAACTTCATTCTTTGTTTGTGCGTGTGCACATATACAGCAGTAAGAGTTCCTTACACTTGCGAAAATTACTTTTTCCGTTCTTTTTCCGATGATGCATGCCTAAAAAGGTTCATTTAATCATGTATACAAACAAATTTATTAAAACACATGTCAATTATGACACTCATATAAAAGTGTAAACATAACAATTTTTGTATAATACTTACCACACCGGACAAAGCGTTGTAATTTGTCTTAAAGGAACGCTTGCACCATGCACCGTCTGCTACTACAGTGATGAGAGGAATACCATCCGCATCTATTTCTCCTTCTGCAAGAGCAAGTTCAGCTTCTTCTTTAGCAGCGGCCTGCATTCTTTCCCAGGCAACATCATGGATCACAGAAGACAATTTCTTTTGGTACCTATTAAAACCTTCCTTTGACATGCATGGCATATCCAATGTTGAAGTAATATCTTTCATCTGTGTGTAGCTTTGTCCATTCGCTATCATGCTGCTGACCCACGCGGTATTTATTCCCATATACTTCTGTCTTTATCAGGGTTCTCTGATTGTAGAGTGGTTTTAAACCCACACATATTGCACTGAAAAGTATAGCTACTCTCCATCCCTTGCCTTTGTTCTTTGAGCATTACCATGTTGGAAAAAGAGCAACCAAATATATCACTATGGCTACTTATGCGTTTAATTTCGTTAAACAAGTGAGCAGCATCAAAAATTCTCCAGCCATAAACTTCTTGCTCTGGGGATCTAAATTCAGTCACTATCTGCTCTGACCTTTTGCAGGTTTTTTCAGAAGGGGATAGAGGTAGGGGCATGACACCTTCTAAACAGTAAAAACTACTCTGATCAAATGTATCCATCACATTTTGTATTTCAGAGCTTGTTATGGCAGTACTAAGCTCAGACAATTTTGAGCAGCCAGGTGTATCTAGCTCAGACCATTTTGAGCAGCCAGGTGTATCTAGTTCAGACAATTTTGAGCAGCCAGGTGTATCTAGTTCAGACAATTTTGAGCAGCCAGGTGTATCTAGCTTCGGACCATTTTGAGCAGCCAGGTGTACCTTCTTGCTGTTCATTTAAATTATGCCTAGGTAAAACCCTGTCGTTCTCTAGATTTATTTCCTCAAACTGCATATTACGAAGTGACGTAAATGTTTTTGGAGATCTCCTAGAAAATAATTGTTCAACGTCAATCCAAAATTTTATAGATAGTTTACATCCTTGAAAAAAAGAACGAGTTTAAAGTGGGATAGAGATTATTGTTAACTATACGTTGTGTGAAGTAGTACATTGTGCCCCCGAAGGCTTAGTTGTGCAAAAAAGATAATTTTAAGGGCAGATAGTGACAAAACAGTAACCGTAATGAGATTACAAAAGGAGGAGTTAGGGCAGTGATTCCTAACCAGGGTTCCGCGAGAATCTCCAACCTTTGTTTTTATTAATCTGACAATATTTTTTGGACAGTGTGGAGATATATAAATATAGCTCATGTACCCGAGGAAGATGAAGAGAATAGTGCCGATAGTAATATTAAAAGTGAGGTTGGTAAGAATAGTGATAACCCAAGTTCAAGTACCGGAGGACAGTAATTAGTAATAGTAAATAGAAATAGGCAATAAATAATCCTGAAATATTTTATTCAAAAGTATAAATTTTATTATTATTATTATTATTATTATTATTATTATTATTATTATTATTATTATTATTATTATTATTATTACTCGTATTTAACAACCCTAATGATCTATATGTCTATTTTATAATTTACCCTTGTCGTACCTAATGTGCGTTTCCCCGAGATTTTATGAAATATTTTAAGAGTTCTTCTAAAGAAAAAAGGTTGGGAATCACTGGGTTAGGGTCGCTTTCCCACGCAGGAGGCCAAAATATTATTAATATTGGATGCCTTATCAAGCTATTTAGCGTTCAACTTGGTTTATTTTAGGGGAGACTTCAATTAATCTATAATATATACGGATAATATAGATATATCGAGGTGAGTGCTCATAGAAATAAGAATATATAATAAGAGGGCAGGGAGAGGGGTATTGGGTGAGGGGGGTATTGTGTTTTTTTAGAGACCAAAAACAATTATAATGTATTACTTCATCAACAAAGTGGGGGTAGTTAGAGATCTTTACTTTAGTTTACTATTGGTTAGAGAGTAAACAAGACAGTGTTAAATTATTTTCCAAATTAAAACAAAATCGTAGTGAAAGATAACTCCAAATAGTTTCTGAAAGCATCCAATTTCCAAAAGTATGTCGGTGGAACCACACTTCAAATATATTCTAGAGCAGGGGAGCACACAGAAATTATTCTAAAGGAGGATCCAAAGTATAGAAGTTACAAGTCAATAATCAATTAAATCCATTATTACTAAACAAAATACTTAATAACGCTATACAGACTAGACAGCGTTAAATCCAGTTGGGCATGTCTCGCACTCAGGCATGGATTCAAGGGGGTGGGACTAAGGAGCTATAATCCCCCCCTTTTTGAGATATTTTTCAAAAATTAAATTGACGGATTGAAGGGTGCTGTGCTCCTCTGCAGACATACGTCCAATGTGTTCGAACATCACATGTTTCACCCCGTTTACCCCGAACCCTGGCTTTCCCGCTCACTACCCTCCTATCTCACCACTCCTTTGTGTAGTAAAGAGCGTGTTATTTACTATTGACATATTTTCATATTTTAACTAAAATACAGTCACTTGAGTTAGGCATCTTTATTTTTAACAGTTCATTTTTATATTAATTTAAAAATTATACCCCACAAACTAAATGTAAATTCTACAGTGAATATACTTAGAAATTAAAGCTGGCAATCAAATCGAAGGTAACATATATTTATAACCCATATAAGTTTAATCAGAAACAATTAGGTACAAAATATAATTAAAGGGCACCATTTTGAACCTTAGAATTAAAAATTTTTCTCCAGGGGTGAAAAGCCCCTAGGGCACGGACCACCATTTTATTGGTTCCTAAAGATGACCTGGTGGTCTAGGGGTAAGGTGTCAGACTTCTGTGCTGAGGGTCCGGGGTTCAATCCCCAGTCCCGGCACAGATTTATCTGATTGCCAAACTCTTCCTTCACCTCTGACAAGATGTGTATTAATCACAACTTGTGAATGTGAGGAATGCCAGGCCTCCACCGTGGTTCGGATCCCACGTTAAACTGTAGGTCCTCCATTTCATCTCACAATCACCCTACCATTACACATTAGCTAAGTGCGTATAACCCTAATGGGTAGTAAGACGCGGTGTTTATGATCTATTGGTTCCTAAAGGTATTTCTTTTGTGGTGTAGGCACTCCCCCCCTCCCCCCTCATGACATAATCATGGATGCACCACTGCTCACACTGTATCAAGACATTGGGTTATTTTCAACCACTGCTTTAAGGTGATTTAACATTGCTAAATCGTCCCTTTGTATTTAATATTTTATTTATCCTTCATGTTCTCCATGGGGGGCTGGGACCCACTGGACCCCCTTTGTGTGTACGCCCCTGTTCTAGAGGAATATTATTTTTAAAATTTTCTGGGAAAGGGTCACTCCAAATATATTCCAGATACAAATCATTTTAAAAAATCCATCTGACAACTCCAAATTTATTCTAAAAGCATCCTATTTTCAAAAATGTCCAGGTGAGGATCATTTCAAATAGCATTTAAAGATTTACATTTTTTTAAAAATTAGAGAAGACCACTTTAAATAGTTTCTAGAGACATCTATTTTTATTTTTCAATTAAAGGCGAGGACCACTCCAGATGGCTTCTAGAAGCATTTGAGTTAAAAAAAAAAATTTGTAGAAGACTTCTCCAAATAGCATTAAAATAATCTGATTTTCTAAATTTGGGGAGGAGGACATCTCCATATAACTTTTAGGGACATCCAAGTTTCCAACATTTATTGCGAAAAGGGGCAGAGTAAGGGAAAGGTGAAGGGGGGAAGGCAACTTCTCAAAAAACTTATTTTTCGTTTGCCACCGCCGCCTCCCCTTCCACCCTTCTACACAAATAACGTTCCGCCACCAGTGGTAGCAACCAATCCGTGCAACTGGTACAAAATTATGGTGCACCCCTGAACATTTTTTTTTTAAATTTACTTACTACTGTCAACAGGAGAATTTACGGCCAAGAGGTTTACAAGGGCGAAAGTTGAGAAATAGAATTTTATAGCTAAATTTTCATAAATAAGTCCTAGACTTTAATTTTTTTTAATACAGTAGTGATGAATTTTTATTTAACTAGATATATATTTGCTATTCATAAAAATAGAGCCTAAAAAGACATTTCTAAAATCTTACTGTGGACAGGGGTGGATTAAGGTGCAAAAGAAACAAGCGGACACTTGGGGCACCAGTGGCTGCCATGGGTGGAATTTCGTAGCTTGCAATAACTATAGCAAATACTATTTTGATTATAGTACTTATATTTATATAAAATATATTATGTGACTGTATATACAAATACATCATTGGATGCAATTCTTGTATTGTAAATTCTACGTAACCCTTTAGGGTGAAGGTTATCTAATGTACCTAATACTATTTCTTTGTTATGGTACGCAATTAATTATAACTAATGTCAAAACTTTATAGTTCGTTTCATAACTATTCATATAGCCATTTTCCAGTGTAATGGATGGTATGGTATTGTTTACAACTTGATTAAATTATTGCAGACCTCAACAAAGACCCCAGGATTGATTTCATCATCGCCACGATGCTTGAAGGGTGGGGCGGGATGAGGGGTGGCAGAATTATTCTCCGCTTGTGACAATACATTTAGTCTGCCCCTGGCTATAGATATTTCCTTCACCATAACCACCATGGTTTATGATATTAGGCTGATAGTATTGATATAAGAAACCCATTATTAGAAATATATTAGGCCTAACAATTAGCACAGAAAAGTCAACAACCCTAAGAACTCCTCCCCCTCCCCTTCCCCCCCCCCCCACACACACACACACTAAGACCACACAAACATAGATATTCTATATTAGTGGTTCCCATCCTTTTCCAGTTCACAGACCCCCTCAAGCCAATGATAATTCATCGCGGCCCTCTAACCTCCCCAGCCATACATGGTGAGATAAAAACACTTACACATTTATGGTACTCTACGTAACCAATTATATATATAAATATTGTCGAACAGGAAAAAAGAGATTTTTGAGAAAATTGGGAATACCATATATTTTTATATGATGTGAAAATTCAAATAAAAGAAAATTTAAAAATACTAGGGCTTATATTTGTTTCGCGGGCCCCCACAGGTGCCTTCGCAGATCCCTAGGGACCTGCGAACCCAGGTTGGGAACTTCCATCACATTCAATCTCCGAGTGTGGTACAATTAGTATACTTATGTCAAATATAACGTGTGGAGATTATTACTAAATTGGACAAGCGGCCAGGATATTATGGATCATGAAAATGAAATAAATACCGTATGTATGCTAGTAGCTATGTAGCTATGTTCACACAAAACTATTTGCTCCCGAAAATTTATAATGGATAACCTATTAATTTAGTTTTCCTGCCCCAGACAAAGCTGACTAATCTCCAAATTTATTGGTTCCATAGCTTTGTCTTCAAGTTGGGTTGAATCCAACGTTGTGGACATTTCAATGGGAGTGGACTGAGAAAGGTTTACTCTGTCCCGACAATCAGCTTTGTCCTCTCTGCCTGAAGAGAGAAAAACACCTTGTCTGAAAAAAAATAATTATTTAATTTATTGTTATCGATTATTAGTTTTTTATGGCCTACTGTAGGTATATCATGACAAAACACGTTCTAATTTGAGTTAACCGTTTCTTATAGAACATTTATGTTCGCTATTATTATTATTATTATTATTATTATTATTATTAAAATAAATTATATATATATATATATACTTTGTTCTATCAAATAAATGTTTCCACTGCTTTCTTTCTGTTTTTTTGCGGCGAGCACAAATTCGTAATTTTGTTTTTTCCCCTCTACGTTTGTCTTCTTTACGTGTCACGTAATCCATTTAAAAAATAAACAAGAATATGTATCACAAGCAACTAAATAAAAATATATAATTGAAAGTATTTCAAACTTAATAGAAAACTAATTAATTACTGTGCCAAACATTGTTTGGGTCTTAATTATATTAAATGAGCAGACTATATTTTTTAACTCATCACTGATTAAATATGACGGGATTTCTGGAAGTCTGCACGGAAACTTCTCGCCTACCGAGGCGGCCCCCTTAATATTGAAAAAGCAAATTCACACTTACTCATAAATTAAATATATTGCTCAAGTTTTTTATATTGTAGAGCTGATTTTGGAACTTTTTCAGTTGAGACAACCAATCAGGCACTAAACATTGTAATAATTGCTTTAGAGTTAACCTTCACGTATCAGAACTGAATTAATATCTATTAAAATTAAATGTTATCTTGCGTGTAGTAAAAACTTTGTTTTAATATATAGTTATACATATTTTAAGAAATTAAATTGTCCATTATCACTTTGTTACTAATTAGTATACGTACAGTAAATATATACTTTTCCCTCTTATTTATCTTTATGTAATGTTTTTTTTACAGTCCAAGGAATGACCAAATAAATAAATAAATGTTTTATCCAAGCAACAGAATTCAAATTATGGTTCTTTACTTCACAAGACTAGCTTTATGAAACTTCCGGACGGGATTCTAACCGCGTCCTCCTGAATATAGGAGCAACACGGTAAAATGAAACTAACACGCAACCGTTGAACAGTGAACTAGATCCTGTTTTTATACTAATCAATCAGTATGTACTTACTTTGATCCATTAATAAAACGCTTCTTCCCCTTTTTCCATCCTAATTTTTTGCGGCGGGCAGATAGTCGAAGTCTAGTTTTTTCCCCTTTACGGTAGTCCCTTTTGCTTGTGTTATTGTTCATATTAGTTTTAATTTATCGAAAATAACAATATTATTCTATTTTATTTATATATAATTATAATAGCTATCATAAAAAGGCAAAGCATACACAACTGTTCGGAAACACAGGACCAGTTTGTAAACACATTTACAGTAAAAGCTACAATAAATATTATTTTTAATATTTTCTAATGAACACCTAAAACTTAAAAATGTGCCGGCTCACTGTGCGTTGTCTCAACTCTCAACAAGGCGAAGGCAGGCATCCAACTAAAAGAGCGCATGCGCAAGGAGTCAACTGCCTTTCCTTCTTTCTCCGGCTATTCTTTACTTCCAAAGCGTAGATGGAGGATATGGCTGCGCCACTTGATGGCTGAAAAGCATTAGCTTTGACGCATCAAAACAGCAAAAGGAATTAGCAATTATCTTCACATTTTCTGTTGTGACCCTATCAAAAAATGACTTTATTTGTTTTTGAAAGGTTGTGTCTAGGATTATTTATAAGTTACCCTCGTCTCAGAACTGTGACAATATACTTAAGTCCATTTAAAGGTCATTGAAAATGAGCAAGTTTCGAGTTTTCATTAATTTTTTATATACATAGATTATCAAAATGTAAGGTTGATAATAATAAATAAGCATGTTCCCCACCTTTATCTTCCTTTTGGCTTAAGTCAAGTTTGTAAAAAATTAAACACTACCTAACCATCGCGTATTTCCTGAACGTCTGCAACGCATTCCAACTCTCTGGTAGGCGGCCCCCTTAAAGTGCTTTTGATTTTGACTAACCAATGTGTGGGCAGTCCCATTTGAATACATTGAATTAATGGTTTTGAGGCATACTTGGCTTGTTTCCAACTTACTATTGCTTCCTCAAAAACCCGAGTACGTATTATTATTATTATTATTATTATTATTATTATTATTAGCACTGCATCTTACTACTCGTTCGGGTTGTACGCACTTTCGCTAATGTGTAATGGTAGGGTGGCTGTGAGATGAAATGGAGGACCTACAGTTTAACGTGGAATTCGAACCACGGTGGAAGCCTGGCATTCAACACATTCACAAGTTGTGATTAATACACGTCTTGTCAGAGGTGAAGGAAGGGTTTGGCAATCAGATAAATCTGTGCCGGGACCGAGGATTGAACCCCGGACCCTCAGCACAGAAGTCTGACACCTTACTCCCTAGACCACCAGGTCAATCTCTGAGTACGTATTGATTATGGAATAAATGCGTCCGCCAATGATTAAAAAGATTTACTATCCGCTTCTGTGGCCGAATGCTCTAAGGCATCACACTCGTGTTAAACTGGCCCTGCTAAAGAGGGAGATATCGGTGTTCAATAACTAATCGGGTCTACTGAGGGTAGTTTTTCTTAAATGGTTTCTCACTCTCCTTCCCCGCAAATGCGGGTGGATTACCTCTAAAATACCTATTTCCTCATACCTACGCCATTAAAGTAATTATAATAAATATATTCTGATATACCTGAACAGGTAGTAAGACGCGGTGATAAAAAACAATAACACTTTTATTTGTAAAACATCACTATGAGAGCCCATATCACGACCGATTATCCACATGTTTACGATAAAATCAGTACACGTACCCAAGGGTGGCTTACTTTATTCATTATTTGATAACAATGAAATTGGGACCAGTTGAAAAAACAATTGTTCTTTTTAAATATGGTGAAATAGTTTCAATGTTTTCAAATATATTGTTTTTTTAAAGTAGAGCACAGAAGATCACTGGTCCGAGCTTTACTACCTTCGTTAGGTGTTATCCGTGGGGTGAGACGGGCTCTCAAGGAAAATGTACGAATAGAGCTAAGTCTAATGAACTGCGCTCTCCTTGAAAGAAACAATGAAGCAAACCCCCTGTAGTTTGTATGATCGGTAAAACTCCGGCCTTTCATAACAGAGTCAGATGCGCTGACCGCTCTACTAATCATGCTTATCGAGCTGTTTAAAACCTCAACATAGATAAATAAGAACGAGGCGAAGTATGTTTTACCCCCCACACTTATTTACTCACCTTGTCTATGGCACTAGGAGCTCGAAAGTTAATAGGCGCAATTACAAGAGGACGTTACCTATCCCTATCTTGAGATAGTTGTACCTAACTACTCTACAATCTATCCCTATCTTGAGGTAGTTCCATCTAGCTCCCCTACAATCTATCCCTATCTTGAGGTAGTTCTATCTAGCTCCCCTACAATCTATCCCTATCTTGAGCAAGTTCTATCTAACTCCCCTACAATCTATCCCTATCTTGAGCTAGTTCTATCTAACTCCTCTACAATCTATCCCTATCTTGAGCTAGTTCTATCTAACTCCCCTACAATCTATCCCTATCTTGAGGTAGTTCTATCTAGCTCCCCTACAATCTATCCCTATCTTGAGCTAGTTCTATCTAACTCCCCTACAATCTATCCCTATCTTGAGGTAGTTCTATCTAGCTACCCTACAATCTAACCCTATCTTGAGCTAGTTCTATCTATCTCCCCTACAATCTACCCCTATCTTGAGCTAGTTCTATCTAACTCCCCTACAATCTATCCCTATCTTTAGCTAGTTCTATCTAACTCCCCTACAATCTATCCCTATCTTGAGGTAGTTCTATCTATCTCCCCTACAATCTACCCCTATCTTGAGCTAGCTCTATCTAGCTCCCCTACAATCTATCCCTATCTTGAGGTAGTTCTATCTAGCTCCCCTACAATCTAACCCTATCTTGAGCTAGTTCTATCTAACTCCCCTACAATTTATCCCTATCTTGAGCTAGTTCTATCTAACTCCCCTACAATCTATCCCTATCTTGAGGTAGTTCTATCTATCTCCCCTACAATCTACCCCTATCTTGAGCTAGCTCTATCTATCTCCCCTACAATCTATCCCTATATTTAGCTAGTTCTATCTAGCCCCCCCTACAATCTATCCCTGTCTTTAGCTAGTTCTATCTAGCCCCCCTACAATCTACCCCTATCTTGAGCTAGTTCTATCCAGCCCTCCTACAATCTATCCCTATCTTGAGGTAGTTCTATCTAGCTCCCCTACAATCTATCCCTATCTTGAGCTAGTTCTATCTAGCCCCCCTACAATCTATCCCTATCTTGAGCTAGTTATATCTATCTCCCCTACAATCTACCCCTATCTTGAGCTAGCTCTGTCTATCTCCCCTATAATCTATCCCTATTTTTAGCTAGTTCTATCTAGCCCCCCTACAATCTATCCCTAACTTTAGCTAGTTCTATCTAGCCCCCCTACAATCTACCCCTATCTTGAGCTAGTTCTATCCAGCCCTCCTACAATCTATCCCTATCTTGTTGTAGTTCTATCTAGCTCCCCTACAATCTATCCCTATCTTGAGCTAGTTCTATCTAGCCCCCCTACAATTTATTCTTATCTTGAGCTAGTTCTATCTAGCCCCCTTACAATCTATTCCTATTTTGAGCTAGTTCTATCTAGCTCCCCTGCAATCTATCCCTATCTTGAGCTAGCTCTATCCAGCCCCCCTACAATCTATCCTATCTTGAGTAGTTCTATCTAGCTCTCCTACAATCTATCCCTATCTTGAGCTAGCTCTATCTAGCTCCCCTACAATCTATCCCTATCTTTAGCTAGTCTATCTAGCGCTTCTATAGTCTATCCCTATCTTGAGGTAGTTATATCTAGCTCCCCTACAATCTATCCTTATCTTGAGCTAGTTCTATCTACCCCCCTACAATCTATCCCTATCTTGAGCTAATTTATCTAGCCCCCTTACAATCTATTCTTATTTTGAGCTAGTTCTATCTAGCTCCCCTGCAATCTATCCTATCTTTAGCTAGTTCTATCTAGCCCCCCTACAATTAATCCCTATCTTGAGCTAGTTCTATCTTGCCCCCTTACAATCTATTCCTATTTTGAGCTAGTTCTATCAAGCCTCCTACAATCTATCCTATCTTTAGCTAGTTCTATCTAGCCCCCCTACAATCTATCCCTATCTTTAGCTAGTTCTATCTAGCCCCCCTACAATCTACCCCTATCTTGAGCTAGTTCTATCAAGCCCTCCTACAATCTATCCCTATCTTGAGGTAGTTCTATCTAGCTCCCCTACAATCTATCCCTATCTTGAGCTAGTTCTATATAGCCCCCCTACAATTTATCCCTATCTTGAGCTAATTCTATCTAGCCCCCTTACAATCTATTCTTATTTTGAGCTAGTTCTATCTAGCTCCCCTGCAATCTATCCCTATCTTTAGCTAGTTCTATCTAGCCCCCCTACAATTTATCCCTATCTTGAGCTAGTTCTATCTTGCCCCCTTACAATCTATTCCTATTTTGAGCTAGTTCTATCTAGCTCCCCTACAATCTATCCCTATCTTGAGCTAGTTCTATCTATCCCCCCTACAATTTATTCTTATCTTGAGCTAGTTCTATCTAGCCCCTTTACAATCTATTCCTATTTTGAGCTAGTTCTATCTAGCTCCCCTGCAATCTATCCCTATCTTGAGCTAGCTCTATCTAGCTCCCCTACAATCTATCCCTATCTTTAGCTAGTTCTATCTAGCCCCTTTACAATCTATCCCTATCTTGAGGTAGTTCTATCTAGCTCTCCTACAATCTATCCCTATCTTGAGCTAGCTCTATCTAGCTCCCCTACAATCTATCCATATATTTAGCTAGTTCTATCCAGCCCCCCTACAATCTATCCCTATCTTGAGGTAGTTCTATCTAGCTCTCCTACAATCTATCCCTATCTTGAGCTAGCTCTATCTAGCTCCCCTACAATCTATCCCTATCTTTAGCTAGTTCTATCTAGCGCCCCTACAGTCTATCCCTATCTTGAGGTAGTTATATCTAGCTCCCCTACAATCTATCCTTATCTTGAGCTAGTTCTATCTAGCCCCCCTACAATCTATCCCTATCTTGAGCTAGTTCTATCTAGCCCCTTTACAATCTATTCCTATTTTGAGCTAGTTCTATCTAGCTCCCCTACAATCTATCCCTATCTTGAGCTAGATCTATCTAGCTCCCCTACAATCTATCCCTATCTTTAGCTAGTTCTATCTAGCCCCCCTACAATCTACCCCTATCTTGAGCTAGTTCTATCCAGTCCATCTCATTAGATCCTATCCCTATCTTGAGATAGTTCTACCCAGTTTATCTCATTACACCTGTACCTATCTTTAGCTGGTTCTATCCAGTCCACCTCATTACATCCCAACCCTATCTTGAGATTAGCCTAACAATGTCTTGTTACGAGTACCGTGTATGTAACTCATCATTATGTAACCTCGCTGACTCCCCAGTAGCCTCATCCCTTTTTGGACCAAATATCTTCCTAAGCACCTTGTTTTCGAATAGCCTAAATTTATTCTTGGCATGTTAGTTAAGAGAGCACGTTTCACACCCATAGAGAACAACTCCCCACAAACTCATTACTAGAGCCCAATTTTCTTCTATGTATCAGAGGTGTGGTAGGAAAATAAAGCCATCCACATAGTTTTTCATAAGAAAATCAAGCTATAGCTATCATCACAATTACTCATATCTGGAAAACTATTATCTTAGGGATAGCGTTATATCTGCGATTGACTTTGAGATGCAGGAGACTAAGGATCGATCCTCGGCTGGGTATACTGATATTGGTTTACCCTCTCCACCCCCTCACCCCCATTTGGTTTTCAACCCTTTCACCCAGTAGTAAATTCCCCCTCCTATTCTTGTATGCTCTTAAAAAAGATAGTTTAAGCCAATACTAACAAACACAACGGAACTAAAATGCACAACTACGAATATCTTAAACTACGCTCAAGTGGTCAGTGTCAGACTAGCATTGCTATCTAGTGTCATCGATAGGAAGTTCACGTCTCGAATATTTACGTGATACCTTCAATTTTATTTTGCAGCCCATCTCCAAATTAATTCGCATACCACCCGCCTCGGTGGCGTTGTTGGCTAACGTGCCAGTCGTGTTGAGCTCGACCGCTGAGGACGGGGAGATCGAGGTTCGAATCTCGGTCGAGTGAACTGGGGTGGTTTTTCCTAAATGGTTTTCTACTCTCCCTCCACGCAAATGCGGGTTCACTTCCTCTAAATTCAACCTTCCCCATTCCTAATCCATTAGTGTAATTAGTACTTAAGCGTATAACCCGAACGGGTAGTAAGACGCGGCGCTAAATATTATAATTCGGATACCCTTCCTTAATCTATGTGGTATCATTTTTTTAAATGGATTTGTATTAAATGTAATATTTTTAATGCCACTACTATTACTGCTATTAATAATTTTAGTAACCCACTTAGGTGGTAGCATGGTCTAAGGCGTCACTCTAGCAATATACTGGACTGCCGATGGTTGGGATAAAGGGTATAAAATCCCGATGTAATGTATTTAAGAGTGATTTTCCCCTAAAGGTTTTTCCACTCTCCCTCTAACGCAAATTTGGGTACAATCCCTTTTAACTCAACCTTATTAAACCTCACCACGTTGGATTTATTAGTAACAGACGTGTAACCAAAACGGTGCGCAGAAAAAAAATTAATTAGAAGTAACGTTACAGCAAATATAAACAAAAGTGACTCGATAAAGAAGCAAGAAATTACCGCTAAAGCCTACATAGATCCCTAGATGTGCTCAGACCACGGTACTCAGAGTAGCCTACAGCTCGCGGTCTTCTAAGACTCTTAATAGATTCTTCAGAAGATTGGTGCGTTGGCATACCAATCATCTGTACATGGACCCTATTGCGAGAAGGATTGGCCCAGTGAGCCACGTAAAAGGTTCAGAACGCAAGACAACTGATTGGGAAGGAAATGAATGGGCTAATACCGATCGTGACTCAAATATTCGAGTTAGTCTAAGCATGAACTCGTGACCCCTAAGGCGAGGAGGGAAGGAGGGAAGGCAAACATGTTTTTTATGTGAAAGGTGGAGTCGATACTGTCTCCCTATCTGTTTACCTCGATACGTCACAGGACTTGAGTGAATAAATGGACTATCGTACATTTAGGGTCAGCAGAGATCGGACTGTCGGTCGAACTACTGACTTTAAGTCTGGAGGTCAGGGTTTGGTCCCTACTGGGTGAATTTGGGAGAGGTTGTTTTATATTAGTTATTTTTAGCACCACGTCTTACTACCCGTTTGGGTTATACGCTTGTATAATAATTGCGCTAATGGTTTTAAGGATAAGGAAGGTTATATTTAATCGAGGTTTACCCACATTTTCATGGAGGTAGAGTGGAAAACCATTTTGGAGACACCACCCTACACCCGACTGAGATTCGAACCTCGATCTCCCCGCCATCGGTGGTCTAGTCTACTGCGAGAGTAGCGCGTTAGACCATTCGGCCACAGAAGCGGGTTTTATATTAGTTGCTTTCTGTCCTTTCTCCAAAAGAATTCTGACGCGTTTCCTTAAAATGTACTTTCCTCCTAATGTGTTCTTAGATTGAATAATGTAACCCCCATTCAATTTTTTGTGGGCTCATTTAAAAGGAATGTAGAATTTATAAGAAGCGTTTCTGCATTTGCATAAAGTGTGAGTGAGAGGTCATTTAAGTAAAGCCTGCGTTGCTGGTCGCATGGTCCAATTCGACTGGGGGGCTGCACACTTAATGTACAGTACAATCAATTTTGACAAAACACGGTAGTTCGCCAATCAAAAATAGCTCAACTAGAACAACTATTTTTTACATTTTGCTTTAAGAACAATGGTTTTTTTTAATTGCGTAAAATACCCGCTGTTTGAGAATGTATAATTATTTATAAAGAATGAATATACCTAATTGGTAAACATGGGTCCGACATCTTAGCTCAGTCGGTAGCGTGTTTGTCTACTTACAGTAGGTAAAGGACCCAGATTCGATTCCTGGCATGACCGAATAATTTATCACTGGTGAAATATGGGTTTCCCTTTTCAGATTGAGGAATTAACGGCCGGAGGACTGGGCGTTGTGTCTATATTAGATTTAAGAAGTTTATAGATCGTGTGTTGATATAGTCGGTAGGTTCAGAACGTGCACGTTAAATAACTTAAATAATTATTTTTAATGGCAAAACATGCCAAAAAGCTGCGCCAACCACATCTAAAGGCCGATTGCGGCCTTATGGCTGTAAGTTTCCTACCCCTGTCTAACACTCTATTCTCGTGTTGTAATGGACTACCCCTGTCTAACTCTCTATTCTCGTGTTGTACTGGACTACCGCTGTCTAACTCTCTATTCTCGTGTTGTACTAGACCACCCCTGTCTAACTCTATTCTCTTGTTGTACTGGACTACCCCTGTCTAACTCTCTATCCTAATGTTGTACTGGACTACCCCTGTCTAACTCTCTATTCTCGTGTTGTAATGGACTACCCTTGTCTAACTCTCTATTCTCGTGTTGTACTGGACTACCCCTGTCTAACTCTCTATCCTAATGTTGTACTGGACTACCCCTGTTTAACTCTCTATTCTCGTGTTGTAATGGACTACCCTTGTCTAACTCTCTATCCTAATGTTGTACTGGACTACCCCTGTCTAACTCTCTATCCTAATGTTGTACTGGACTACCCCTGTCTAACTCTCTATTCTCGTGTTGTACTAGACCACCCCTGTCTAACTCTATTCTCGTGTTGTACTGGACTACCCCTGTCTAACTCTCTATCCTAATGTTGTACTGGACTACCGCTGTCTAACTCTCTATTCTCATGTTGTACTGGACTACCCCTGTTTAACTCTCTATTCTCGTGTTGTACTGGACTACCCCTGTCTAACTCTCTATTCTCGTATTGTACTGGACTACCCCTGTCTAACTCTCTATTCTCGTGTTGTAATGGACTACCCCTGTCTAACTCTCTATTCTCGTGTTGTAATGGACTACCCTTGTCTAACTCTCTATTCTCGTGTTGTACTGGACTACCCCTGTCTAACTCTCTATTCTCGTGTTGTAATGGACTACCCTTGTCTAACTATCTATCCTAATGTTGTACTGGACTACCGCTGTCTAACTCTCTATTCTCGTGTTGTACTAGACCACCCCTGTCTAACTCTATTCTCGTGTTGTACTGGACTACCCCTGTCTAACTCTCTATCCTAATGTTGTACTGGACTACCCCTGTCTAACTCTCTATTCTCGTGTTGTACTGGACTACCCCTGTCTAACTCTCTATTCTCGTGTTGTACTGGACTACCCCTGTCTAACTCTCTATTCTCGTGTTGTACTGGACTACCGATGACAAGAAGACTGAGGTTTGAATCCCGGTAGGGTTTGATGTGCGGGACTTTTCCTACATGATTTTTTACTCTAACTTCAAGCAAATTTGGGTACATTTTCTCTCAATTTCTATCTTTCACATCCCTATTCCATTGAGGTAGTTTATATTTGCGCTAAAGGGCACTAAGACGTAGGAAAAAAGAGAAAAAAAAGGAAAATCCTTTCAATCACTTAATCGGATTTGAAATCAGTTTCCCGTCACCAGAAACCCAGTTAAGACAAGACTAACACCTTAATTACCTGCTTCAGTGGCTGCATATCTCAGGCGTCGCTCTCGGTGGTAGGCTAGACACATAGCACCAATGATAATATTAGTGAAATAATATACACTGTTACTTATCTCTATGGCATCAGGAACTAGGAACACTGTTACAGAAAAATAGAGGAAAGAGAAACATCTTTGCTCACCAAAGATCTTAAGAATCAAATTAATTTTCTAAGACCTGAAAAAAAAGTATATAATATATTTACTATAACTAACACATTATTGGTTTTATAAAATTATATTTCAAATAAAAGATTTTTAGTTTTAATCTTATTACAACTTTACAGTGATAAGCTATTTTGTATTTCAAATCGTTGTGGAGAAATTATGAAAATTGAAATATTTTCCCTTATGTAAAGTACACTCTTAAACTCATTTTCATAAGAAAATAAGAGTTGCCATCTTAATAATAAAAATAAACAGTGTCTAGATATAAAATTTAATCAAAATCGTTAGAGTGAATTTTGAGAAAATCAATTTTTTTTCTCTCTTTTTGCCCTTCAGTAAACTACCCTTAATTTAAGGTTTAGATGTCTTATTCCAAAAATCTGCCGAGGGACCTTATGAAAATCCAAGATACCAAGTCTTAGCCCAATCGGTAAACTAGCTCCAGCTCTAGCCCAAAGTATAGACAGACAGACGGACAGCATTGAAAAAACAACTTTTTTTGTTTCAAGGGGTCATAAAATTTCGACATTTATCAAAATCTCGAGTTCAATTTTTTTTTTTTTTTACGATCACAGTACTTTAATGTGCATCCATTAACTGATTTATCTTAAGGGTTGTATTATCATCGCACTTGGTGTCCATCGAAGTTAAAATTCCGCTGAGTACACTCGGAAAGGTTTTTCAAAATGTGGCTTATCGCTGTTCTCTTCCAACTATCTCTCCAATTATGGTGTATTTGTCATGGCCATCCTTGGAATTTGAAGATCACTTTTTCTTTTCCTTTAAAATGTTGATCATCAAATCCCACTATGTTCATGACAGCTATTAAAAAAAACTGTTTATATTATTATGTTTAAAAATTAAAACTGAGCGTGTCTACTAATAATATTGCGCAACTGGTCTACATCAATCGTAGCCCTGTAGTGAAGTGATTATCCAGTACTATCCAGTACTATCCAGTGATCAGGGGACGCCTGAGAGTACTAATCGTACATCCTTCCCGTGGAGGCTTTTTCTATGTTCTGATTGAGATGAGGTGATGGTGATAGGGAGCATGAGGCTGTGGAACCAGTGGAAACGTCTAATCCTAACTTAAGCCTAATTAATCAAACCCTGGTGACCATTGGGATAATTCCCCATTCGGGAATAATACCCGCGGTACCAGCCGGGAATCAATCCCGGGATTTCTAAGCACGTAACCAGGTGGACTGACTACTACACCACGGGGTCGGTTAGCGTATATACTGACGCAATGTTTTATTTATTTTAGTAAAAAAAAAGTTTTAAATACTTGCCAAAATACTGGCCTTGACCCACGTTCTCTTCCATCCCACCCTAACGACTCTACCTACTTGGGAAAATCGAAGCTATTTTGCGAAACGGGTTGCATCTTAACTTGACGCACCAAAGCAGTCTAAGCACTAATAAACTTATACATCAATTTACGAAACAGACCAAAAAAAGAGTGAAGAAAATGACAGTTTACACTGCTAGGTCTCTTTTCCACCCGCTGATAGCACTTTCCCTCTTCCACTGACGGGTATACACACTCACTTTACTATTTGCGCCTGGACAGCACTGGCCACCATTTAAAAATTATACTTTTCTTGTTTTTATTCTATACACCAAGGGCATAGAAAGATAATTTTTCAAAGGAGGGTCGTTGTAAAATTGTATTAAATCATTAGCCAATAAAAGTTTTTATAAATATATGTGGAACCTTCCAAGGGAGGTCAACCCAATTACCAGGGGGTCCGGATCACTGGGCCCACTCCTTTTGACGCCCTTGATAGACACAAATATGTTCCCACGTAATTTTGTAAACTACATCCAGGCAGAAAGATCCTACAGGCCATAAAATAAACCAAATAGCCTGAGTTGTAGACGATTTAAACTAAAATGTATTTGAAAAGAAAAAACTATTTCAAGATCAAGAAAATAATGTTGGGACAACATAAGAATTTTGTTTATAGTTATTTATAAATCTATTGTTTTGGTTTCAAGGTTATATCTTTGAAACTGACCTAATAAAACGTAAATAGGCCTACATAAACATGTTAAATCCTATCTTGATTTAACACTACGTCACAGGTCGGCAACTTACTTAAGTTAGGTAAGTTTCAGAAATATATTAATTAAATTTAAAAATGACCCCTGGACCTGGGAATCGAAGCCCAGGACCTTAAGCTTAGTATGCCAATGCTCTAACCACTGAGCTATCCAGGAGTCTTCCCGTGCTCATGGTCATTCTCCACCTATATTTTAAGGCAGAGTCTGTAATGGACGTGCGGAAATCGTCAGATACATATGAGTGATCAATTAAGCCTACGAGACATCTTAGATTCAGGAGGGCTTTATGCTGCTAATATTACAAATACAACTGTACGAATGCGCATATCATGAGGGATTAAATAGCAAAGATATTGTATTGTTTGGGTTCGACCTCCGTCCAGGTGTCATTTTTAAATTTAAAGAATATGAAATTTAGATGCGGCTATAGCCGTAATTAACAAATATCAAGTTTCAGAAAGCTAAAATGAATGGAAAGACGCGCAGCAATAAACAAATGTTGGTATGAAAAATCCCTAAACAAAAGCAACCCACCAAGCTAATGTAGCTAACTACACATTAGGAGCGGCTCTGATAATCGTCATCTTTAAACATTCCTTTCAGAACTTCAAGAGCCACTTGATGAACTTCTGAGGGGGGAAAAAAATCTCGAAACCTCTCTCACTACTTGTTCTTTGAACACAAAATCCCAAACCCCGGCCTGAGGTAATGCAGTGTAGCTGATTCGTGACTACAGAATAACTTTTTGGGAAAAGTTCCACCGTCAAACGATGAACACTCGTTTACAAAAAACTTGGATTCGAACCCCAATTGGGATCAATAAAATTGGTCTTCCTTTGGACTGAAAAATTGAAAAACCAGTGATCCTGATTAAAACATAAGCGTAGACCAATAAACATTTAACTTCACTTGTCTCAAGCGCTTGAGAAAATAGTTATGTTACTTATGTATTGAATCTGTGGTCCTCAAGCAGTGTTGGTGTTTTTGGGCTCTGGGAGAAATATAAAAGCTGATAGTTACAATATTTACAGTCCAAGTTCACTTAGTCAACAATACTTTGTACCACATTGCATTACATGTCAAATGTGCATCAAATACAAAGTATAGTAAAAATGTTGTCTTCAATTGATTGATAAACAGGTACTGTACATTAATGGAATTTCGTCTTCTGCAAGAAGAAAGGGAGTTAGTATATTCATTTGGGTGGTCCACATGTACACACTGTAATGATATGGAATTATACATCCCAGTAATTTATTATTCACATTTGTATTCAAAATTACGATATTAGAAATGCGAGCGGGTAGTAAGATATATTTATGTTAAGTTGCAAGGTATGGCGACATCTTTCTACGTCTCTGTTTGAAAAGCCAACTCAGTCTTGTAAATAGAAACGCACCTGGATGACCACACCCTTTTTCTTTTGGGAAGTTTCGAGAAGGAAATGTCGCTATATATATCTCTTCAAGGTACGCATCTCTTCACTTGCCTTCCTGACGAGGAGCCGAGTAGGTTGAGTCTATGACATATTAATCTATATTCTAAATTTCACGTGTCGGGAATTATCATGCATATAACGCAATAGTCGGGCTCTTATTAAAATCTACAACGTGTGAGATATCTATCAAAAAACTGTTTATCTACTAAAAATAAAAACTATAAAACACCAGAAATTTGTTTTCTAAAATAAGACATTATCCCTTTTTAATTATTATAATACAGAATAACAAACTTGAAACCAATTCAATAATTATATAAAATATCACACTAATTGTGGCGAACAAACAAATAATATATCTGGCTAGCTCTTTTATACGTTACAACTCATTTTACCTGGTAAGGTAGCACTCTCGCCATGATGGACTACACTATGGCCCTATCTTATAAACTGCACCATAGTGTAATTCATCAAGGTAAGATTTTGTTAGCTTAAAAGGTGACAAGTTTACCTTGCATAGCCCCAACATGGTGCAACTTATAAGATAGAGTCATAGTGTAATACGTCAAGGTAAGATATCTACCTTTCAGGATAAACGAAATGTAGAGTACATAAAACGATTTGATAACAACTGTACTAAACAACTATTGTGTAACCCGCCTCGGTGACGTAGTTGGCTAACGCGCCAGTCGTGTTGAGTCGGACCACCGAGGACGGGGAGATCGAGGTTCGAATCTCGGTCGGGTGAACTGGGGGTGGTTTTTCCTAAATGGTTTTCCACTCTCCCTCCACGTAAATGCGGGTTCACTTCCTCTAAATTCAACCTTCCCATTTCCTAATCCATTAGTGTAATTAGTACTTAAGCGTATAACCCGAACGGGTAGTAAGACGCGGTGCTAAAAAAAAAACTATTTTGTATAGATATATCATTAGTCACAATTTAATTGAACGTAGTAATATATCATTGGTAAGGCATCCGTTCAATACAAGAGCTATTCAGCACTTAAGGGGTAGGCGCACATTATGTAGAATCACATTGGCTCGTATCGTTCCGCGCTGACTTGGAAACTATTCCTGATTTGATTTATTTGCTCATTTTCACACAAATTAAATTAAGTTAAAATAAACCAATTAGTTGTTGTACAATCAAATGTGCATGGATCCTCAGAGGGCAGTAGAGAGAGATTAAAATGAATCAAAAAGAATCCACTAGATTTATTCTAAAAATAAAGTTTGAATCCATTTTGTGAAGAAAAAAAAACTGACAATACATCCACTGAAAAGTCTAACTTTGACCCCTGACCTTGACCTTTGTAAAGATAACGCTTTAGACCACACGGCCACAGGTGCAGGCAAGGATAGTGGGAGATAGTGCCAGCCAGATAAACTATTGTTTTAGATATTTCGACCTTCTTCAACAATTATTATTCTTGAAAATGTGTTGTTTTTTTTGTGGGCCTACCAAATATTACTACTCTTTCAGACTGTACGAACATTAAAGATGTTTATTATAAGCCTTAAAATACGAGTGAAGAATTACACCTGGACACGGGACGATTCCTGGATAGCTCAGTGGTTAGAGAATCGATGTACTAAGCCTAGTGTCCCGGGTTTGATTCCCGTGTCCAGGTGTCATTTTTCAATTTAAAGAATATAATAAACCTTAAGATAATCCATAAAGACACTTGGAACTAACATGATTAAAATCCGCATCGGTGGGCACGTGGTCTAAATGTCAGGTTCATTAAGCCTGTTTATTCAATTAGGTTAGGGTTCTAATACTGATCCTGTGTATTGAAGGTGTTTTTTTGATAAAATTGTTCCCCACCCTCCCTCCACGCTAATAGGGGCATTTCCTCAAAGTTGCCTCATACATGCCACAAATTAGTGTATGTTCGTACATCCAGGACGATGGTAATATGTCATGGCAAATAAATAAGTATAATTCTAGAGGATAGAAATTTGCCCCAAAACACGATTTTAGCGAGTTAGTATTGTTTTGATCCGCGGAGTCTCCGAGACTTGTACCCTGTATTTTCACTGTATGCTATTACTACAAACGATTGTTATATTTTGGAATGGAACCTCGCCACAATAATACAGTGTCCCCCCTCTTCTCGCCCCCTTCCACCGTTTTCGACTGTTTGTTTACACAATGCCACGGGTAAATATATCGTAACGAAATGTCTTGGATCATTTCCTGCTGCGGTCAACGCAACACGTAGAGAAAATGTCGGCCTTTGAATTCGTTTCACAAGGGCATTGTGGCTCGTTGGTTTGAACATTCATGGAATATAATATTTCTTCTTGTTTGTGTGTGTGCTTGTCTATTCAACTATCATCTATAATGACCAAGTGCCATTAATTTAACGACTGACACCTTGGCTCAGTCGGTAGAATGTCTGTCTTTTGAGCTAAGGGTCCCTAGTTCGATTCCTGGCACGATTGAAAAATTTTTATTGGAGAAATATGGCTTCCCCATTTCACGGGGATGAATTAAAATTCATGGGCTGGATGTTGTGTCTTTTCTAGATTAAATCTAGTATATTAGTAGTGTATTGATATAATAATTCGGTTCAGAAAGTGCACGTTAAATACCCCAAATTAATTAACAAAATGGATTAATTCCAAATGCATAAAATGATACTCGAAAATAAAACAAGTAGGCCCCTTAAATATAATTGTTTCTTAATGGGAGTAAGGCTACGGCCAGACGAGCTGTAAAATACTGCCAAAAACGGCAGTAAAATAAAGCTGCTACAAAGTGTAAGAGGCCAGACGACGGCTGTAGTGCTGAATCTTCAGGCTACACTAGCAACAATTATCTTTTGTGTGCAGCTGTGAAAATGAAATAAAGGTGATAAATCCTAATGCCAAATTGTGTTTTGCGTGCTACTTGTCCGACGTCAGCACCATCTTAAAAGAGAAATAAAGTGGTGGATCCATCCCATCATTAATGGCCGAGAAACACATGAGTAGTTTGTTTTACTTTATGAAAAACAAACTGTACCTAACCTATAAAATTATAAAATGTCAATTAGTTCGTTTGACTACCAAATTAGTTGTTTTTTTCAAAACTGAACCCATCTCAAGCTTCCCCTGCTAGAGCTTCCATTACGCTAGACCAATATTGCAATTTCAAATCGCGCTTTTTGTGCTCTATACACTTAACGTCATACAGACATAGATATGTTTATACCTCAATAATGAGATGATCGCTATCTACTGAATAGATATCCATTTTGGAACAAAATGGTAAATAAAATAAAGAGAACACTCGAGGCAGGAATATGACGCCGCTATAAAATACTGCACGACTTTCGCTGTAAACTGTCGCCAGAATTATGGGTCCAGGCCACAGACAAATAATATACCCAGACACTCAACCTCCAGGTTAAAATGGTTGCGCTCCTTTTGGCAGCTTGAGTCCTTCACCACTAGGATCGCTGCGGTTAGTCCTATAACCACCCAACAGTGACACTAGCGCAGCCCAGTGTTGAAGGTCTCAAGCTGGCAAAAGGAGCGCAGTGAAACCCCCGTAAGGCTGAGAGTCTGTTTAATATTTGTCTGTGGCCCAGGCCTATTTGTCTGCGACACGACCTTGAAATGAGTTCCACTTTCTAAATAAGCAGTAATTTACATTTTCATGCTTGATTTTACTGCGGGTTTTGGCAGTATTTTTCAGCCCGTCTGGCCGTAGCCTTAGAGTATGCAAATATAAACAACACACATTAGAAATATTTATTAGAAAGAGATACAATGCAAATACTCTTCAATAAAGTTGTACTGTTGAAAATGTGTTATGTTAATGTAATGCACATATTGTGTGAAGTGTTTTCACTCAAGTGAGCTGCTTATCGGATTGCTAAGACGCGTTGCAGAGGCTCAGAACTCCCGCCTGATCTAAATATAGGTTTACAAACCTTATATTTTAAGATTTATAATAATAAAAAATACTATGATCAAATAAAATTATCTCATTTTCAAGGACGACCAAAGTGTCGCACTTTTTAGATTAAGGTAACTTGTGAAAAGCATAGTTATGACTTTCCTTAAATGAATAAAGTTATCTTTAATAGGCGCTCAGTATTTTTATTATCTTTGATTAATGTTTAAGAAGTTTTTAAGCTTTAGACCTTTCATTCTGATTAATGAAATATATTTCAGTGAAAGAATGTTCTCCTTAAAGTATGTGCCGGTCTTAATTTATTGATTGTGAATACAAAGAAGTGCACTTATTGTATAAAGGATGAGTAAGAATTCACTAAAACAAGCAAAGTTGTAGATTTTAGCTTGAGAGAATGTGATTTAGATCCAAAAAGATCGCATTAAATGTGTATTGTTCCACAATGGGACGTCCCATACTTTGTTTGGACAAACCCATGTGCATTTGATTTAATTTCAGACCATAATTTAAAACTTGGGTCGGTCTAAAATACAAGTATCCCAAAAATCTTAACGGAGACCACCAACATCAAATTTTAGAAATTTTTAAGATAAGATAGAAAACTCGTTAGAAAGATATTTCCTTCGTCCTAAGAGCCCTATTATTACAAATAAGAAAGGCGCAACCATAAAATGTCCAACGAAAGTTATTTCAAACTAATAAAATTGCAACTAAACTAAACACTGTAAAAATGGTTGATGTATGTCGAGATATTTGAAAGAAGAAAAATGACTGTTATTTTTAGTTAATGGCGTCTAATAACAGGGTAGACACAAGTTATTACTATCAGAGGAATTATTTATGTGTATCAACTCACCAAAATTATGTAGGTCACTGTTGCGTGGAAAATTATGTGTATTATGTACTCTCATCGTGTGTGTAGTGTGTGTGTTTTGTGTGTGTGTGTTGTGTGTGTGTGTGTGTGTGTGTGTATGTGTGTGTGTTTTGTGTGTGTGTGTGTGTGTGTGTGTTGTTGTGTGTGTGTGTGTGTGTGTGTGTGTGTTGTGTGTGTGTGTGTGTGTGTGTGTGTGTGTGTGTGTGTGTGTGTGTGCGGTGCAGATTGACATTTTGGTTCGTACAGGACGTTTCACTCGCTCTCAGCCACTGAGTTTCCTTTATAACTTTCAAACTAATGTACGTAACTGGCGTATGAGAATCACCCTGGAACTGAGGGTGAACGAAACACCCTGTATTATAAATATAGGCATTTATTAAATATTGCAATTAAAATTGGTAGTTAAAATGCTATTTGTTTTTATTTTAATAAATCACGAATTTATAAAGAAAGTTTGGTTTATTTTTTGACATAATTTCAAATATAGACTTAAACAAAACTAAACACAATATAGCTATTATTTTGTATAAAAAATTATACATTATATTTAAAATAAACATCTATCAATTATTTAATATTTAAGAAATTACATTTTTAATACAGTAAAATTAAGACATATTTGAGTTTTAAAAAAACTTCAATTTTATATAGGATATATTATTATTTTTTATTTACAGTAATATAAGCAATATAGAACGTAACTTAAAATAATAATGTTTCAAATACTCATCAAATATTAATCAAATAATATTCATTTGTATTTACGGTAAAATAATACGTATTTCATATTCTTATTTAAAACATACGTAATTCAAATATGGTATGTTTTATTATTATTCCTTTGATCAATTATCACAATGGTTCTAGACAAATAGAGCTTATTTATATATTTAAATGCAAAGTATTATTCAAAAAACAAATTAATATTATCCTCTTAATGAATTAATTTTAAATTACACAACAACAAATATATTGTAGCCAATCATTTGTAAAAGCATGTAAAATTGATTATTTCAATATATTTTCAATTTATGTTTTTTAATATTTCCTTGGTACTGCCACAATATTGAAACGGTAAACCACACACACAATAATAAATACAACTTTTTGTGTACAATTGCGTCATGTTTATGTTACTCAATATGAAATCAACCGTGAAACCCAAGACCGATTCCTCCACCAAGGCCGTAGCTTCCGTAGGAAAACCTTGGAGCATAGCACTGTCTTCCCCCTCCAAAACCTCCACCAATACCGAGTCCAAAACCACCCCTAAGTCCACCTCCAAGTCCACCCCCGAATCCACCTCCTAATCTGCCTCCACCTAGTCCACCCCCGTATCCTAACCCTCCTCCAGAGCTTCTGTAGCCGTAACTTTGATATCCTCTACTCCCCCAAATCCCCCAGATCCAATTCCACCCCCATAGCCTCCTATTCCTCCACCATATCCTCCTATTCCACCAGCGTATCTTCCAATTCCACCTCCGGAACTTCCTATTCCTCCCCCGTACCCTCTAATTCCACCTCCGTAGCCCCCTATTCCACCTCCTAAACTACCTATTCCAACTCCTAAGCCTCCGAGCCCACCTCCTGAATTTCCAATACCACCTCCATAACCTCCTATTCCCCTCCATATCCTCCAATTCCACCTCCATAACCTCCTATTCCACCTCCATATCCTCCAATTCCACCTCCGGAACCTCCAATTCCTCCTCCGTATCCACCAATTCCACCTCCGGAGCTTCCTATTTCACCTCCATCATGACCTCCAACCTCTCCACCTCCGAATACCCCTTCCAATTCCCCCTCCGAGGCCTCCGATTCCACCTCCTGAGCTCCCAATTCCCCCTCCGAGGCCTCCAATTCCACCTCCAGAGCTTCCAATTCCCCTCCATAGCCTCCTAATCCACCTCCGAGGCCTCCTATCCCACTCCGTAGCCTCCACCTCCTCCTCCATAGCCTCCACCTCCACCGCCGAGTCCTATGCTTCTTTTGTCAACGTCCTTTGGTTCAACCACCTCTTCAGCGATCGTTAGAGACAGAGGACCATGACAGGCAGTACCTAGAGAATCAAAACTGGGTTAATAAAGGTTTACAAAGCCAATTATTCGATAGTGTGGCGTCTTAAATTGATATTACGTTCGTGCTCAATAAGTCGTGGAGCAAGCTTTGTGAGCAGGGGATCTGCATTAGTTAGTCAGCTTTGTTCTAAGTCTAAGAAATCATGCAGGGAGGCTGGTGTAGATTCGATACATATTGAAAGAGAAGGATAGGACCAAAATACGAGTCGTGTCATATTTGAGAATTTATTAAACCTTTTCTACCTACAGTACCAAGTTTCATCGGAAGAACCTTTCATAAAATATAAATATATTTTGTTCAGGTCAAGATTGATAACATTTTACTATATTATTAATGTTATTTTATAGGTATTGACAGAAAGTGACAGCTACATATACCATGACTTGACGTATGAATAGGGATGTGGAAGCTTCGACTCGGCTTCGAAACTTCGAAATAAATGTCAGTTTCGACTTCGCTTCTAAAATAATTCCGGCTTCGAAGCTTCGTCAATAAAATATTGAACAGCTAAAATACTCGATTTATGGTCCATTATTTCCATTTATATATAATGTGAAACAATATTTATTTGGAAAAAACATCCTAAGAAATTCAATTGTAAGTTGTAATCAAACTTGATTTATTAGATTAAAATTAAATATCAGTAACAATAAGTACAATAAAACATTTTTAAGTAATTTCAATACCTAAAGTTAAATAAACAACAATATAATATACTTTTCTAGTGTAAAAAAACTAACAAAAGAACATTCGAACATCGATTCGGCTTAGAGAATATTTCATATATTCGATTCTAGTTTGCTTCGAATTGAAAAAAGTGGACTTCACACACCCCTACGTAAAAATATATTAAATTAGATTTAGTAACGTCTTATCCCATGAAAATAGGACCGTATATTAAAAATGTTGTGAACTTGATTTACACAGAAATATCCTTTTAGCCATAGTAGCTGGAAAGGATAAATAGCATTATTTCCTTCGAATTATAAAATGTTATATAGAAATTAGTTTTTGTTTGGGCATGAAAAATTCCTTGGTCGGTTAAGATAAATTTCTTGAGTTTAAAATCCCTGTGTGTGTGATTCATTTCATATTAGAATCGTACATTGTTTAGAAAAATATTTTTTCTACTAAATAAAAGTTTACTTACCAAAGTCTTCATGTCTCCAATATCCTTGTTTAATCAAATTAAGCTAAAAATCACACGAGATCACACCTTGTCCAGGTTAGCCAACACAATAAAACAATCCCTCGTTAGAGTCGTTTTTATATAGGTTTCAATCAGTGGCTTGAAGATTTTAACATGTAGTTCCTTCCACCTTGTAAGGAATTATCTTTGCCTGATACCGTGCTAATTATATTAGAGGTCAGTCATTAAACTACAGCATTTCAGGTTGATTAACTTTGTCTTTATGCTGATGTAAACACGGCCGAAATTTTTCTTTCTTTACAAAAGAAGAGAACGAGAAAAGGAAGTATGGGCTGGTTACAAAAATACACATTACATTTTAGTTGAATTAAAAACTATAATTGATTATTCACAATTAACTTGATGTTTCATACATTATGAGCTAATATAGTCTGTTGATGCTATTTTTTTCTTAGCACCGCGTCTTACTACCCGTCCGGGCTATACGCTTATGTATTAATGACGCTAATGGTCTTTGGGATTAGGAAGGTTTTATTTAGAGGAAATGTGGCCGAATATGTGTGATCGGAGAGTTGAAAACTAATTTGGAAGAATCACCCTCAGTACATCCGATCGAGTTTAGAACCTTGATCTCCCCGTCATCGGCAGTCTAGTCTACTGCGAGAGTAGCGCATTAGACTCCATAGCCAACGATGTGGGTATGAAGCATTATTGTTTGAAATAAAAATAGATTTATGATTAAACAAAATTGTGCACCGTTTATTATTATGGCTATGCGCAAATTCACCCTAATGAGATAGGAATGAGGCTGGTATTGTTTTAATTTAATTGTATCAGCATTTGTGTAGAGGGAGGGTAGGAAATAATTTTGGATAAAACACCTCAGTATACTTAGCCCAAGCCTCCCCATCATTGAACAGGACTGGCACCTTTTTTTCCGAATGAGCATTGGTGCGGGCTATCACATTATTAAAATTAATTTTCAAAAAAACTTTATCCATCACATTTAGAACGAGATCAACATTAAATTTGCAATTTATATGGTTTTTAAAGCACCCTTTGATTGAAAAAATAATGATAATTTAACTAGGATATGATTCTGCTCTTTATTATATCACTATCAATAAAAATATATCACTCGCCTCGGTGGCGTAGTTGGCTAACGCGCCAGTCGTGTTGAGCTCGACCGTCGAGGACGGGGAGATCGAGGTTTGAATCGGTCCGGTGAACTGGGGGTGGTTTTTCCTAAATGGTTTTCCATTCTCCCTCCACGCAAATGCGGGTTCACTTCCTCCAAATTAAACCTTCCCAATTCCTAATCCATTAGCGTAATTAGTACTTAAGCGTATAACCCGAACGGGTAGTAAGACGCGGTGCAAAAAATTTAAAAAAAAAGAATATCAATAATAATGTCGGTGGCCGCATGGACTAAGCTAGGGGTGCGTAACCTTTTGGCATTGAAGGAACCCATGTTGCCTTACAGATTACTCATAAGGCCGCACATCACATCCTACATATTTTTTTTTTTCAACATTAAATAGTGCGCCAATAAGAGATAAATATATTTTAACTAATTATAATACACGATGATGGAGAATGTATATTTTTTAAACAATGAAGATATATAATTGACTAAAAAAATGGCGAAAAGGCCTCCAGTTCCCCACCCCTGGCCTAAGCCAAGGCGCTACTATCGCAATAGACTAGAGTGCCAATGACGGGTAGATTGGGGTTTGGATCCTGGTCATGTGTAATGAAAGTGGTGTTCCTAAATGGTTTTTCCCCTTACCTTCACTAAAATGCGGGTCCATTTCCTCAAATATTTAACCTTCCTTGTCCGTAACACATTCGCGTAATTAGTATATATAAGTGTATCCGAACGGGTATTATTACGCGGTGGTAAAAAAAAATACTCATAGATATTATTTAAACTATTCTATGCCTAAAGATCGTGCAAACATTTGCTTTAATAAATAAATGGTTTTGGAATTATCTATTCAAGAGGAAGTGATTCTTCATAGACAGATTTAAAATTAACCTAAATCAACTAAAACCATTTAACCACATACTGCATGCAATACCTAAGAATCACATTTGATAAATATTTATGATTCAATACATTTCATTCAGATACATAGTTTTATTATTATTATTATCATCACCACGTCTTACTACTCATTCGGGTTATAAGATAATATACTAATTACTCTAATGGGCTAGGGTTGAGGAAGGCTGAATTTTGAGAACGTGTACCCAGCTTTGCGTGGAAAGAGAGTGTGAAATAATTTAGGGGAAAACCACCCTCATTACACCCGACTGGGATCGAACCACGATCTCCCCCCTGACCCCCGCATCAGCGGTCTAGTCTATTGCAAGATTAGCGCCTTAGATCATGTGGCCACTGAAGTGGGTTTCGAATTATTAAATAGTAGTTGGTGTGCCTGTTCTTCTCACAGGGAATCTATAAAGTAACTAATTTTGTAGTTTTTTAATAGGCCTATGTAAAAATAGCCACAGGGAAAAGTAGATTAATCTTAAATTTTATTTAAATATTAATACTTTAATGGTGTGAATTGTGCTACAGAACGTGAAGAATAGGGTGACTAAACTACCATACATAAAATAATATGGATATAAACTAAATATGTGTTAGCAGTTGAAATTTATTTTAAAGATAAAGTTATAACTTATTTATATCACAATGTTTGAACTGTTGCCTGTTGGTACCAATAATAAAAGAAATAAGAGGGACATAGAATAAATAATTGATTGTTAAAGAGTTAAAACAATTAAAAGTTACATAGAAACAATTTACAGTTTGGAAAAGGAATTATTCATTGTCAACGTATCTAACCTAATTCGATCCGCTATTTTGAACCCAGTTAGTTAAAATTTCAAATTTTGGACATTTATATATTCAATTATATTAATTTCTGTTGGCTTGCCAAATTCAGATTTCAAGGATGCTTAGGAAATTTTGAATAATTCCAGAGGACAAACAAATGTCAATATTTTATCGAATAGGATATTGAATATCCAACTGCATTCCTTATATAATTTCTTCTTTTACAATATTAAGATAACCATAACAATCCCAAACCAAATATGTCAACCAATAAATTTATAGAACTATATTTGTAAAGAAATATTAATCATCCCATAAACTTAGTGAAAAAACGAGCAAAATTGATAGAAAAGGCAATATTTGCCTAAGAGCAATCATAAGATAAGAGAAAATAAATTATTGACGTTGTTACAAAAAAAACTACTGGAAATAAATGGTAAGGTGCACCACACAAACTTTCTCCTTCTTTTATCTTAAAATAGACATTTACTAAAAACTCTTAAGATTTGTGAAACGAAATAATAGGGCTATACAATGTTGTATAAACACTACACTAAGGATCATTAATGAAATATTATCCACTGTTACTTACTCTACTGAATTAGGAACTAGGAACACTGTTACAGAAAAATTGAGCAAAGTGGAACATCTTTGTCCACCAAAAGCAGAGGAATCAAATTCATGTTCAGACCTGAATTAAAAAATATATAATATATCATGTATACCAATCAATTCTGAGCTACAATAAAATATTATATTTGCTTATAGCTCAGAAACTATTGGTTTTATAAAAAATATATATCAATTAAAAGATTTTTATTTTTAATAGTACTACAATTTTACAATGATAAGTTATTTCTATATCTCAAATAGTTGTGAAGAAGTGATGAAATTTGGAAAATTTCCCACATGTAAAGTCATTTTCATGATAAAATGAGAACTGCCATCTTGTTTACAGTGATAAACCGTGTCTCGATATAAAATTTAATAATAATAGTTAGAGCGAATTTCAATAAAATTGATTTTTTCTACTTTTACCTTTCAGTAAACTACTCTTAAATTTAGAGTTAGATATATAATTCCAAAAATCCCTGCGAAAAGCCTGGATCCCAAGTTTTAGCCCAATCGGTAAAATAGTTTCGGCTCTAGCCTGAGCTACAGGCAGACAGACGGCATTGTGAAAACCAAATTTTTTGGTTCATGGTGTCATGAAATGTCGACGTTTATCAAAATCTCTAGATCGATAGTTTTTACGATCACAATACTTTCTCCTCGAGGTGTTGAGAGAAAGTAAAAAAAGCATCACAGTTTAGCAAAGAGCTTAAATAAAATAATAGGCTGTTTTATAGACAGATTGGTCCCTGCAACTACCTGCTCCATTTCAAATTTAGACTTCAACAAAAAACTAATAGTTTGTGAAATTTTGAGCCTCCTATTTCATGGACTCAATTTTCAACTGTATAGTTTTTTCATTAATTTACCATAACAAATATTTCAATTTTCTACAACACATAGAAATGTGTTTTGTATTATATTCCCCTCTTATTTTCCTAATCTTAGTTGTAAAAACTAAAATATTTCATACTTTTCTAGTTATCTAGGGTAGGCCAACGAATTTAAATTTTCTATCACAACAGAAATTATTGTATTTTTAGGTTTTGAAAATTTCAATTTCCCACTACGCCTCTCCCTTTTTTATAAATTATAAATGTTAAGACCATTATGGTTA
The DNA here is from genome assembly GCA_033556935.1 of Timema podura. Lineage (NCBI taxonomy): Eukaryota > Metazoa > Arthropoda > Insecta > Phasmatodea > Timematidae > Timema > Timema podura. Next base: position 69,770,322 of record JAVRXN010000001.1, read on the forward strand.
TATATATGTTTATATATTTATATATATATATGTTTATATATTTATATATATTTATATATATATATATATATATATATATATATATATATATAAGCTTGTTCCTCTATATCTCTATAAATATTTAAATTTTCTGCCATGCGGAAGGGGTTTATTCTATTAGTTAAGAAAATTTTTGCCTGCTGATGATGGAAAGTTTGAGGTTTAAAAAGGTCAAAGATAATAAATCCAAGATACACAACCCAATATTCCCTCAGGCACGTAAATCTATGACAAATGTACTGTACATAAGTATTTTTTTCTCGGTTTTATGTGTTAACTGAATTAGTGGTCAAGTAGTTGAAGTTGTCAGACTCACATATACACTTCTAGGTTTTATACGATGAGAATGCAAGGAACAAAATTCCTTGATTTTAAAGTAACCTGCAGTGGCATGTTTTGGTGCTATTTCCTACCCTACTATATCTTTTCCATTTGTTTTTCTAACTTGTAAAAATCTTTTACAATTTAATATTTTTTGGTGAATTAAATCACGCTATCTTGTCGTGTATGTTAGATACTTTTTTTTTTTTTTCCTTCACAATAATATGTAAGGTAGATCGTTCAGCTAGCTGGGTGAATTAAAGGTGGTTTTCCCAGTCTCTTTCCACGCTAATGCGGGTTACTCTCTAAGTTACCATCCCTATCCCTATCCCTTAGACCAAGTCGTTAATAAACTTTGCGTTAAACGTAGTCATTTGAAAATAATCCTGTGTCCATATGCAATGTATGAATAATTGATTTCATACAAATAGTTATTTATCTTATTATGATCACTAAAAGTGTTATTTAAAACATCGGAGTCAAATAAAACAATGATATGTGATACCAGATTGCTCAATTAGTTTATTTTTAAACGATTTACACTTAGAGTTACTACACCTTTGTAACCATTAATTTACATTTCAGATATGGAACAAGAACATTACATTCCCAAACACAGCAGGGGAAACATTAAATTAAACTAAATATTATTCAATTAATGTCAAAGTGTTGTCTGAATTTTAGGACAGATTAAAAAACTGACCTTGGATAATGGCTAAAAATTTTATGAAGTTCTCAAAGATAATACAAATCTATCTGTAAAATTTAGATTGTCCAAATTATTTTTAATATTTAATGCTGTGATTTAAACTTAATAAGTGCCGTAATATCCTCCACCAAGACCGTGACCATAGCCGAGACCGGAGCTGTAGCCGTAGCTTGACACGGCAGCGGGTGCGGCGTAACCGTAACTGGCAGCGGGTGCGGCGTAACCGTAACTAGCAGCGGGTGCGGCGTAACCGTAACTGGCAGGGGAAGCGTAGCCAAGACCAGAGTATCCCAGTCCAGAGTATCCGCCCAAGCCGGAGTAGCCCAATCCAGAGTAGCCCAAGCCGGAGTAACCAGCGCCGACGTAGCCCGCTCCAGAGTATGGGTAGGAGCCAACAACGCCTCGTCTGTCCCTCTGACCGGCCTCGGTGGCTGAGGCGGCAACGGCCAACAGAGCGAGAACAACACAAACCTGCGGGGGGAAATTAATAAAACTACAATTAGACATATTGTTACTATCGGTTGTACGAATATGTAACAATTACTCTGATGAGTCAAGAATGATGAAGGTTAAATTTAGATTAAGTGTGACCACATACTCATGGATGGAGAGTGGAAAGCCATTTAGGAAAAATCACCTTCAGTATACTCAACCGGGATTTCAGCCTTGAGCTCTCCGTCATTGTCAGTACGGTATATTGTAAGAGATGATTCGACCACCAAATTGGATTAATTTGACAATTTAAAATATACCTATCTAGTTTCAAGAGCGAATTTAATCTTATACATTTGATAATATCAACAGTTTATTTTTACAAGAAGAAAATGACGTATGACTAGTTTCACTAGCTGAGTGGTATGTAATGGCAATTATTATCTGAAAATTAGCTGTAGTGATGCTTTTTGATCAATTTTTGCACCTATATGGCCACATAAATGTTACTTTTAAACTCATTATTATATTCGTTTTAAAATCTTTAAATGTAATTATCATACATACATGCATACATACATACATACATACATACATACATACATACATACATACATACATACATACATACATACATACATACATGCATACATACATACATACTATACATACATACATACATACATACATACATACATACATACATACATACATACATACATACATACATACATACATACATACATACATACATACATACATACATACATACATACATACATACATACATACATCATACATACATACATAATACATACATACATACATACATACATACATACATACATACATACATACATACATACATACATACATACATACATACATACATACATACATACATACATACATACATACATACATACATACATACATACATACATACATACATACATACATACATACATACATACATACATACATACATACATACATACATACATACATACATACATACATACATACATACATACATACATACATACATACATACATACATACATACATACATACATACATACATACATACATGCATACATAATTGCACAGTTCCCTTACGGGGTAGGCAATAAACTGTTCATATAGCTCTAAAACAACTCCGTACTTAATCCATCCTCACTAACTTGTGTGGATAGAGTGACAAAGCAAATGTATGAAGGTAGAGCGTATGGATCAAAAGGAAAGGGTAGGCTATGTAATACGTGGCAAAATGTTGTAGACAAATAGTTTTAGGAGTAAAAGAGCATGCATGACTCGGTGTATGGATGTTGTTGAAGCTAAGTGAGTATGCAAGGATAGGAAGTGTGGAGTAAATTAGTAAGAATGGATTAAGTACGAAGTTGTTGTTATTTAGTTATATGGACAGTTTCTTGCCTACTCTGTAACTCTTGTGTTTCTCCTGACAAACCCATGCTTCACATCCATAAAATAATGTTGGCGTTAACACATTTTTATATACTGCCATCTTTGCCTCTTTCGATTCTATTTCATTCTTTGCATGAGTCCACATACGTCCAACTACTCTCCGAGATGCAATCACTCATTTGTCGTTTCACCATTTAGCCTTCCATTTTTACAGAACAGTCTGCCCAGATACTCAAAATCATTAACTTGTTACAGTTTTCTATGTATACTTATCTGACAATAATTTTCTGATACGTCCTTATTAAAAATTAATATCTGAAAGGGATGATTTAAAAATTATATTAGTTTATCAATAGCATTCAGTTGGATTTATTATTTCTTTTGAGATAGTTTAATTAGTATATGTTACTGCTGTAATTTGAGTTACTAAGACTACATTAGTAAGGTACAATGTGTATATTTCAAATGGTATATTTTCATTTATATTGAATAAATAGAAAAATATTTTAACCATCAACAATTCTGTTACACTAGGTACACTAGAAGATTAAAAGACAGACTTAATTTTTTTTTAATTAATATATTTAAATATAAATAAAGCTTAAGTTAAATAATATTCAAACTTGTTATTGTTCTTTTAATATATTACTAATACTCATCAACATAAGTTAAAGCTTTTGTAACTGCTTGTTCATATTTATTTTGATTACAAAGCTTAACAACATTTTACTGACCATTTATTTTAAGGAGTAGGAGGATTACCTAAATTATTAATGATGAGGGTTGAGAAATCCCGAAGTACCAATAAATAACAAAGGTAAATCTCCCGTTGTGCAGCCGGTCGAGATACAAATATTCAGCTCAAAATCACCGGTAGTTCAAGTCTATTGTGAGACTAGCGTCTTAGACCGTGCAACCAACGGTGTTGATACGAAAGAGGAAAACTACGTATTTAAAAAAATCATAACAAGTGGGTTTTTTAATAGTAATTTCCTAAATGTGAACGTAGAAACAACTTATCAGGTATAAAGGCTGCTCCTACTATAAGTCGCTGTCCTGGTGAGCTAGGAGTACGGTGTCGGACTTCTGTGTTGGAGGTCCGGGGTTCAATCCTTAGTCCCGGCACAGATTTATCTGATTGCCAAACCCTTCCTTCATCTCTGACAATATGTGAATTAATCACAACTTGTGAATGTGAGGAATTCCTCCACAGTGGTTCGGATTCCACGTTAAACTGTAGGTCCTCCATTTCATCTCACAATCACCCTACCATTACACATTAGCGTAAGTGCGTATAGCCCGAATGGGTAGTAAGACGCATTGCTAGTAATAATAATAGTAATATAAACCTTTATAAATTCTTAATGTTAGAAGTTATTTGGCTTATTGAAAGATTAGCTGAACTGTGGTAGTCTTCTTGGTTAAAACAGAAGTTCTTGAGTTGTGTTATTAATTAACGTAAAAGTTTTAATAAATTCCTAGAGTAGCAAACTTTTAAGGATTATAAAAGGCTGGATATTTATGGACATACTGTAAAAAATAGATTTTTTTTATAAATCAAGTATTTATTTTATTTATACGTTTAAGACAAGAGTTATTAATGACCTAACATAAATAATAGGGATGAGGAGGGTGACTTATAGGAAATGCACCAGCGTTAGAGTGGAGGTACGTTAGTAAAATTACATTTGAAAAACAGTGCACCAGTCTTGGATTCAAATATTAGACCTCCCCATAAACGACGCGCAAGCGCAATGCGAGTCTAACGTTTCAGACCGCACAGGAACCACTATTTATTTTATTGGTTTTAAAAAATAATGCAAGTAAGTTTTCTGTTGCGTTTAAGCTACATTAAATTCCACTTATATTCACTATCTCACACCAAATGTATGATAATATAATTCATACATTTATATCAGTTTAGCTATCACATTGCATTGCTCGTCTTAATACTCAATTGAACATTAAGCATGTCACTATAACGCTTCAGACACTAGTTGATTACTTCTCATGAGCAAGAGGCCTCTATTAATATCAATGCGCATGTGTTGGTTGGTCTAGTGAACGTATCTCCAGTATTTTATTTCGAGTTACCTAACTCGATTGAACTGGAACCACTTTTCTGTAGTGAAATTTAAGTAATTCGTATCCAGTAATATACATTTCTAATTAAAATTATTTACTGACAAAATTTGACAGGATGAGAAATGAGATAGTAAGAAGAATAGTAAATGAAGAGCCAGTCCAGGACAGGATAGAGAAGGAAAGACTAATGTGGTATGGACATGTGAGAGGAATGGAGAAGGAAAGGATGCTCAGGAGGATGTTGGATATGGAGGTGGGAGCTAGGAGGATGAGAGGAAGACAAAGGGTGAAGGGTGTAAGGAGGAATGTGGAGGAGAGAGGAGAGGACTGGGCCAAGGTGGAGGGAGACAGGTGGTGGGGAGGCAAGAAGGCGGTGGAGAGGCTTATATTCTAAACAGACCCAGCCAGTGGCTGAATGCTGTTCATGATGCTGATGACTGACAATTAATTCTTGAAGACAAGCTAGTGGTAGAACAGTAGATAATACTTACGTACTATCTCTCAAGACACCATCTCAGGGCTGTATACTAATCTAACCCATTCTCTGTTGTCAATCATGTTCCCACTATACCAAATAGCAAGAAGTTTTGCTTCAATACGTTGTTGGTTGGCCCCCATGTTTGAATTCTGTACACGACTCTTAGTCTGCCAATTTGTATTTACAAATCTATGAACTGAATCTCTTTCAAGACGAGTATAGTATATTCCCCACAAAGTTGTACCCCAAACTAAGAGATCATGAGTAGAGATTAAACTTTTCCGGTAAATTTTCAATCGGAAAATTTTCCGCAGGGATGACTTGCGGTCTATTAAGTAAGTAACTGTTTGGGGGGTGGGGGGTGGCAGCTAGAGGGTATTACATAATAGACATGACTATCAGGTAATGTGTTGGGGGACGAGGAAAGGGGAAGGCAAAAGCTATAATCAAATACTCGAGCCAGCCTTAAATTATTCTAACTAAACCATTGATTGATATACTGAAAATAATATTTTCTTAAACAAATGGCAATTGAAGATGAAAATTTATTGGGAACATTTTCAGATGATTGAATCTCAGGGTAAGACGATTCATTCGTCAAAACTCTGATTATAATAATGAGGTATTAACAAATCTGGTGTACAGCAAACCTGACGTTAGTGACACATTCAACCGCCAAGCGCTGTAGTCAATACTCGAGTGTGAGAAGAGAACTGAAATCACTGTTATTGTTTTGTTGGAACTCATTTGATAATGTTTCTGCTGTTAAATCCCTTATGATAAAAACACTTTTTAAGGCTTGTGATATTCCTATTTTATTCGTTCCATTTGAATAAGTGGAGTTTATTTTACACAAAAATTAATTTAAAATATGCTAAAATGTAATCATGAGTGTAAACGTGACTATAATATTTCACTTACCAGGACCTTCATGTTAAGTGTTGTTTGTTGTTTGCTGGATGTACGCAAGCTTGAGACTCAGACTGAATGGTGACTTTCCGAAACCGAGCTGGTCCTTTTATACTGTGAAACATCAAACCCCCCCAAAATACCAGTCAACCCTGCTCGAGTGCGTGCGACGCAAGAATTAACCAGTGTCCCATGCATCAGCATATATTTTTTTATTGTTGTTTCTAATAAACAAGGCCACGCACAATAAATAAAGTAGTTTACAAACGGGATGTATAACAACATCAAATGCCACTGGAGCAATTAGTTTTCCTTTAAAACAAAATAAATCAAGGTCACTTTGTGTCGTAGATTTTATTTTAGAGAATAAAACGAAAGAAAAGGAGAGTTTGGGTGTGACTAAAAGTTTGTGATATGTCTCCCACATCAATCATAAGGATTGCTCTACAACGTTCCAGCCTTCGCCCAGGTTTATCCACTAGTATTAGCAGTGGAGAGGTAAGGGGCGGAGGGGGACATTTGAGGTATAGCTCAGCCATGATACATACAATATCTACCTGTCTAGCCTAAGAGACAAGGAAAATGGTATGTATTTTTTTTCCACTTTGATGTTAATATTCTATTATATAAATAAGGAATCGAGTTATTTATATATGTGAATCCATAAATTAATTTTATACAGGGTGTGGCCGAAACAATAATATGATTAGTATCTTGAAAACTAACACTTTAATTGAAAATTAAATATTCACTATCTAAATAAAAGCAAACTACATACTAGAATTTTCCACTTTTTGAAGACAATGTCACTCAGGTGAGCTCCACTGGACGTCAAGGAAAACTTCAACACGTTTTCGATCACTTTCCTCAGCATAGATCGTCTAATTGATTCTACCCCACCCTGTATATTCCGATCACCTTAACTTAGTATTCGTATTAATGATTAAATTCAAAATAATAACAAAATTATAACTACACTGTTACAGATATTCAGTGAGAAAAAAAGGTAACATGTTCATTCATAAAACAGCATGATAATTAACTTGCAATTTCACAGAACACAATTTAAAAAAAGTATATTTGATAATAAAGAAATATTTCAAATAACATATTTTTATTTATAATAAAACTACAACTTTACAATGATAACTTATTTCGTATCTCAAAAAAAGTTACAGAAATATGATCAAAATTGGAAATATCAACGTTATGTAAACAACCCTCTAAGTCATTTCATGGTGAAATGGGATGTGTCCTTTTGTTTGTTGTTGTTAATAATAATAATAATAATAATGGCCTTTATTTATCTGGAGAAGTTAAGGCCTTCTCTTCCACTTAACCAGCGTTGAATACAACATACATTATTACATTTATTGAAAAACAAACTAATTTTAATAAAGTAATATTCAAATAAGTATAAAAACATTTGCACGCTGATTCATACACTCATTTAAAGCTCAAGTACAGTATAGCTTGTTAGACAAGATAAATTGCTTAACCGCTCGCTTGAAGGGAAGTCTAGATGTTAGGTGACGAGTCAAGATATCTAGTTTGTTCCAAGCCTGTGATGCCAGGACAGTGAAAGAACGAGCATAAGTTTGAGATCTATGTATGGGAATAGACATCTGTAGAGTGGATTATGATCTAGTAGCTCGGCTGTGTTTATCTTTAAGAAATAGGAACCGTTTGGATAGGTATTGAGGCTGAGATGTTGATAATATTTTGTGAAGCAATACTAATAAGTTTAGTCTTCGCCTCTCATTTATTTTTAACCAACCCAGTTTATTAAAATACTTATAAATATGGTCATGATATTATAAGTTAAATATGTATCGAACACATGTGTTTTGTAGTCGTTCTGCTAGATCGTCTCTTAAGTCATTGTATACTACGTCACAGTAGTCAAAGTGTGGCATTATTAAGCTCTAGACAAGGATAATTCGCACATTTTTTGGGAGAAAATTCTTCAACCTTCTCAGTGAATGTAAGCAGGCATACACTTTCTCGCAAATCAAAGTTACCTGATCTGTCCAATTAAGATCTTCATCAATAATCAGGCCAAGGTTGTTGGTCATTGTTATCAGTTGTACCGTGGTTACTCCTAATCGTATGTCAGTCAGCAGGGAACGGTCCACATTCAGTAGTAGTCTGCTTGTTCCTATAAGAATGGCTTGAGTTTTATCAGGGTTCAATTTAAGTCCATTTTTTTAAGACCAATCATTTATTGCAGCTAAGTCAATATTTACTTGTTGTATGGCTGTATTTATTGAAGAACGGTCAGTGGAAATACATATTTGAAGGCTGTCTGCATACATGTGATCTACAGTATGACGTTGAATAAGTGATATCGTTCACATATAGAAAAAAAAAGGCCCTAAAACTGAGCCTTGTGGAACACCAGCCTGAAATGGGCGCCATGTTGAGAAAGTGTTGCCTATAATAACACTTTGCTGGCGACCATGTTGAGAAAGTGTTGCCTATCATAACACTTTGCTGGCGACCATACAAATATGATCTCATCCACTGTATACTGCCTGGAGAGAAATTAAATAACTCATACAGTTTTGCTAATAGATTATTAAAATCCACAGTATTAAAAGCTTTTGAAAAATCTAATAATATAAGAATTGTTGACTCGCGCTTATCCATGGCTAGTCTAGTATCACCTGTGACATTTATCAACGCGGTATGTATACTATGATTTGATTTGAATCCTGATTGACAAGCAGATAACAAGCTATGTTTGTTAATGTGTCAGTAAATTTGTTGATGCACTAGGAATTCTATTGGTCTAAGGTCATTAAAAAATTTTGCAAGTCCTTTTTTAGTTATTAGCGTAATAATTGCAAGTTTCCACAGTGAGGGATACTGTCCGGTCATAAGTTATTTGTTGATATAACATTTCTTAAAATTGTTTATATTAAAAATAGTGAAATTTTGTCTATACCCTGTGCTTTCGATTTTATCCTCGTTATTGATTTGTATACCTCACAATGAGTCAAATGTGCAAAGTAAAAAGTGCTGTCATCATTATTGCCATTATTACAATTATTTGCATTGGAGGCACAAATTTCGTTTACAGCTTGTATTCTATCTATATTGTTAGTTAAATCAGGTATGCGAAGAAACTCTTCATTGAGTTTATTGGGACTGATGTACAGATTATTGCTTTTGGGTAGTGTATGTCCCACTCCCATCCTCCGCAGTTCCCTCCATAGTTTTTTTGGGTGCTGGGCTAGTACTTGAGAGTGAAAGGGAAAAGTCCATTTTAGCTTTCCTAATGGCTTGGGTACATTTATTACGCAGACGTTTATACTCCTCAAAATTTATGTTGCCTGTGAGTGGCTTGATTTTCGATTCTTGTTTAAATTTCTCATATTCTTGGTCACGTCTCCTCATCAACAACCTAATTTATTTAGTTTTCCAAGATATAATTCGTTCACAACCTTAGTTTATTTGGATGACAGCTCAAAATTTACTAATGTATCCCTACGGCAACAGCTGACATCTTTCACTTTTGATAGCTGTAATGAAAACATTTGGTAATGTATGAATTTGATACTTAACCAAAGTAATTTAGGCCAATATTATTTATATTTATTTGAAGTCGGGCACAAAAGTTATTTATCGTTTTATTCCAATTAAAAAAATTATTATTCACAACACTTTCACTAAAGATCTAACGAATATAGCTTCAAAATAGAGACCGACGAATTTAAATCATGTGTTTGAACATGACGTAAACAAGTTCTTTACAATGATACACCCATGTAGTGGATAAAAATATTTTATTCACTTAAAAATTTCGAAATACGATAAAATAATCATAAAATAATTTATTACATATAAAAAAATTACGAGTATTTTCTCTTTTTCAAGTAAATACGATGCTTGTATTAAAAGTTATTAATGTATGCACTATATTACACATCATAGATAACATTCCAAAACGAAGAATAATTACTCTTAATTTGGTTTAAAATATTGTTTCGGATTGGGTGAAAAGAAATTATTAAAAGTTATTAAATAGTGTGAAAAAACTTATGTTTGAGTTATTTTAAATGTAAAATATAACATGTAATTTAAAAACTTAACATTTATAACAAAACAGTGATCCTTTACAAGTGTTAGCAACCTAAAATCTAAACATATGATTTTTGAACTGTTATCCAGGTAAAAACCTACTATGAACAGACTCTATAAGTGGTCTACTAACACGTCGAGTTTTTACTGGTTCATGTTTATAATACAAGTCAAGGATCATATTATTAAAAAGCTGTAACCTGTCATCAATGTTTAATTTAGTGTTGACCAGATACCAGGTCTTGGATTGAGTGTCAGCCTTCAGTTTGTCTGTATCTATGGATTTAATGTCACGATATGTGATGACCTTAGGTACTATTTTAGCCATACGCATTGAGTAGGATAGGTAAACAAGATAATGATGCAAGATTTCGGGGACCACGATTTGTCCAGAAGAGATCACTTTATTAGAGTTTGAAGTATATATATTATCAATACACGTATGCGAGGTTGCAGTATGATGTTTTGCGTCTAAGTGGCATGGCGTCATATTGTATGAAGAAAATAAAGTCAGTAATTGCGAGGTTTCATTGCTGCTACTAAGTAAGTCCACGTTAAAATCACCCAATACAATTACATGTTCATATTTGTGCATGTTCTCGGTCAAGGCGGTCTCAAAGGCAGTAAATTGACCAACTCGAGGTGGCCGGTACACCACAGATAACATAAGCATTTGCTGTGAATTGTTTATTTGAACAATAATAATATATTCAGGTTGCGCTGAGTACGGACTCTGTGATGCAGATAATACTTTATATTTAATCTCATCTCTGATGTACATACACACACCTCCACCACCCTTGTTATGTGTCTAAATACGAGTTTTAATCAAAACCGTTAGAGTTGATTTTGAGCAAATTAATATTTTATCTTTTGGCCCTTAGGTAAACTGCCCTTAATTTTAAAGCTAGATATATAATTACAAAAACTCCTCTGGGTAACCTTATAAAAGACCTAAATACGAAGTTTTTGCCCGATCTGCAAAATGTTTTCGGATCTAGGCTGAGATAAAGACACACAGACAGACAACATAGCAAAAAAAAACATATTTTCAGGTTTAGTGGGTCAAGAAACTTCGATATTCATCAAAACCTTAAATTTGATTATTTATTTTTTGAGAGAGAAAGAGTTTACCCGAGTAATGTGAGTAATTGAAAAGTAACATCTGTGTCCAGCAAAGAGTATAGCAATCAACTACCCATTTTACAGATCACCATTTAAAAATATATTTGCTTATAGATCAGAAAATATTGTTTTTATACTAATGGCATTTTTGTTCAGTTTTCTATTTTCAATAGTTTTACAACTTTTTAAGGATAAGTTATTTCATATCTTAAAGAATTGCGGAGATATGATTCAAATTAGGGATATATTATTATGTAAAGAATCCTCTATGTCATTTTTACGAAAAAATGAAATGCATAATTTTGTTTATAGTGTTACACAAGGCCTAGGTACGAATTTTAAATAAAATCGTAAGAGCCAGTCTCTAGAAAAACTCCTTTCTTTCTTTTCGCCCTTAAATAAACTACCCTTAATTTTATGGTTGAATATCTATTTACTAAAACACCTCTGGGGAGCCTTATGGAAGCACTAGAGACAAAGTTCTAGTCTGATCGGTAAAACTACCATGGGTATGGGCCGGAGTACAGATACACAGACAGACAGACAGAACCGCGAAAACCACTCTTTCGGATTCCGTGGTCGTAAAACGCTGACAATTTACATCAATCAAGATCTCAAAATCAAATTTTATTTTTAATGATCACAATACTTCCTCTGTCTTAGGCATTGGTATAAAATAATAATTTGGAAGACACATTATCTGTTTAAATTTATTGTCCGATCAATATGGTTTCACGCAAACCATTCGATAAATTCGTTCTATGTTGATACTTGCTTGTAAACGCATTGCTTAGAGACAACCAATAAGAGCGTGGGAGCTTAGGTCAGCAAAACAAGAGACAGAGTAGCACAAACTACCAACTTGTGAGTATTTACAAGGTGTCCTCTTAACTAGTGTGTATTTAATATTATTATGTTATATGTGTTGGTGCCACCCTGAAACTTATAATCGTCTCAGAGAATAAAATAAAACTTTAGCTCTCTCAGCTTCAGTGGTGTCACGATGGATCTCCGTTCTTTGGACCACTGGACTCATTAGAGAAAACAATTAACCAATTACAAATTACTTGACATAATTGACACAATCATGAGATGATTTTTAGGGAACCTTATACCCTTATCTACAACAATCTCTCCTAACTTAGGAGCTTGAAATGTATAAATACTAGGAAATAAAGATAGCACAAATGGACATTGAATGTGATTATTATTTAATATCACTTTGCCATTTCCTAGAAGCAGAGAGAGCTCTTCACTTTTCATAATACTAATAAATAAATCAAATCTTTGTTGCGTAGTTTAAAAATGCATCAAAGTTAAATAAAGTAATTTAATATTTTTAAAACTCCAAAAAATTAATTAAATAAAAAGCTTTCCTCAAAAGCTAGCAATTTTATATAGTGAAAAAACAATACTGTGTAATATTATTTAATATGCTCTCCTGCTCTTATAATTAATTTATTAAACAATTTAATAACTTTGACTTTTTCCAAGAATTCCTAAGCAGATAGCTGTAATAATTTTTGGAGAATTAAGTTTTACTATTATTAATATTCCTGTTTATGTCAGTAGTCACTAACAGTATTTTTTGTTTTTGTTATAGACAAGGTTTTATAAAGCAGTGTATTTTTAACTCTTACATGTTTTGAGAGCAATAATCTGTCTCAAGATTTATTTAAAAGGTTATGGACACATTGGAGGGCAGAGAAATCAGTATTATATTGATTTTGGTTCTCATCCCGTTTGGTGGTGCTTCTTTTATTCGAGTGCCGAGTTTCGAACCTATTTATTAGATAGATATCTATTATTTTCCATGTTATCCTTTCAACGCTATTAAGTCTATGCCAGATTGACTAATTACCAGCTGAAATCTTGCACGGTTTTTTTTCTATAACGTTAATTTAAATTTTAATCTTAATATAATATGTTTCTTGTAAATATTATAATGTTTCTGGAAAGATATGTTATCTTCTAGTGTTTTAATTCGTGGGTTGTCCATTGTTGCTACTATTAATACTTTGTACCGCTTATTACTATTGGTAATGAGATTGCTATGCATTGGAATTTTTCTAAAAATGTTTGTATGCCCAAATGGAACACTATTGAGTTGTGAATTTAGAATCTTTATTGAAATAATATTGTTTTTGTATTTTTTTCTTGGAAAATGGCTAGTAATTTAAAACTTGAAATATATGATAATTTCTAGTATGGATTGTGCCCAGTGCTTTTAAAAAGAGGCCCAGACCTCAGATGTTGTCTGAAGACATAATTTGTGGAAAATTATTATTAAACGAGGCCAGAACTTTTATTTTATTTCCAGAAGCTGGAAACTTTTTTTTTCAAAAGTTGGTAATATCTAAACATTTTTTCATCATTAATAAAATTTGTAATTTGAAGGCATTTAGCCTATGTCGTTAAAGGAGATAAATCCTAGGACATACTAGAAGATTTTCTTTAATAAAATATATAAATTGTATTATTACTTAGGATATAAATTTGTCTACAGTAACAATGGATTTTATTTAATGCATTATTGTGAGAACAATATTTTCTGTTGAGTTCCTTTTTATTTGTTGGAGACTTCAGATAAAACACTTTTTTTTATTAATTCACATTTTAATTTTGTTGCATTAAATTTAAATTAGTAAACTTTAATATTTTAATTTTATTTAAAAGTTTAGTTCAACCACAAAATGAAGGAATTTTGGAGAATGTTATAATGACTACTAAATTATACCCTCCCATATTTTTTGTATTATCTTTTAATTTTGTATTGTACTGTACATTACCACATGTCCCAAGGTGCGAGAAAGTCTTGTATTTTGTGTATCTTGTTTCCCTACACGATGATAGTAAGTTAGTATGTGAGCTGGTTTTCCTAACTGAACACCTAGTGGTCTCAAAGAAAATGGTCGTCGTGACACCGTTGGAGCTAGACAAGGAAAAAGTAAGATTTTTCTTTATTCTCTTAAGTGGAATGCTTGGGCGTTATGTCCATATTACAAGTCTTCATAATTGTCACAACTGTTGAGTTAGTTTTAGGGCGAAAGTTAAAGTATCTTGATAAATTAAAATATTCTCAATAGTCGAAGTATTTTATATTTTATATTGTTCTGAAATAAAACTTAAGAATCTCTCATTGTAAAAATATCGTATTCAATATTTGTACATGTTTCTAAAGACAGTATGAAAAATATTTTGTGTTTTTTTTTTAATAAATGTTTAATATGATGCCAGATGTTCTGCATGAATAGAGATAAACTGGGCTGCTTTCACCAAAAAATGTTCTTTCATTGTAAAAAGTAAAAAGTTAATTATCCCTTCTGATACTTAAAATTTATTGGAATTTCCGCAAAATATATTATATATATATCCCTTGAGGACTATGCCTCCTTTAACAATCACTTTTTAAAAATGAATCTCAAATTTTACCCTACTGTTATTTCAAACTGCAATGACTTAGAATTCCATCCTGGCTGTTTTGAGGAAAAAACAAAAGTTCCAATTTTATTTAAAATAAGTTCTAAATTCCTTTTGTAATAAACTAAATGGGTGTGTGATTGTTGAAAACAAAATGAACTGATTACTAACTCAAATACGGTAGAGCAATGAGAAACTTTAATCTCGAGTTATCCGTGGGTGCCAATAGACAATCCGTCTATAAAATAGTCGATTGCTGCTTAGCATTAATTAATACTAGGTACAACAGTGACTTTAGAAAAAAGAAACAATAAAGAAAAATATCTTCAACCACAAATTAGATGGGAATGATATAGATGAGCGATACTAGTAATAACATTCAATATACAACCAGTCTCAGTGTTGAATGGAGTGAAAGTGTCGCTTGTAGGGTCAGTTGGTGTATGAACGATACTAGTAATAACATTCAATATACAGCCAGTCTCTGTGATGAATGAAGTGAAGGTGTCGCTTGTAGGGTCAGTTGGTGTATGAACGATACTAGTAATAACATTCAATATATAGCCAGTCTCGATGAGGAATGAAGTGAAGGTGTCGCTTGTATGGTCAGTAACTCACTTCTTATTTCCCTAGTACTCCTCTTCTGTGCTTCCTATGCTTTACAGCTGACGGCGGAACTGTTGATGATCCAACCAACCTTCGGATTGAGTACTATACATACATGCAAACATACATATGTATTTCTTTCATTAGTGTATAGAGCTTTTATTTTTAAAAATAGATTAAATTTCTTTACCTATTTTTGTTATTGTTTTTAAAAACTGAAATGCATTGATTAATTTTTAGCTTTTTTTCCAAAATCCAGAGTTTGAAATGTTATATCGAATAATTTGGTGTTAAAGCTTTCATAATCACAGCTATAATTATTATTTACTATTATTTCGGATATCCAAAGTTTAATCTTTAAACATACCCATGTGTTTTGTGTATATATATATATATATAACTCGCGTTCAAGGTCAGGTACAAGGCCGGTATTGGGACTAGTCCTTCTTAGGTAGCGAACAGGATGGTGTCATTATGGGTGTGGTGGTCAACAAGCAGTACGAGAGTTTGTCTAATGACGGTGTTTTAAGTCTCGCTGAGTGTTCTTGCTAGAAGGTTTAGTAAAGCTTGACCTCCATATTCGGTCAAGTCCAGAAGAGGGCATGGGTCTGCTTGGAATGCTAGACACTTCACCCACATGATTGAAACTAGAGACGTGACACGGAAAATTTTACCTATATTTTTTCCAGAAAATTTTCCAAAGCGGAAAATTTTCAATTATTATTTCTGTAGATTAAAAGGATGATGATAATAATAATAATAACAGTAATAATAATAATTAGTGGTAGTGATAGTAGTAGTAGTAGTAGTAGTAGTAGTTAGTAGTAGTAGTAAGAAACACGTTCTTCTAGGGCCACACTGTCCAACGCGCTACCCTCGCAATAGACTAGACTGCCGATGCCATGGAGATAGGGGTTCGATCCCGGCCAGGTGTACTGAGGGTAGGTTTTCATAATTTTTCCACTCTCACTTCACGCAAATGCGGGTGCAAATCCTCTAATTTAGCCTTCTCCCTTCTTAACACATTATCGTAATTAGTACATAAGCGTATGACCCGAACAGGTAGTAAGACGCGGTGCTAAAAAAAAGTAGTAAAGAAACAAATTAATGCGAGCCTTTGTAAACCCGTTATGTTCATAAATGATACTTCAATATTTTAAGTTAACTAAAATAATTTTAAAGTTGACCCGACATTTATCTCCCCCACTATCCTCCGTGCTTCCTATCTACCCCTTCCCCAACCTTAAGTCTCCTCCCTCCTTTTCTTATAACTCACTCTTCTCTCAACACACTATATTTTGAAGTATATATAATAGACTCTAAGTTCCCCTCTACAATTTAACCGCAAGCCACCACTGCAGAAAATTCTCCCATTCCAAATTTTCATCTCTAATTGAAACACCTCTATGCACATACTACCAACATTTATTGCTCTAGATAATTCTCTTGACCGAGTTGTGACTAGCGTTCTAATAAAACACAAAGTCGTATCTTATTTAATTAACTTCACGTTAACTTAGGTCTGACGCTCAAATAGCTCCTCACCTTAGTTTAGCTTAGTAGCGCATGTGGAGCGAGCGGTAGTGGAGCCGCCTTTCATACGAGGCAGAGCTGGACTCGGAGCCTTGCCATCCTCTTTTGTCTTTTATTTATGTCTTTCTTACTTAGAGCCTTTTATGCAAGCGTTGTCTGTTGCGCGACACACGAACGGTAAAAGCCACCGCGTTTTGTTGGTTCCTTTTATGCGCGTGGAATTTTTGCCCCCCGTAAATAAAAATACTAGTGGTGAAGAGTAAATCGTATCAGTGCTGCCAATACCTTTGTGTTGGAGAGTAGAAGATACGAAGATGGTGCCTTTCGAAACCCCTAAAAAAAATTAAGGTATGACAGGGACACGTTTTTTAAAAACCATTTTGTAAAACGGTAAATTACATTACACAATTCTTTCTATCCATTGACATTTCTTTATATTTCTGTTTTTGTGCTAATTCGATGATGAACCCTAAATTACTTTAATTTTCTTGACCTCATCTATTAAACTTTCAGTATCTAAATCATCAATTTTTTATATAAAACCGAGAAAAAAATGAATTTTTCAAATGGAACAATAATCTTACTTGTAACCCCCCACGCAACTGTACTAATCTTGTTTACTAGACAGGGGTTGGCAGCATTGATGTCTAGACAATGGACTGCAGACAAGCGAAGTATTTTCATAAATGGAACCATAACCATAAGAGGCCATGTACTGTACTTGGAATATTTCGCGTGACTTTTGCCGCTGGCTTTCTCTAGGCCAGGACAGCATGTTTTACAAAACGCTACGGTAACCTTTTCGGGTGGTAGATCATAAATAAAAAGGACTCATTTGTTCCCAATAACTTGCAAACCGCGATGGATTTTCCCGTCATATGTTGCGTGGCGCAAAACGCCTGCATAGAAGGGCTTTTTAATGAACAGGGCATTTGATTTCATTTCTGATGGCTTCAAGTAGCAGATGATCATTCGCCCCCATATAGACCACTCTTTAAACATGAGATATGACCTAGGCTTGAGACGAACCTAAAATATGACGGTAACCAAAGACTCGTACTATATTAAAGGTATGACCAGCGAAGCTTACAAGATGGAAGTGATCTTTCAGTTACGGATGTAGCCGTATCAAGTTGTAGCGATACGTTCTCGCGAACCTCTCGATGCTATATGTAATTAAAGGTTGTTTATATTAATACATCTTATAACTTTTATTTTCACATATTAAGATGCTACATTCAAGAAATTGCCACAATAGCACCCGCGTTTCTTCATCCTGTCTTTCTCTTAGAACACCTTGTTAACCAGTGCAGCAAATTATTAATACCCCCTACCAGTTTCATGGATATAACATTAAGTTTGATACCGAGAGCTGCTGAACTCTTGCGAGCACAAGCAAAACTACTTTTTAAAAAGAAATCAAAATAAATACAGTTTGCAAATTAAATGTGTTGCTCTCTTTCTCGCACTCACACTGCGAGGTTTTTTCTTTAATATTTACTAGAGCTAGAAACAAGCAAACCAAATGTTCCTAACCCGTAGCCTGCTTGCACGTGTACGGAAGTGTATTAACAACAGTACAGTCCGACTAAATAAATTTTACACAAACTGAAACTAATTACTCTAAAAAACCACGCAACAAAGCAGGATTATTACAAAGTAACATAATCGTAAACTTTAAAAATGACACCTGGACACGTGAATCGATCCTAGGACCCTTAGCTTAGAGCGCCAAATCTCTATCACAGAGCTACCTACCCAGGAAACGTCCCTTGCTCAGGATCATTCATCCCTCATAGCTTAAGGTAGAATCTGTCTTCGGTTACAGAGCTTTGACGTGTTAAACCAAGGGTTCCGGGTTCGATTTCATTTTATAGGTATCCTTTTTTATTGTTTACGAATACGAACCTGGGTAGTTCAAGAATAATACCGTTATGTTCTAGGTAAAATTGTGAGATTAAATACCATATAGTGATATTTTAAAAATATATAAGTGGTTTATTTTCTCCCCTGTGTTATGCACCTGATTTCACAACCAGAATGTCGACATATCTAGGACCAGTTTCAGTGACCGCATGGTCTAAGGCGCTACTCTCGCAGTAAACTATACTGCTAATGACGGGGAGATCGAGGTTAGAATCTCGGTCGGGTGTACTGAGAGTGTTTTTTCCAACATGTTTTTCCAATCTCCCTCCTCACAAATGTGGGTACATTTCCTATAAATATTATCTTTTTCATCCCTAAAGCCATTAGCGTGATTAGATCTTAAGCTTATAGCCCAAATGGGTAGTAAGACGTGGTTCTAACAAATATAATTAGGACTACACTATTATGTTACGGAAGATGAAGGTTGAATTTAAAGGAAATGAATACATAATAATAAATAAAAAATTGTTGATAGTCTGAACTGGCCGTAGACGCGTAACATTAAAAATAAATGGTTTAGGTGGTGTGGTAAAACCCAGTGCCGCAGTCTATCAAAAGAGAAAACTAATATATATGATTGTGATATCATTTGTGATAAAACTCAAATAGGCTGAGCAAGGTTAAAATAAATTTACTAATGAAAATAAACAAAATAATATTGAGCGTCAGACTTAATAAAGTCAAAAATAAATTTAGTTATGGACGAAACTATTATGAGCTCGGGACCACTGGGTAGCTCCTTAGACATTGGTCTTACCTCTGGAAACCTCCTTGGATTGCTGGGAGTTCATAACCATACAAGGTCAACACCATCTTGGATAATATTATTATCTAGCATCTAGAGTTGCCTAAATGATGATGATGGTCACAAACAAACAATACAACAACAATAAAGCTCTGTATTATCAGGTCGGCAATGAATAAAATAATAAAACAAAAAATATGGCATGCAATTGTAAATGTTTGTATTATTTTGTTTCCTTTTAAAAATTAAAATATCCTCCCTAGGAGTACTCCTTGAATATAACACTAAATTTTACACGTTTCAGAAAATAAAGTAAATTTTTATTGCCTCTTGGCACTTAGAAACAGTTTGGTTACTGAAATCATTTATCCCTGCACTAGTCTTCTTAAACATTTGAAATTGAAATTAGAATAGTAATAATAATAATTAATAATAATAATAATAATAATAAAATTAACGGAATGTTTATTCCCTTATTATTATTCCAACAATTAATGGGTATATTACAAATAAATAAAAGTCTGAATTTCGTTATAAAATTAATATTTACGTCGAGAAATAATGCTGTTTTATACTTAAAAACCATGTTTAATAAGTTTGAAGATGTAAGATGCAGCTGATGAAGTTAGATGTAAAAGTTGAAAATGATGGATTCGTATGATTTGCCGAAAAATTGACGAGAACATATACCTGGTTATTAATTTTGGGATATCTCGGAATCTGTTGAAATATGACAAACCAATTGTCCAGGCTGGAAACCGAACCTGGGGCTTTTCAACGTGGTATTTCACACTCATCGGTGGGTAAATAATACCATTTGAATTTCAGTTTCTGGCTGAGTGAAACCCACATCACTTTTTCCCTTCACAAGAAAGCCTGGTGCTTCCCCTATTACAGGTCATGAGTTCTCACACATTCAAAAAAACGTTCTAAATCACCATAGACAAAACCTTGCCTTGGAGGTAAGATAAATTTGTCATAAATTTAAATAAACTGAATGGAAAAAAGAGAATAAATTAGAACAACGTAAAATAAGGATGAAGGATTGAAAATTAAAAGTCTGTAAAACCAAAACGCACTAATTACACAATAGAAAATAAAATGTATCTAAGGTATTTCCAATAAAAACACGCGGTGAATACCTCTAGTGTCCCTTTTCCGAAGCTTTCCACATAGCTTCCAAATCATAGTTCAATTTATTGTCGTTAGGTTACCCTAGCTTACAGTATTTTCACATGCCGAGTAAATAAATATAGTTTTCGCAATCGCCACCAATCGCTGATTTATGAAAGTGACAAAATGGCTATCGTCCACAAACGAGTTTTATACTCTTCTGGGAGTATATTATACTACTATAAAGCCACATGGCTGACTCACTCACTCACTCATTGACATTAATGTTTACCCATTTCCAGATGAGCTATAAACTTGAAATTTGGCAAACTTATAGCTTCTAGCCTGTAACCGACGGGAAAATTCCAAAAAGTTAAAGAAATGTATTTAAATCCCCGAAAAAAATTAAAATGGTGGAGCAACTTTAAAGTCGGTGCGGTATATACAATACAATACCGGTAACTTTAAGTTATTGCGTCTAAAACCACGCGGGAATTACATTTGTTTACATCCACTTGCAAGGAAAACTCACTGGGGTTTGGGGCAACGAGCAAAGCGAGTATATGTATATACATTTACATGCTCAGGTAACTCCTTCTAACGTTGATGCATATTAACTTTGTTTTGTAGCGTTAGCTACACAATCTGAGATAATCATGGCTAAAAATAATAAAGTATTATTTAAATTCTATAGCAACAAAACCCACGTGTTTGATCACAACGCTAAATTGTCCTTGAAATTATAATACTATAATTAATTCATTTAAAAGACCAGTTCTTTGTTACAGTGGTAATATAATCATCAAACTAATGTTTGAGTTCACTCTCAAGCCGCATTCCAAATAAATACAATTTAAGAGTTTTGTGTAAAATAAAATATAGCTTATGCAACTTAACTTTAGTAATATTCATTATATTGAAAAATGACACTTGGACACGGGAATCTAATCCAGGACCTTTGGCTTGGATGCGTCTATCAATTTAATTAACAAATATAATAGTGTGGATATTTAATCCATCAAAAGCATTCGTAATATTTGAAAGGACGGACAGGAGGGAATATTATTTTTCAAATCAACAATAAGATTGATTTTAATTAAACTTAATCAACAACTTCATTTTCACTAATAAATACAATTAATTATATGTGGTCTTATTACTGTGTAGGGGAATTCGATTAATTAGTTAACTTAAATTTTTGGGATTCATCAATATACAAAAGAAGAGTGCCATAATAATAGTATATTATTAATTATTTATTTATATTCGTTTTACTTCTCGTTGAGACTATCCCCAACTTACACTAAGATAAGAACACAGGACTGGGAAAGTGGTTATTTGGAAAGAGGATGGAAAGTCACAGTGATAAATCACATGTGGAAAACTACCCACATTGCACTCGGCTGAGATTCGAACCTTGACCTTTCAGTCACAGGCAATCAATTAATACTGCAAGCCTGACACCTTATAACGTGTGACCATCTGTCCGTATCCTTTCTCCTCCTTCTTAAATGATAAAATTATTTCGTAAACATACATCGAATTATAAAATGGATTAGTTGACTTATATTATTGTTTTTAAAATTGGCAAGCCACAGGTGTGGATTTACTGTTCGGTATATAATTCATAATTATGTAACCTCCTCCACGCCCAAGTAGCTTCATACCTTTGTGGACCAAATATATACCTAAGCACCTTGTTTTCAAACACCCTAAATATGTTTTCATCACGTAAGTTAAGAAACCATGTTTCCTACCCATAGAGAACAACTGGTACGATTATTGTTTTGAATATTCTGAGTTTTACATTCCTTGAAAGCAGGCGATATGTCAACAACTTACTGACCGAATAATAGCACAAATTTCCAAACTATATTATTTTCCTAATTTTCACTCTAATATCGTTATTGATAGTTAACATTGTTCCTTAAATATTTAAACTCATTAGCCCTGTCAAATGATAGATTATTTTATAAATATTGATAAAAATATATTAAAAACGGCAGCTACCTATCACATGACCTTGAGTGCTAGTGCGTGAATATAAATCTAGCAGATTCTATAGCAGTTAGATAAGGTTCTTCCTATACAAATTGGACAGCAGCGTCCTTAGGTGCTCTGAGACTATGGTGTTCACTGAATGTGTCTAAATGTGATACTCACTCAAACTGGTTTCCACTATTTTATGTTAATGTCACAGGAAAAATAGATTGTTAGGGAGAGTTGACTCGGCCTAGGTAAAGTCGACTCTTACTAAAAGTATCAGTAAAAGTTGATAGAGAATAAACAGATCAACTTTTCCTAGGAAGAGTTAACTATGCCTGCTGTGGTTTAATAAAAGTTGATTCCACGATGTTGCTCTCCACATGAGACTTCACGCACACATCTTTGTTTTGAATATCCCAGCTCTATTTGTTTACTGTTGTGTTCTAGGTTAGGTTAGGTTAGGTTAGGTTAGGTTAGGTTAGGTTAAGTTAGGTTAGGTTAGGTTATGTTAGGTCAGGTCAGGTTAGGTTAGCTCTGCAACTCAAAGTGTCACACATTTTTACCTTGCTGTAATAAATAATAAATATTTATATCTCTCTTTGTATCATAAAGGTTTTGCTTTTTTATTTGTTTTTTATTAGGTAGTAGACCATTTCCTTGCAAAAAGTCAACTTTTACTAACTCAAGGTAGTAATAGTATACTTTCCCTAGGTACGGTCAACTCTGACTAGTAAATGTTGATCGAAATTCATCACTTTTCGCTTTTAATCAACTTTTACTAAAAAGGCCAGTAAGAGTCGACTCGGCCTAGGTAAAGTCGACTCTTACTGGAGAATCTACTTTTCCTGTAACATTGATAAAGCTTCAAATAGCCCTATCTCAACGAACCAAGAACAGTTGTCTCAATATTTCAAGTTGGATAGGGCCGAGACTACCTTGGATTATCAAAAACACGCACTATATGGAATAACACGGGGTGAACTAGCAGAGAAGGATTATAGCTGTGTGTTAGATAAAAACCTTAGAGAAACAGAAATCACGAAAAACTAGTGCCTGTAAAAACATATTATTTAAAAGTTTATTCAGGCAAGATGTTAATCAACACTTGCACATTTCTTTGTAAGTCAAGAAATGTCAAATGAACATCTTGCTGAATGTAGTGTATTATATATTGTTGACAAGCGAGCATCGTGCGATGGACCTTAAATGCGTTATGGAAATGTCGAGATCAGTAAGTTTTGAGTGTTCAATATAGTAAAACCTTGTTAAGTGATTGGTTGTCTAAATAATAGGGGTGGAGCTTCACTCAGTAAATGAGAAGCACTGCTTTAAGATAAAGACTTAAGGACTCTCCAAAAATAACCATCTATGTATGAGTAGACGTTATAAACAAACCACTATCCCGTGGTTCCCACAATGCGGAGTCTTGGCCGATACACACAGAATGCTAAGCTAAGGTCCCTCTTTTCCCTCCAAATTCAGTGTTGTTTCTTTCTGGTCTGCTCCAGTGAAGCTTAGTTATGGCGTTTTCCAAACTGTCTGGTTTGAGTTCAGATGATAGTACTGAGGAAGAGAATATGCTGCTGTTAGCAGTTGTTTTGTAAGATCAAGAAAATGTAGGTGGTTATGGTTTGACTTGTTCAATTAACGTTTCCATTTTAATATAAAAACATTTAATAAATATAAAACCTAAATAGAATATTACTTAATTACACGTGAAACAAACTGAAAACCAAACTTCAACCCTTCTTTAGTTATTTTCACCAAACTATCACTGTGTCTGTTCAACACGGAGCCCAAGCCATGCTATGCGCATGCGCAGCATAAGATGGCTCAAGATGGGGGATGGAAAAATTGCCCGGCCAGCAATCGGAAAAAAATAGCGTGGCGTAACAAGGCATAGCTTAGCTTAGCTTTCTGTGTGAACCAAAAATTTAAATATATGGTCCGCTATTTTTCTAAAGAGTTATCAGAGCAAATCTTAGCTCAGCTTAGCGCTCCGTGTGTACCGGCCTTGACTCATGTTTAGGCAACTCGTGAGCTCCAAACCTCATAGCGACCACTCTCGCGTCAATGGACTGTTTTATCCATGAAGCCAGTATAGTAGAGTAGAATGTTATAGACCAGAGATTCTCAAAGTGGGGTCCTCAAGGTTCGTCCAGAGGGTCCACAAGATCGTCCAGGGAATCCATAACATACCTTTATATATTTTGTAAATCTTATAAAATGTTATATAAAAGGGTAAATCACGTATGTATACTAAACACAATGGAGATTCCTTCGCAAAAGTGAGGCCCTAAAGTAGGGGGTTGGCCAAGCCCCTTTTGTATACAACTTTGAGAGGAGCATTTGGACATTTATATTTAATTTTTGGTTTTCTCATCCACCAACACATATAACTTCCAAAAAAAGCACTGAAATATGTAATGCCTTTTTCAAAAACTTATTTGTTCAGGCAAACCTTTTCTGTTATTTGTGGTATAAAAAATGTGAAACGAAATCATCTTAGGGTTGAATCAAACTTAATTTTTTTTCCTCACGTAAATTAAGGATGAAAATATTTAAAACTAAATCTATGTTCCATAAATGGCAACTAAGGTATTTTGAGGTTTTGTTTTTAAAAAGACATATGAAGGTCGAGTGTGATTAATGCTTTAATTTGGGGGTCACTAGGAAAAGAGGTTTGCAAAACACTGCTTTAAACTATCCTCTTCACCCTATCCATTGGATTAAGTAGATAATAATTTTAGTGTCAAAAATTTAATAAAAACCTCTATTTAAAAAAGTTCCTAAAAAGTAAGGTTTGGGTTTATATACTTGAGGGTGTGATTTGAAAATTTTTTTTAAGGATATAATAAAACAAATATGTGATACAACAGATTGCACAAGAATTTATTTTTGAGTAGCTTTTACTGTACAGAAATTCATAAAATAAAACATATTTCAGAAATGAAATAATACATTTTACCCATTATTTCATTTCCAAACCCAACGAAGAAAACATCTACGTTTTATTTTATGTATTATTTATATTATTTACAAATTTAATTTTGATATTATGTCCAAAATTTGGCATGGATATAACAAATAACTCTCAAAAGTTTGAAATAGTTCTATACAGCGAGGTCAACGTCTTTCAAACAAAGTATTTTGTAAATCCAGACGAATATAAACTACGTGTTTATTTATTGCGCGTAATTGGGTGTTGAGGTTAGGACCTAGTTCCATGAAGATCCTTGGTATCCAGTGCTGAGCCCGTGACCGGAGCTGACACCAGAGCTGTAGCCGTAGCTTGATCCCACAGAGGGAGTCAAGTAAGAATATGAGGATGGCACGGAGTAGGAGTATGAGGATGGCACGGAGTAGGAATATGAGGAGGGTGCAACGTAAGAATAAGTTGATGGGGTAGCATAACGGTAGCTGGCAGGGGAAGAGTAGCTAAGACCGGAGGAGCCCAACTTAGAGTAACCAAGATTGGAGGAGCCCAATCCAGAATAGCCGACACTTGATGAGCCCAAACCGGAATAACCAAGATTGGAGGAGCCCAATCCAGAATAACCGATGCTTGAGGCGTCCAATCCGGAGTAGCCTAGATTAGAGGAGCCCAATCCGTAGTAGCCAAGATTGGAGGAGCCCAATCCAGAATAGCCGACACTTGAGGCGCCCAATCCAGAGTAACCAAGATGGGATGAGCCCAATCCGGAATAGCCGACACTTGAGGCGCCCAATCCAGAGTACCCTAGACCCGAGAATCCCTCCAGGCCAGAGTAGCCCAATCCAGAATAGCCTGAGCCGGTGAAGCTCGCTCCAGAGTATGGGTAGGAGGAGCTGTAAGCGAGGCCAGCATGACGCTTCTCCTTCAAAGCGGCGGCAATCGGGCCAGCGTGGCTCGTTTCCTTCTTGCCGGCGGCAACCGGGCCAGCGTGGCTGGTCTCCTTCTTGCCGGCCTCGGTGGCTGAGGCGGCAACGGCGAACAAAGCAAGAACAACACAAACCTGCGGGGAAGAAATAAATATGTTAATAGAGAGTTTTAAAATTTACAAAATAATTTATTATCTAAACCTAGTTTAGATTTTAATGGAAAAAAATTGAACACTTGGTTTACCGTGAAAGGTAGTTTTCCTTGACAGATTATACTAAGGTAGATCTTGTAAAATAAGTCCGTAATTTAGTCCCCATCAAGGTAGAACTTACCACCTCTCAAGATAAACAAAATGTTTATAATTTTTTTAGTCAGTAAACAAAAACTCCTTTTTTTAAATTTTTCTAAGGCAGTGTTTTTCAACTTGGCGTGAACCAAACAAGGTGCTACAATTGTAAAACCATCAGTTTTTTTAAGGAGAGATTTCATGATTTAAAAACGAGTAATAAGATTGAGTTTTTAAAAGTTCAATAGTTTAGATTCTAATCATTTTGGTATAATTTTTTTTAACAAAGCCGATCGTGTATTTCTAAATCATCAATTTTTATTCCGTATTTTTTTTATGCCTTCCTCCGAATTCCTGAGGCACGTCTGATGTTCCTATTACTATCCATATGAGACATTCACATACTTACTATGATGATAATTAAAATAGGTCTTTAATCCACCTTCCCTTACACTTAATTAATGGTGGTAAGGATAAGAAAGGTAGACTTTAGAGTAAATGTGATCATATTTGAATGGAAGGAGAGTGGAAAACCACTTAGGAAAAAATAAAATCAAAACACAAAGCAACAATTCGAACCTCCAGCCCTATCTTTACCGGAAAAAACCATCACTAGTTGAGACTGACTTTTTATCTACGTGTCCACCAATTCAGATTTTTATACACCAAGATAACCTGAAATAGTTAACCATAAGAGCTCTAATCATTAACGAACATCGATTGTTATTTGCAATAAATAAATGTATTATTATTATTTAATCACGTTCTACTACTCTTTAGAGATATATGAATAATTTAATTACGCTAGTACAATAGGGATTAGAAAGGTAGAATTTTAGAGGAAATGTACCTTAACTAGAGTAGAATGAGATTGGGAAACCAGTCAGTAAAAACAACCCTCAGTAAACCTGAAAGGGATTCTAACCAAACTCTCCCCATCAGAAGCAATCCAGTTCAACACGAGAGTGACGCGTCAAATCATGCGACCACCGATGAAAGTCTATGCATAAATAATTAAATAGTTTAACTTATTTTAGTAGCTTTGTTTTTAATTTTTCTCAACCACTCAAAGAGAGTATTATTATTATTATTATTATTATTATTATTATTATTATTATTATTATTATTATTATTATCATTATATTATTATTATTATTATTATTATTATTATTATTATTATTATCATCACCACGTCTTACTAACCGTTCGGGCTATACGCACTTACGCTAATGTATAATGGTAGGTTGATTGTGAGATGAAATGGAGGACCTACAGTTTTAATGTGGAATCCGAACCACGGTGTAGGCCTGGCATTCCTCACATTCACAAGTTGTGATTAATACACGTCTTGTCATAGGTGAAGGAAGGGTTTGGCAATCAGATAAATCTGTGCCGGGACCGAGGATTGAGCCCCAGACCACCAGTACGGAAGTCTGATACCTTACCACTAGACCACCAGGTCACCCTCGCATGAAAATTATTTTAAGGCTAATGTACATAAACATCAATTTCTAATTTTGGTCATATCTCCGCAAATATTGGAGATACGAAATAACCTCCCATAGTAAAGTTGTATTAATATCAAAAATAAAAATCTTTTAGCTCTAATATTTCTTTATAAAACTAATAGTTTCTGATCTATAAGCAAATATATGAACATTTTTATGCATCTCTTTGAAAACAAAAATTAATTTTTATGCTCATGATGGACAGAGATATTCAGCTTGTTTTAAAAATGTTTGTATAACAGTGTAAATTATTTAATTTATACTATTTAGTGTAGTGTTTCTGCAACTATATATGTTAATTCGTTTCAAAAATTTTACGAGCTTTTAGTAAACGTCTCTATTTTAAGATAACAAAGAGAGAAAGTATGTAGGGTTATGTTTATAATATTAACATTATAGCTAGACCAAACTAATGATTACTCAGAAAATTGAATCAGTCTCGTATTGTCTACCGTTTCGAAGGGTTTTTTTTTTCAAATATTTGCTTATAATATTAAGGTGTTCTTGTTCTGAATGCTTTCCACATTTCATTCCACTATAACTTTACTTCTCTTACCCTATTGATATAAATTTTCAGACAGCAAGGATGGGGCATGCGGACCACGGAAATATTATCATATATAGCAATAGTGGTTTTCAAAATTCTTTAAAAATTAGGAATTTAATAATATAAGTAATATTGTGGTTAAATATTATTTTTCAATCTGCTACAAATAATTGGAATCTAATGATAAGACAAGGTGCACCAAGATATATTCCTTTAAATTAATAAATATTTAAAATAATTAACATGAAAACAATGTCGAGGAAGTAATTCTATTTTTCTGGTAATTTTTGTATGTAATTAAACATAAATTAGAAGCGAAATAAGTTTCATATTCTTCATTTAAATGGAAGTGTGAAACTTATTTTATAATTTTATAATAAATGTATTATTATATAATACATTTATTATAAAATATTTTATAACTAAAATTAAATAATAGTTCCTTAATCATAGGATAAAACTGTAATTGTAATATTTTGTATAATAAAAGAACAATGTTTTAATATAATCTAGTGTTTAAATAGTTAATGTCCAATTTATGTAGTTTTTAAAAAAAATTGTTTTTTTGGTTTAGGAATGGATTTAAAAACCAAATTTGTCAACTTTTTTTTTCAAAATCATATTTACAAAAATAATACAACCCTTTTAGTAAAAATTATTAATATTTTAATAATTTGGATGTTAACACTATCTCAACCCTTATTGGTCGATAGTTAAATAAAACTTAATTTTGAAGTACTTTAGTTTTTTAATGATTAAAACAATATTAATTTAACCCCACTGCCAGGCATGGAATATAAATGACAAAATCATTTAGTCTGATTTTATGGTAACAGGGAGGTTAGGGTTCAAATCCCACTCGAGTGTGCTGGGTTCACACTCTCCCTATCCTCAAATAAGAATATATAATATATATATATATATATATATTATATAAATAATTTTACCACCTTCATCCCTATCACACAGGAGTAATAAGTACAATATGCAAAAAAATCCAAACCGCTAGCAAAGCTCGGTAAAAGAAAATTAAATTCAATAATAATAATAATAATAATAACTTGATAAATGCCTAATATCAATGTGATTCTTCAATAAAATTAGCCAATTTAGCTCACAGAATATTTCTAGAAATAATAATTTAGTTAGCGCCTTACATCGTTCGCTTCATTGTCATTTCTTTAAAATTATTCTCAAATAATAGCTTAAAATAATATTTTGTTTTAGTTCTACGTGTCCACAGCCTACACTAATAAACATAAAAAACACTTAATTAGAATATTAGAGTTAACACACTCCTCATCACTTCTTTCTTTACATGAGAAATTTGATAATATTTATTAAGATAAACATAATATATTTAGTCTCCTACTACTTTGTTTTAGTTTAGTTTTTCAAGCCATTTAAAGTACTAGCTACTGAAGCCTCCTGATTATAGAGCATCTAGCCTGATGAAGATCATTTTGAAGCACCTGATCGGTACTTGAACAAGTATACCCTAAAGATGACCAAGATTAGAAAGATAAAGCGCATCACTGAAGCCTTAGCACCTTCAGTAATAAAATATCTATCAAATCTCTAATTTGTTCTCCTATTAATCTGAGTTCATGCGCATCTGAACTAAGATGCCAACCTCTTTAGGTTTGGTGTGCCAGTGACTGGGAGTTTGGGGTTCGATTCCAGGCTCAGTGTAGTGAGATTATTCTTCAAATATTTTTTTCAATTTACTTATCTATGCACATGTGGATACATTTCCTTTAAAATTCTAACCTCCTCATCCTACTAAATTATGAATTAAATAGTAAAGCTTAGTACGGTTATAGGCGCATCTAAATATCATGTTATTTAAATTGAAAAAACACATTTGGCCACGGAAATCAAACCCAGTACTTTTGGCTTAGCTCGCCAATGCTCTAAGCACTGAGCTACCCAGGAATCGTCCCATGACCAGGGTATTATTCACTCATATTTTAAGGCAGAGTCTGTGATGGACGTGTGGAAATCGTAAGCTACATATGAGAGATCAATTAAGATCACGAGCCATCAGATAACAGGTGGGCTTGATGCTGCCAATAATACAATGACATCTGTGCGAGTGCACTTATCAATTATTATCAATTAGTTTATTTAAATATTATTAGCATGGACAGATAGTGAGACAGGGTGCAAATATAAGTTTTTAAGTAGACAAAACCAACAATATTATCTCCGCGAGTGTTTACTTTCCAAACTAGGACATTGTGGCTACAGATAGGAAAAAACAAGGGAAAGTCAGGGCATTTAAATACTTGACTGAGTTTTCATCTAAACATTAAAATAAAAGTGAGAGTTTGTTTTCTTATATTAAAAAATGCGTTTGCTAGATATTTCAATCTTTATATGAAAGATTGTACGGGGTCTGTTTTATAAGACAATTTACATAGAGACCACAAATAATACCTAAAACAATAAATACTAGAAATAAATTAACTTATAAGAATGTTGAAATTTGGTATTTTGGAATTGTTCAAAAATATGTGATTAATGTAGTAAAAGAAAATTTCCCAGTCCCCAAGAAAAAAAATATATTAGATTTGGATTTTTTCTAATGCTGTCTCAAAAACCTAGAAAAAGTCAACGAATTTCTTAATGAAAGTTTTGTGGCCACCCTATAGTATATGGTGAACAGAAGAAATGTCTATAAGACTCTACTCACCAGGACCTTCATGATGTATGGGTTGCTACACAGGCTGAGGACTCAAACTGAATGGTAGCTCCTCAGTACCAAACAAGACCTTTTATACAGTCAAACAACAAACCACCAAAAGGATGCTAAACCCTGCCCTCAAGTGTGTGCCCACGTGACATTGAATATTTTTTAGATTACAAATTCTCAAGGTCGAACGAGCCGTAAAAAACAATATATAAATCCCAAAACTAAGTATATGCAATAACATAAAATATCACTTGGATAAACTTTTTTTTTAAAGAAGACCTGTTTAAAATAATATAAAAGAAACAAAGTTGAGTGGTTGTAATATTAAGGAAGAAGAACTATATGGTGGGT
The DNA here is from genome assembly GCA_033556935.1 of Timema podura. Lineage (NCBI taxonomy): Eukaryota > Metazoa > Arthropoda > Insecta > Phasmatodea > Timematidae > Timema > Timema podura. Next base: position 69,802,506 of record JAVRXN010000001.1, read on the forward strand.
AGAAAATAAAATGTTTGTCAAATGTCATCCGTATCCACAAACCAGATACCTACAAGTGTGTAAAACTGTCTGGTTTATCGTCTGGGCAGGACCGAACGGACACTAGAGGTATAGTTTGTCCACGATACAATCAACATGTTCCTGGCCCCTTGATAGAATACGTTTAGCCAGAACAAACACCAGAGCTTCATTGGCTATTTGATTTGATTTTATTTGAGAACTGCAGAGTTTACCCAATGCCAGCTGTATTTGAGAACTGCAGAGTTTACTCTACGCCCAGCTGTATTTGAGACCTGTAGAGTTTACCCAATTCCAGCTGTATTTGAGAACTGCAGAGTTTACCCGATGCCCAGCTGTATTTGAGACCTGCAGAGTTTAACCTATGCCCAGCTGTATTTGAGACCTGTAGAGTTTACCCAATTCCAGCTGTATTTGAGAACTGCAGAGTTTACTCTACGCCCAGCTGTATTTGAGACCTGCAGAGTTTACCCAATTCCAGCTGTATTTGAGAACTGCAGAGTTTACCCTACGCCCAGCTGTATTTGAGACCTGTAGAGTTTACCCAATTCCAGCTGTATTTGAGACCTGCAGAGTTTACCCAATTCCAGCTGTATTTGAGAACTGCAGAGTTTACCCTACGCCCAGCTGTATTTGAGACCTGTAGAGTTTACCCAATTCCAGCTGTATTTGAGAACTGCAGAGTTTACCCGATGCCCAGCTGTATTTGAGACCTGCAGAGTTTAACCTATGCCCAGCTGTATTTGAGAACTGCAGAGTTTACCCGATGCCCAGCTGTATTTGAGACCTGCAGAGTTTAACCTATGCCCAGCTGTATTTGAGACCTGCAGAGTTTAACCTATGCCCAGCTGTATTTGAGACCTGCAAAGCTCACCCAATGCCAGCTGTATTTGAGACCTGCAGAGTTTAACCTATGCCCAGCTGTATTTGAGACCTGCAGAGTTTAACCTATGCCCAGCTGTATTTGAGACCCGCAAAGCTCACCCAATGCCAGCTGTATTTGAGACCTGCAGAGTTTAACCTATGCCCAGCTGTATTTGAGACCTGCAGAGTTTAACCTATACCAGCTGTATTTGAGACCTGCAGAGTTTAACCTATGCCCAGCTGTATTTGAGACCTGCAGAGTTTACCCAATTCCAGCTGTATTTGAGGTTGGCAAAGATAACTTATGTCACTGTGCTTAACTCTGACCAGCCAGGCTAGAGTTCAAATCCAGTCCACGTGCATATGAGAGAGTAAAAGGGATCCCCCTTCCTTGTTCCCCCCCTCCTCAAGTCTTACTAACCATTTGAAAGATCACTATTTAATTATATTAATGGATTAGGGGTGGTGAAGTTAGATCTTAGAAAAAATGTAGCCGTGTTTGCTTGGAGAAAGATTGAGGAATCTTGTAATACATCATATTGTTTTGTTATTGTTGAAGATTTATTCACCTCTCTCAAGGCAAACTTTGGTCCATTCATTTAAAATTCACTCCACTCAACCTGTATTTAGATTTGTTGGAGTAGTTTAGAACAGACAGAATAGATCCTCTTGGTAAAATATTTGTTCTATGTCCCTTTTTGTGATAAGAGGTAAGACGATAATACGGTTTTTTGTAATCTAAGATTTACTTTAAAGGGATGCGTTCACTTTGAGTTCAATTATTCTATGTGTATGACACTAAGCTCCTTATGACATAATATGAATTAATTTTGAATGTAAAATGGCCATCGATGGACTATCAATAATATACATATTTTAAAAAGAAATTAATTTATAGGAAACAAAATTAATACATTTGCATATCGATATTATCTAATCGAATCAATTAATTAAGTTTAAGCCAATGTTGAATCAAACTTAAGTGAAACTACTAAGAAAAAAAAGGACCATTAAATTATACGATGTTCACTATTCAAAATTAATATTGGATTAAAATTATAAATACAAATAGTTTTTATATTTAACTAAATCGTATGAAAAATACCATGTCTGAAACTATTATCAAGCGCAGTCATTTCTCTTCGAAAATAGCCAATGAAGGCTGTGTTCATGAATTCCGGGCAGTAAATATTAATCAGGATATTAGTGGTAAGTATTATACTACTATAAGGTCGCCATATATCCCATATATGTATCACTTTTTATTCTAAAAATATATAGAAATTTGTAATAAAAATATCTTATCAGCCTACGAAATTAACTATCTCAGTAGCTACTGTAAAAAGTACGAGAATTAACACAACAAGTATTTCAACAGTGTTTCAGAAATGTTTAATATTTACACAAAACAAATTTACTGTACGTATAATTTAGCATTTTGATCTAAATTTTGGGCAAATCCAACATTTAAAACAATTTGACCAAACTAAACAAAATATTTAATATTAATGATATTAACTTTCCTAGAAACTTTTTTAATAAAACAGAGGCTTCCTTTTTCATTTGTTGAAAAGATAAAAAGATATTGTATCCTCTTCTAAGCATTAATCTGTAGGGCCTACTTAAAAATCTACTAAAAATAGTACATAAGCAATCTTCAAACTACACATGAGATTTAATTCCTACTTGTTCAGTACTTAACTAACTACTGTTTAAAATATTTTGTACTGAGGCATATTAAAGTTTCTAAACGCTCACAAGTGTCTGAAGAAAATAAACAGTAATCACATTTTTTGTCGCCAGGACTTGTCATACTTAAATTCACCGACACTCTAAAAGCCCCTCAAAAAGTTTCAAAACATTATTTTATTTTTCAAAGGATTGTATTTACCATGGTAAAACTATACAACAATCCTACCACTTAAAGAAACCACTTTCGTCAAGGTCAAACCAACCGTCTTGGAGAACTTATATGACCTAAGTTATACTTCATTGCTGATGGTTTTATTTTTATAAAACAGGTGAAATCATTGATAGTCGATAAACTTAGTGGTGCGCGTCATGTAGACAATTCGTAACAATTTATTATCACTTTTCTTCAGTGTTGTAATTCAAGTGAGCCAAGCTTTAAATCATGTTTCAGTTATTAAATATAAAGATTTTACTATTATGAGCTCTTATATCATGTACTATTTAGTGAAACAAAACTAAAGGCAATGACTTTACTTCCTTTCGAATGAATTGTTTGAACTCTTCTAAACGTCCTCTAAAATATGTCAGTAAGATATAAGGATCTATAACCATAAAATCTAAAAATGGAAAATTTAAAATGTCTATTCGGGAAATTAGGGTGCATAAATAGCAAAAATATTTTAGGTGGGATAGAAAATGGAAATATCACTGAATGTATAAAGAGCACTCTAAGGAGTCATCCCTAAATCACGTAACGTTGTTGATCGGTGGAAGGGATTGTGAAACTCTAATGTATCGATGATGGGTGGGTACATCACAGTGTTACGTAATACAGAGCTTAAACTTAAATTATAATAAGAATTAATTAGCCAAAGCTATTATTTATGCTTTTAGTGAGAATTACTCCATCTAGATATCATATTCTGAAAATTGACACCTGGACAGAGGAATCGAACCCAGGACCTTTGGCTTAGTACGCCAATTCTCTGGCCACTGAGCTATCCAGGAATCGTCCCGTGTCCTGATATGATATCTATATGGAGTAATCCTCACTAAAATAATGAATAATAGCTTTGGCTATTTGATTCTTAAATATGCAATCCCGTACAATTTAATAATTGTACAAGTGGCAGCATTAAGCCAACTACCGTGTCGAAGGTGGCTGTGTTATCTGATAGCTTGTGATATTAATAAAATCACACATTTGTAGCCGACAATTTCCACACGTTCATCATAGACTCTGACTTAAAATATGAGTGAAGAGTGACCTTGAGCACGGGACGATTCCTGGATAGCTCAGTGGTTAGAGCATTGGTGTACTAAGCCAAATGTCCTGGGTTCGACTCCCGTGTCCAATTGTAATTTTTCAATTTTCAGAATATGTTAAATTATAATGCTGAACAATTAGTATGAATGTTCATATTTTCACCGTTAGTAAACATAATAAGTAACTTACAAATATGTACGGTGTTGAAAATGTAATTTCAGCACTTAATTTGGTTTTCAGATATTAATAATGAAATAATGACATTCACGCTTGATGAGTTAGGTAATACAAGTTGGAGGAGGGAGGGGTCAGGGTAAGATATTCACTCTCTGGTACTTGATGGAAAGACGGGAGGGTCAAAAAAGTGAGAAAAAGCGTTACGTGGCTTATGGATAATCCCTGGCCATATGTCTTAAATATATGAAACTTATTATTGTGGGATGGTTAAATGAAGGGTTCAAATTATCCAAAACTCATATAAATTAATGGTACTACACAATCGTACAAACTTTCTCAAATTGTGTATTAGAGCCTGGAAGAAAAATATCAAAAATAGATTCCTCATAACAAAGCACATAATTTGGCTCATCACAATAAAAAAACTTTATGCATAAATTTTATTCCAAATTGTTAAATATTTATTTCTAATTTTCAAAAATAAGTAATTTACAAGCAACCCTAAAGTTATTTAAGATTGTAAAATAACTTTTAAGAATCAGTCCACAGTAAACTACACATAATCAAATTGTCATTCCAAAAACAAGTAAACAGTTCTATGAGTCATGTCAAGCACTCTCAAGATACCCATTTGAAACCAAAACCATACAGCCATTTTTTTAATATCTCAAATTTTTGAAAAATCAATCATTTGTTAACCATCCTTAATCGAAATGTTATCCAAAATCAAATACATATTGCAATTTATGTCAAACATTAGAGATACCCATTTAAAACCAAATCATTAGAGGCGTTTATAATAATTTTTGACAAATCAGTAATGAGTAAACTACCCTTGAACGATTTTTTACCCTAAACAAGTAAACAGTTTTAATTGTCATGTCAAACACTCTCATGATGTCCATTTTGAACCAAATCGTTAGAGCCATTTCCAGAATATTTCAATTTTTCAACAAATTTCTATTAGTAAACTATCTTTCAATGAATTTTTGCTCAAAAATCAATGACACGATGTTATTTGTTATGTGAAACAAATTTTAGTTATGCATTTTAAACAATATCATTAGAGCCATTTTCAAATATTTGAAACCACAAAATTTGCACCTATCTTGATTCAAAATGATAAAATGAAAGTCCCGTGATATATATCCCATTAAAATCTAAATATCATGTTAACACAAATTCCATCCAACCGTTTTCAATCCAAGGTCAGGGACAGACAAACTGACAGACAGAATAATTGTAAATTATATACTAAGAAACAATTGTGTGTTTCACGAAATTTGGTCGAAATTCATTTAAATTAAATTTGTTTCAATGTTCTCAGGTTGTCGTGAATACTTTCAAAATAAATTATACTATATTTTATAATTTGTCTAGGTATATTTAATTATTAAAGCTACTTTTCAAGCGTCCGACATTACGACTTAACTAAACATTAATACTCATCTCATAGGAAACATGTCAAACTTATTAAACGTGCTGTAACCAGTCTTATCGTCTGCAACTTCCATTCAAACTGTTGAAATGTCGTTTCACTCATACATCCATGTCATCTGGTAAAGTCAAACATATTTTACAACACCATTTTTTATCTCTTTTCGGTAAATGTAGATGTAACAGGTGATATAAAACTCAAGTTGATTCAATTTTATTTTCACTAGGCACGTTTTGTTCAAACTAAATATCATGAAATTATGTTGTCAGTATTAGCTACATAAGCACTTTACGTAAATATCATAAAATCTTCTGACACAAACATTCCCTCTCAAAATATTCATCTTTTAAAAAAAAATTGCTTGCATTATTTTTTCATGTCGCATTTTTATTATTTTTTAGGCTCATATCAATAAAACTATAATTTAATTAATCCAATCTATATCAACTTACCCACATAAGGGGTCACATGATCTAAGGCGTTATTCTCGCACTATACCGGACTTCTGATGACGGTAATACTTGTCGAGTGTACTGAGGCTGCTTTCTCTCATTAGGTTCCCACTCTCCCTCTAAACAAATTGTGGTAAGTTTCTTCTAAATTCTACCTTACACGACCCTACTCCATTATTGTTAATATGTCAACCGCCCCAATGGGAAATAAGATACGGTACACACACACACACAATTATCAATCTAAATTGAAACAAAATAAGTTGTCCATCGCTCATTACAATAGCACCTAAGGACTAGATAACTCGCTGTACTTGTGTGTTCGGCGGGTTGACGGTCAACATGGGGACATGTTTTACTAGTTTGATCTACGGCTGTTTTGAATTATTGAAATAATCCCAATTGATAAACTTAATTGATGGTAGATAGATTATCCTTTAAAACCATACTTTTTTCAAATATACCTATAAAGCTGGAATTAAACATATAAACCTCCGTGCAGACATATATTACGTTTATCCTGAAAAGCAGCACAAGAGTACCTTGTTCGATTACATCATGACACTTTATTGCAGGGTATATAACAGTGGGAACATGAAAAGTAAGCCTGCTGTAGTCAATACACAGTAACTATGTCATTTTCTGACATTTAAAAGTTAATCAAAACATGTCCGTATTCATCAGCCTCATATTTTGTGTTACTTTGACTATTTGATGGCAACTGACTTCCTTTGTCAGTTTGATGAAATTCCTTTTAAAGAATCATTATTTTTCGAGGTATTTGACGTGCGCGTTCTGAACCGGCTGATTATTGCAGTAACGAGAATTTCTATTGGCGTGAAAGGCATTTTAACAGAACTTCAAGGGTTCTTTTTACATACCACAATCAATATGGTACCGAAGGTTCTACTTTACTCCAAAGTAATTTGTCGAAAGTAAGCTGTGCTATGGATTTTCATCGCTCAAGAAAAACCCGTCGACCCAGGCTGGGTTTGAACCCATGAGCATCGGGTCCTGAGACGATCACTATACCCCAAGACCACCCAGGTCGACCATTTGATAAAAGATGAATATGAAAGTAGTATTTCAAATTTGCCAATGTCCAAAAATATCGCGAACGAAATATATCTCAGAATAGACGAAAGATTCATTTTTATCTTAATTTTTCTCAGAATCTTTATACCCATTTAGGTTACCCATAGATACGTTAAGTCTATCAATGTTAACAAATCCTAGTATTCAGTTTCCAAAATCATCATTCCTAGGGAAAAAACACCCTACTATAAAGACTGTGTTTGAAAACCTAAGCACATTCTCAGTAAATGTTGTTTTTGACAAGATTTGTGGCATTATTCGATGTTATTTGGATATAGGGTTTTACCCTGTTTACTCCTTTGTAGATGTGAAGTAGGAAGATTATTTAGTGAAAAACTGAGCTAATGAAAGTACGAATAACTTGTTCAGTTTACATCGCATATTTGTATGAATTTTATTAACATAATTTATGTCTTAGGTTCAAACCACAAACTTACTCTAGTAAAGTTTGGCAGCTCAATACTTTTAAATTAAGCCTACATATTTTGTTAATATTTTAAATTAATAGTTATAATAAATATTATTTGTATTAAATTTAAGATAAGACCAGATAAAGATATCGGTTATATAAGTATATATTTATATGCTATTATTTTACACTAAATTATTTATATTGACTGGCCTCTTGGTCTAATTCTCAGAGCCTCAGGCTACTGATATAAATGTCCGGGATTTTATTCAAGGCAGCACCACGTATTTTTCCCAGAAGGGGAATTTTTCCTATGGCCACCATGGTTTGATTTATTAGGCTTATGTTAGGTTTAGGCTCACACCTCCATGATCATCACATCATCTAATTGCAGTAGGACCTATTGTAGACAACCTCTGAGGTATACCCTGGGCAATGTTCTGTCGCCACAGAGTGGTTAAAAATATACATACGCGGTGACCGAACTAGATACTACATCTCTCACGGTAAAATAATTATGTCATATGCTAAGAAATATAGTTTCCGTCTAATTTTATCATGATTTGCTAATTCTGTCAAGTAATGACTACATTTAAACGCAAATCTAATTAATACTATTCAACCCCAATTGACCAACGCATAGTAAGAATATATAAAGGGGCAAAAACGTTCATATTGGTTGTCTTCCACGAGTTAAGCAGTCAGGCTTGCAAGATACTGTATTGCCAATGACGGGGGGTCAAGGTTTGAATCTAGGTTGGGTACACTTGTAGTGTCTTACCCCCCCTCCCCCCCCATGGGTCCTCACTATGGTTTACCTACCCTCTACCCACGATAATGCTCCTAAATTTCCTCTAAGCTACATTCCTTATTTCTATTAAATAAAGTAATTGTATAAATAACGCTTATGTTAAGAGTTTAAAGTTAAAAAATAATAATTGTAAACAAAATTATAATATAATCCGTTCGATAGCTATAATTTTCTCATCGCTCTGGGAAAATGTAGGTTCATTTATTTTTATATTCTCTTCTAATTCCCTTTTCCCTTAAATTAGGTCGTTCATTTTTTTAGCACCCGTTCGGGTTATATGCCTATACACTTATGTATGGTTTAATTTATAGGGTGTGTCCCGACATTTGCGTGGAGGGAGTGTGGTAAATCATTTAGGGAGATCACCCTCAGTATACCCAACCAGGATTCTAACCCAATCTCTCCATCATCGGCAGTCCAGTCTATTGCCAAAGTCAGGGGTCAGCCATATTTTGATATTGCTGGTCATATGGGTTTTTTTAATTAGTGGGCTTTATGGAAAAAATATAGAACAAAATATTTCAAATCTATATTTCTCATATAGTAATTAATTATAATTATTGTATTTTATGAACACAATTGTTTGTTTGCTAAATCTTTGGTGGTGCGGATAAAATCAGTTGGTGTGCTGGATGGGTGGGCCATAGGTTGCCGACCAATGCCTTAGTCCACGCTGCTACAGAAGCGGGCTAGTAAGTCGTTAATACTCGCATTAACAAAACTGGTCGAATTCATCCATAAAATCGGTTTGAAGATGTTTAATATTCTTGAAACACACGTGGTGAGCTTCTTACCTCATTAAACTATCACAGTTGGCTGTAATGTCAAAGGTTTCTGTTTGGCCATGACCTTCTCGGACCTGTTCCTGACCAACCTAGCTCAACTGGAAACTATTCAGACAAATAATAGCTCCTTGGGGCTATGTTGGAATGTACCGGGGGTAAATAAATTACTACAATTATTTATTGCCCAGTTCAGAAAATATAAAGTGTTCTACTATGTCAAATAAATTATGTCATCGTCATTTTTCATAATTATAAGCTGGCAGCAAAATCTACTATCACTCTGACATGTTTTGGATACCAAATAATGTATATATAGAAAGGGGTATTTTCTTTATCCCCAAATATAAAATATTATGTTGGCACTTTTCAAAAAATATAAACAATCCTCTTTAAACTATACTTATTTACTCTATGGCATTAGTAATTCGAAAGTTTGTTTTTACACTTACAAAAGGACGCCACCCTACCTTGAGATAATTCTATCCAGTCCACCTCTTTACACCCTAATTGTTTCAGGTCCCTTCTAATGTTATGCTCCCATCAGCATCAAGGTCTTCCCATTGGGTTTTCCAATTAATACTCTCAACAGTCAACAGTCCCATTCCCGCTACATGTCCTGCCCACCGTAATCTGCGAAACTTGATCATCTTAACAGCATCTTGAGATCAATATAATGCATATAACCTATCTTTATGTAACCTCTTGCACTCTCCAGTAGTCTCATCCCTTTTTTGGACCAAATATATTCCTTAGCACCTTGTTTTTGAACACCCTAAATTTGCTATCATCATGTAAGATAAGATATCACGTCTCACATTCCTAGAGAACAACCGGTAAAATTATTGTTTTGTTTATTTTTGGTTTCACGTTCCTGGATATCAAGTTAGATGTAAGCAACTTACAGAAAATAATACATATTGTGTTGAAAACACGTTAACGAAGCTGATTCCTCACTTTTTACTTCTTTGTAAAACTACAGAGAGAGAATGTATTGTTATCGTCAAAAGATAAAACTCGAAATAAATATGGTTGTCGTTGTTTTACGACCCTTATAAACCATAAAAGGTTATTTTTGAAATGCTGTCTGTCTGTGTGTCTGTGTCTTGGCCCAAAGATGAAACCATTTTACCTAGCAGGCTAAGACTTGGTGACCAGGGCTTTCATAAAGTTCCCTTAATAGTTTTAGGGATTAGATATTTAACATGAAAATTAAGGGTAGTTTAACTTATGAACAAAAGAGAAAAAAATTGATTTTTCTTGATATTGGCTCAAACTATTTTGTTTTAAATACGTATCTAGTCATTGTTTAATATTATCGACAAAATTATGCATCTTGTTTTTCCGGTAAAATGGCATAGAGGATAGTTCACATGAACGAATATCTCCAATTGTCATATCTCCGTATTTCTTTGAAATACTAAATAACTTATCTTTGCCAAGTTGCAGTACAAGTGAACTATAAATCTTTTATTTGAATTATCCTAATATATATAATTCTTCTGTACGTGTGTATGTCACTGAACTGCTCCTAAACGGCTGGACCGATTTTGATGAAATTTTTTGTGTGTGTTTGAGTGGGTCCGTGGATGGTTTAGATTCACAATTGGGCCCGGTAGGTAGCGCTGAAATCTAGTTCTAGGAATTATTTTTTTTAAAGATTTTATCCATATCAGAACATGTAACCTCAAAAGTTCACCCCCCCTCCCCCCACCAACACCCTCAAATATTTATAATAATGAATATAATATTAATAATTGACCGTTAAAACCTTCTGAAAAGTTCATGAATAATTGAACTTCTGAGAATAATTCATAGTTATGTTTGTTTTTCGATACAGCTGATATTTGTGGAGCTGTGGACGAAATACCAAAAATGAAAAGATATTTTATTTTGTATGTTGTCTTGACAAACACTGAATTTGTAATATTTGTGTGACTCACTAATTGTGATGATCACATAGTATTTGTTTTATTATCGAGATCAATTATGCCACCCAAACGAAAAGCCAAAGTTCGGGCAGGACAACGTCTGTCAGGTCTGCTAGTATTTCTATAAAATCAATAGTTTCTGTGCAGCTAAATTATTTTTTTAGTTGAACTCTAGGAATTGGAGGGTTTATTGTTATGGTATACGATGAAGAAAGGTGTTAACTTTTCCTCAATATGTTTCTGTAACAGTGTAAATTAACATTTAATTTATTCACTTTTGTAGAATATGACTCTTTTTTTCCATTATGTATCGTAGTTTATTTTACATATCCTAAGAGTTTTAAGTGAATACACCCACTATGAGGTAAAGCAGCGAGAACGATTGTTAAATATATCAAAGATAAATAGATTACATTGATGTGTTTTAGAATATCTAGAGATAAAATACTACAAAAAGCAAATCAATTAGTAAAGAAAATAATAAAAGATCATGTTTCATGAGAGAATGTTCTTTTTTTATTTATTTGAAGTATTTAACGTGCACTTTCTGATCCAACATTATATAGTCACACGATAATCAATACGAGCGATAGCGAAAAAGCCTACCAATTTTGCCGGAAAATGTATTTTCCCATATCTTATAAAACATTTTAGAAAACATTCTAAACCTTCATTCAAAACAATTGGTCAATCCTAGTGTATAGTATCATTCAATTTGTTCATTTTCAATTGACTCACACTTCTACACTATATTTTAACTACTTTAGTAAATTAATTGTTTAACTATAATTGATTATAGTTTCACTTATAAATGATTGTCAATTAATAATGTGTATGTTATGTTATTATCTTACCCCATTTGACTCATATTATAGTGTATGTTGTAAATAATATGTATACCAAGTAGCTTTTCATAAAGTTTAACATAATTTAATTATCACAATATATTTAATTGTCAACCAATTTGAACCCAAACATCTCATTAATCTTTAATTATTAATATAATATCTAAGTCTTAACATTTACTACATATCTTATAGGATTATTTTACACTCCACAGTCGACATGGGACCGACGGCTCTACTTCCCCTTCGAAGGAAGTTGTGCTAAGGATTTTTATCGCTCAAGAAAAACCCATCGACCTCAGCTGGGTTTGAACCCACAAACATTGGGTGCTGGGGCGAACAATTTATTCTAAGACCACCGAGATCGCCAAGAAAATAAATTACCATCTAAAGTATTTTATTACGTAGAACTCTGGGATAATATATTTTTGCATTACTTTATAAAGACTATGGAATGAGGAGCTAATATACCTTTTAACGTTTTTATAATCCATTTGAAATTAAATTTTTGGCCAAGCTAAATATGTAAAAGACAGCTGTAATGTGTGCCTTAAGTCACCCAATATTTTTGGTCTAACTGCTGAAGCCTAATTCTTTATTAAACATGACTCCTTGTAGAACGTTTGTCTCTGCAGATCTTTAGTATGTCGAGTGATTTATCTAGAGTTTTAAATCTACTCGTATAGATGTTAAGCTGGTTCCAGCAATATTCATTATTGGTTTTAATATCTGTTTTGGCGTTGTGAACCCCTTATATACTCTTAGTTGGCATTTGATCTGTCTGTCTGTCCAGTTATTTTTTCCACGATAATCCCGTGGGCCAATAATTTTAGTAAAACTAAAAAGGAATATTTTTTGAACTTAGGCCACACGCGTGTGTGTGTGTGTGTGTGTGTGTGTGTGTGTGTGTGTGTGTGTGTGTGTGTGTGTGTGTGTGTGGTGTGTGTGTGTGTGTGTGTGTGTGTGTGTGTGTGTGTGTGTGTGGTGTGTGTGTGTGTGTGTGTGTGTGTGTGTATATATATATATATATATATATATAGTAACAAGAATATTGTCTGACAGTGGAACCGGTGCACTTTTCGTCATCTACCCATCTACCCTAACTGCACTCTTTGTTCTCTCTATCTCCCTCCTTGTTTAGCAGTTATGCAGCGGCAGTCTCACTTGCCTGGGGGATTTGAGGGGGAAGGGGGGAAGAACAGTCACAAGTCAGAAAGAGTCTGGGTACATTTGATTCCAATCTAGTTTTCTAGAAATGGAGGATTACAGACTCACTGTAACCCTATAAATACAGGGTCGGTGATAGCCAGAGCTCCAGTCCGAGTTGTGGATGGAAAAGTGAGTGAACTAGCGGGTCCGGGAGTGAGCTAGCGGGCCCGGGAGTAGCAGCGTGACCAGCGTGTGGGTTGGCTTGTCCATGAGTGGGTCAGCGAGTCTAGCTTTCGTGTATCGCGGGTCATCGCAGTAAATCTTATGTGAGGACCTGTGGAAATTTAAGTAGACAACATGTGGGTGACGCAAATATTTATCATTATTGTGGACTATACTATTAATAAAAATGTATGTGACTTTTAAATATTTTAATAGTCATTATGTGTTTTATAGGTGTTAATTTGTTTATTTAATCTACTTCCATTTGCATGTGTTGTATTAGCTTATTACCTACTCCGGCATCCTTAAGAAAGTTCATGGTTCACAGACTGACATGTGAATGGCTTGCGACCCTCCCAGGTCGCGTGCACCCTGAGTTACAATATATTATAGTGTTTTGATCTGATATTTATTTAAATTTGGCAGCTGTGCAAAGGATATTTCGTTTAATATATAATCTCAAGTGATATAAATTTAAAATTCCAAGCAATAGATTGAGTACCTAGGGCGTGTTATTCATAAATTTTAGAGATATATTTCCATGCTGACGTTTTAAACCCCAACAGCGATTATTTTCTATGAATATAATCTATTGTTGAATATGGTACTCTAATACCTTAATTTTTTATCTATTTAACTTTATCCCCAAGTAAAAATATCGACTTCAAATCCAAGGAGAAATTTCAAGGGAAATTTCAACTAGAAAGTAAAATAGAAATGTTAATACTGTAGAAATGATAAGAATATTGAGAGAGCGAGATCTACTTTTTATAGATATACTAGTATCAACATATAAATGAGTTGTGTATTATGAACACTTGAGTAAAGGACTGAAACTGGTTTTGAACCCACACTCGTTTTATAAAATAAAGTTAATCACAAATATAATAAGCTTTATAACTCTACAGTAAAATCAAGTCTACAAGAGGCATGAAATATTTTGATAGCTCAAACCTTTGGCGTGACATACCACTGCCTCGTGTGACCAATAGACCATCCGAAGACGTCTTCAAATCCGTGGCAGCATTCCTCCAAATACCTCTACCAACAATCCAGATCCCTGAGTACAAACCACTGGTACTCAACCAAGGCAGCACTCCTCTAGATACCTCTCCCAACAATCCATATTCATGAGTACAAACCACTGGTACTCAACTGAGGCAGCACTCCTTTATATGCTTCTCCCAACAATCCATATTCATGAGTACAAACCACTGGTACTCAACCGAAACAGGACTCCTCTAGATACCTCTCCCAACAATCCATATTCATGAGTACAAACCACTGGTACTCAACCGAGGCTGCACTCCTATATATACCTCTCCCAACAATCCATATTCATGAGTACAAACCACTGGTACTCAACCGAGGCTGCACTCCTATATATACCTCTCCCAACAATCCATATTCATGAGTACAAACCACTGGTACTCAACCGAAACAGCACTCCTCTAGATACCTTTCCTAACAATCCATATTCATGAGTACAAACCACTGGTACTCAACTGAGGCAGCACTCCTTTATATACTTCTCCCAACAATCCATATTCATGAGTACAAACCACTGGTACTCAACCGAGGCTGCACTCCTCTAGATACCTCTCCCAACAATCCATATTCATGAGTACAAACCACTGGTACTCAACCAAGGCAGCAGTGTACGCATGGATATGCCTCGGATTTGGACGAGCTCTCGTTGGTTGAAAGTTCATTTGCTCGAATCACAGTTGGGCAAGTTTTAAAAATATACATTATTTCAATACGGGTTATTTGCGTTCTTGTACAATTGTGATTGTACTAACGAAACATAAAGCCACTCCCGAGTCCTCGGTAGGTATGGTACCAATGATAGCTTATAGTAGGCGATGATATTCACGTGTCCATTACAGACTCCGCCTTAGAATATAAGAGAAAAAAATACGAATCCTGTATAGTTCAGTGGTGCAGCAAGCCAAATGCCCCGTGTCTTGCGAGTCATTTTTCAAATTTACTAATATATTATTAATTCCGCTTAGCGGACACTTGCCCTGAAATAAATATGTACGCGGCACCCATGCTTCAAAATGGAACAAGCTATTACTGATTTTCACAAGATAGGATGTATGATTTGTGTTGGACTCAATTTGGGAAGGATTAAAGATTAATGTCAGAACATTTGAATTCACGGCAGTGGATTGTAAGCGGGTTGTTTTCCCACGTCGTTGCTTATATGGACTCTACGAATGGAAATGAACAGTTCTACATGACGTGTTAGGTTCATATGTTTATGCATGCGACTGTCTCACACACACACACGCACACACTTTTGTCAGCTGTGATTGAACCAGTTCAAGTCGAGATGCAATACCTCCATCACCTCCTCCTCTGCTACGGCACCCAGGGGTGTGTCAAATGGTTAGAATGCTCAATCACTATTTCTGAGGATTCTGATATATTTTTCATTTTTTTAATACCACCTATTAATAATTAACCAGGTTATCCAAATAGCATTGCATTAGTTAGGGGCGAATAAGGTGTAGTTTTAGTGAAAATGTTATCTCACTTGCTTAGAGAAACAGTAGAAAACCATTTCGGAAAAACCTACCCTCCGTATACCCGGTCAGTAATAAAACCCGGCCTCTGCATTAAGAGCTTGCCAGACAGAAGAGATTGACATTTATGTATGCGTAACTACAGATTTGCGAGATTTATTCTACTCTGAGTTGTGTTAATTAATATATTTACCCATATGTAATGAGTTCGTCCTGCTATTCAATTAATAAATATCTAAGTGCTACGGCTGCATGTACTTTCCTAAATTTATTTTAATATTTAGCGGATACGACTATAATGCTGACAAAATCTGTGGCATTAGAAGTGGCACGTTAAAAAATGTATTTACTCAATTAAAAAATTAACACCCAATCTGAAGGAAATGTATTTTGCTTAGTCCGTAGTTCTGTACAATGTATCCATAAAATCAAGTGTATATATATATATATACAGTCTATACTCGATTTTATAGGTATATTATAGCACTCCGAGTGGGTATTAGGACGTGGTACTAATATAAATATATATATATATATATATATATATATATATATATATATAATATATACTAGTACCACGTCCTAATACCCACTCGGAGTGTACGCATATGTACTAATTAAACTAACAAGTTTGGGATGAGGAAAGTGGAATTTAGGAGAAACTATAAACGCATTGGTGTGGAAGAAGAGTTTGAAACCATTTAGGAAAATCAACCTCAGTACACCCGATTGGGACTTGAACCCCGATCTCTCCGTCTTCGGCAATCCAGTATATTGCGAGAGTGATGCCTTGGATCTGTGTTATTCATCCTGGGGTACGAGAAGACCTCTTAGGGAAAAGGGAAAATTTATAATATATATAAGACACATATAAAATCTCTCGTTATATTGGTTGAAATTTATTCTTGATCTGGATTATAGAATATGTATAACTTGCATTATAACCCAATAACTTGGAGCGTACAAAATTGGTGATAAGTTATATCTGGGGGTATGTGGACAGTAAAGGTTGAATCTCACTGACTTGACCATTCAACAAAGGAATCTGGTAAAAATAAGTTGAAAAGGTCAAAAAGGCATCACTGTTTTCTTGTGAAGTCAAAATAGTGAAATCTCACGCTTGTTTAACCCCCGGTGAGGATCTAGATAATTTACTTTACAAAGTAATCATCCCCGTGGTGTAGTGGTCAGTGCACCTGGCTACAAGCATAGGGATCTCGGTTTGATGCCCAGCTGGAACCTTGGGTAATTTTCTCTTAAGGTGGGAAGGAAGGGAACGCGAGAAAAGGCCAGAATTTTTGCCAAAATAAATAAAATATTGCTTGAGTGCAGACATATAATTTAATTTATTTTTTTACACTGTTATATCAACAGTTCCTGAATATAGTGGCATTAGATGACAAACTTCTTAAATGAAGAAAAAAAGTTGTCATTAAATTCCAGAACACCCTTGACAGACATTCAAGAAATGTTGATATTACCATGTGAAGAAAATTAAACTCTGTGTTTGTACTGGAGCAATGTTTGATTTATTTTGGTCAAAGAAAGTGTTGCCATACAAACTTTAAACACACCGGCTTTTCCTCGAGTCCCCTTCCGTCTCACCTTAAGGGGAATTACCCCAACGGTTACCAGGGTTTGGTTAGCTAGGCTTAATTTAGGTTTAAGTGTTTCCACTGGTTCCCCACCCTCAAACTCACTATCATCATCACCTCGTCGGGACATGGAAAGAGTCTCCACGGAAAGGACGTACGATTAGTACACTCGGTATCCCGTAGGCAACGGTACGTTGATACTGGATAATATTTCCACAAATTTCGGCTACGAATACTGTAGCCCAGACGCACAATACTATATGTTAACAGAGTGGTAAATTAATGTTCTAAGGTAAGCTGGTGTTTTTACCTTTCTTAAATTATGATAACTACAGTAGCGCCATGGCTTCTTTGGTGGTGAGTGACAGCTCACAGATAAGATCTGACGGCTTTGAAAAGCTACCAAACCAAATTATGTATCCCTGCGCCGAACCATATGATCTGCAAAAACATTGTGTTTAGCAGCTGTCACTTCTGACAGTCAAAATTTAGGTATATACCTAACTGTTGACTGTCAGAAGTCAGCTGTGAACTGTCAGTCAGCACCAAAGAAGCCATGGGGCTACTGTAGAAATAATTTCTTAACCTCATTAAATATTTTTTATCCATAAACTGAGGCAAAACCTTTATTGGTGCTATCTATGTGATCGTGAGGAGGTTTCCATAACAAAACGAGGAAGATAAAGCGCGCACGCTCATCTTGGATATAACACGTGACACGTGACACTTGCTCACATGTGGAAAACAAGTGAACTGAGACTCTTTCTACCTAAAATCCAGATTAGCTAAAAATCAAAGCCTGGAAATACTCGAAGCCTATATTTGTTCTTTAAACATGTTTCACTTTTTATTGTCTCGTATTCCTCAGGTATAGAAAGTATTGCGATCGTCAAAAAAATTGAACCAGAGATTTTGATGGATGTCAATGTTTCATGACCTTCTAAACATGAAAAAAATCAATGCCATCTGCATGTCCATCTGCCTGTCTGTCACTGGTACTAGAATCTAAACCATTTTACCTATCGGGCTAAAACTTGGTATATAGCTGTTTTTTATGAACCGTGTCTTACTACTCTCTTTAGGGCTATACGTTTATGTACTAATTACACTAATGGTTTTAGGGCTTAGGGAGGTTAAATTTATAGAAAAGGTATCCATATTTGATTGGAGGGAGAGTAGAAAATCATTATGTAAAAACTACCCTCAGCACACCCGACCGAGATTCGAACCTCGATCTCCCTGTCATCGGAAATCTAATCTACTGTGAGAGTAGCGTGTTAGACCATACGACCACCGAAGTTGGTTTGATATTTAGTGCTTCTATAAAGTTTCTGAAATGGTTTTTTGGAATATTTTATCCAACCCTAAAATTAAGGGTAGTTTATTTATGGGTGAGAAGAGATGTTATCTATTCGAAATTGGCTCTAACGATCATGATTACAATTTGTACTTGGGCACTGTTTAATATTGCAAACAAAATGGCAATTTCCAATTTCCTATGAAAATTAACTTGAGGTTACTTTAAATAAACCAAAATTTCCAACTTTGATCTTATCCCCGCAACTCCTTGAGATAAGGAATATTGTGTCAGCTATAAATTGTAATACTATTAAACACTATAACTTTTGTTTGAAATATATTTTTATAAAACTAATAGTTTCTGTGAAATATATTTTTTAAATTGAGGTATGTGAAATTGATTGTTTATGCTCTTTGGTAAATAAATATGCTACTTTTTCCTGATTAGGTTTCTGTAACAGTTTGTATTATTTCCTTTTTGCTCTTTGGTAAACTGTATCTGCAACAATGTATATTATTTCTATTCATATATCTTACGAGTTTTGAATAGCTATATTCATTTTCAGGCAAAGGGGAGATAAATCTGTGCAGTACACCATACAATTAATTTTTTTTCTCGGCCTGCTTTATCCGCCAAACTCTGAACTCCTTTACATGACATGGTAACAGTCTCCAGAAGGTGAACCACTTAAGACCGACACCCCATCACTCAAATTTGAAACAAACGTAACCATGAACTTTTGGTAACTATATAAATCAACCTTTGTTGAACTGAGCACCGATCGTGCTACATACACTAAACGCAATTAATACAATTCAGTTGAACTCACTCAAACACTTATTTACCTGTCAAGAGAACAACAAACTTGTTTGGTAAGTGACCCCGCTATACATATACTCAAACTACTCTACAGAAGAATACAGTACCACACTTCAGGGTAAATTCTTTCACCCCTTTTCAAACCTAACAAAACTTATTTTTAAACGTATTATTACACGTATAATTTTTCATGTAAGAAATTTTGTATGTTTTTTTTTCCCCTTTGGAAGAGAGAAGTATTATGATCGTCAAAAAAAAATCTGAGCTCAAGATTTTGATAAATGTCGTTGTTTCATGACACCCTGAAACCTTGAAAGTGGTTTTCGCGATGTTGTCTATATAAGATATTCCTCTTTTCTCAATGTTTATGTAACAGTGTGTATTATTTTTTTAATACTTTTTGGTGGAGTGTTTCTGTAACAATGTACATTATTTTGTTTCGCAAACCTTACTAGTTTTTAGTAAATTGCTTTATTTTAAGATATAGAAGAGAGAAATTCTGTGTACTTTTTATTTTTACTAGAATATAGTCTTAACTAATGCATTGATGGACTGAGGGCTGTATATATAGTCAAGATTTAGAGGGCATCCATTACATCACTCAGTCTGAACTGCTTGTATTTCGTATATCTGGAGATTGGTTGGCTCTTGAGACTATAAATACGGCTCCAAGCGTGATAATAGAACTTTTTGTCGCCTCATCTTACTATCTGTTCGAGTTGAGCACATTTAGTTGATACACCAAGGCAGCCGAATGAGGATAGTATTTACAAATGGAGGATGCAAAACTATTAATAGAAAAAAGCCATCCTTAAATACAACAGATGGGGGCTAAACCACGGCTTCCGGATCGAATCAGGATATGAACCATTACACAAACACTGACAGATTCTTGATCTACGATATGGATTGTAAATTCAAGCTATAGACATTAACAATCAAAAATTTACGAATAAAGGTTGGCCGAAGGTCGACTGGAACCAAGGTCGATCGGAATTGGTGTTCCGTGACCTGAGGTGTTAATCGCTGTTGGCCAGGTGTAAAGAACCGCCACTAGACGTTGTTAGCGACGCTTCAATGGTTCTGGTTCTTTAGGGTCGTGTGGTTTGTACTGTAGGTACATTTTAGCTGAGAAGTACCCCCCCTTGAGAGAGTGATATCCACCCACATAGCTTCTCTTTAGAATGGGACACGTAAGTAATTTTGATGTGTTGTTTTGTCAATCACTTACACGTACTTGTAGGCACAAGCGTCTAATCCGGTTTTCTGGCGATGTATCGGGGTTTGAATCACATCCGGGTGAACAGATATATTTATTTATGAATTATATCTCTTTCAATCCAATACTTTGGCTCAGTCGGTAGCTTGTCTGTCTATTGGAGCTAAGGCTCCCGGGTTTGATTCCCGGCGTGGTCGAAAGATTTATTATTGGTGAAATGTGGGTTTACTCTTTCACAATGATAAATTAACGGTGGGGGACTGGATGTTGTGCCTGTCGTATTCTTAAGATAGATTATTAGACATATGAAGCTACGACGGGCCTAGCAAGCCGATATTGGAAAATATATAGTTTGAATAAAAAAACTGACACTGCAGGCCATAGTTTGAAAACAGTCAAATGTGTGTTCGTTTCTTCGTAACAATATCGTTATCCTTCCTATTCTATTAGTGTAAATATGCTGATAGTTTGAACAGATAAAAAAAATACACTGAACAAATCATAGAATGATAGTAGATTTTAAGAAAACACGTCAACATTATCGGGTAAAGATCTGATGGTTAAAAAATATTATGGGGGTCATCATAAGATCAGTTGTTGGAGTAAGATGGAGGGATAGCTAATGATTTATAGTTTATTATATAGATATATTCAACTAAAAGACCATTCACACGATAAATAATTGTAAGCGTTTGTAGTTTTAAAACTGAGGAATAAAAAATACAGAAAAATCCAATAATGACGAATATTAATGTAATAGCGTTTCAATGTTCTGATTTAAAATTTAAAGTTGTCTATGATTCACGTGTAAATTTGCTATATTTGGTACTATGCCTTAATACTTACTCTACAGACATCATTAAAAGCTATACATTTCATTGCCGCACTTAAAAAAAGATCGCCACCTATCCCTATCTTGATCTAGATCTAATCTAGTCCACCTCACTACACTCTATCTGTTTCAGGTCCATTCTAATGTTATCCTCCCATCTGCGTTTAGGTCTTCCCAATCGTCTCTTCCCAATGAGTTTGCCAGTCAGTACTCTGAACAAGGTTCTAAAATCTATTAGCGCTGCATGTCCTGCCCACCGTAATCTACGAGATTTGATTAGCCTAACAATGTCTTGTGATGAGTACAGGGTATGTATCTTATCATTATGTAACCTTCTCTGCTTACCAGTAGCCTCATCCCATTTTTTCCTAAGCACCTTGTTTTCAAACACTATAGATTTGTTTTCGTCATGTAAGTTAAGAGACCATGTTTCGCACCCATAAAGAACAACTGGTAAAATTATTGTTTTATATGTTTTGAGTTTTTCATTCCATTAAAGCAGACGAGATGACAACAACTTACAGAACGAGTAATAGCATTCATTTCTCGACTGTATTATTTTCCTAATTTCCAATCTAATATCTTTATTGCTCGTTAAAATTGTACCTAAAGATTTAAGCTCATTAACCTTGTCAAATGGTATGTTGTTCACAATATTCTCTAAATTATTGGTACAATGTCTAGATGTTTTAAATAAAATTTAATTAATTACTTAGCACTATAAATTTAAACATAATTAGGGGTGACCTGGTGGTCTAGGGGTAACTAGGAGTCCGGGGCTCAATCCTCGGTCCCGGCAAAGATTTATCTGATTGCCAAACCCTTCATTCACTTCTGACAAGATGTGTATTAATCACAACTTGTGAATGTGTGGAATTCCAGGGCTCCACCGTGGTTCGGATCCCACGTTAAACTGTAGGTCTTCCATTTCATCTCACATTTACCATACCATTACACATTAGCGTAAGTGCGTATAACCCGAATGGATAGTAAGACGCGGTACTAATAATAATAATAATAATAATAATAATAATAATAATAATAATAATAATAATAATAATTTAAAAATAATAATAATAATAATGTTAACCTAATTTATCCATATTTTTTCAGAATGTTGAGAAAAACTAAGCTACATATTTACGTATATGGGAATATATAATCTGGTCACGCTATCTAATATTTTGTCCAGAGTTAGATTTATGAGCTGTCTGAATTTGTTAATATATTCGTGTTGTATCTGTTAATATTGGTGGTCTTGTTACTGTTTTAAGAAGTGAACAGTTATAAATGGGTTTTCTCACCACTTACGGATAGAATTGATGAAATCTAAGGACTGTGTTCATGGTTTTTTCCACGAATGTTGTTAATGTTTCTAAGACAGACCTATCGTTTTGTATTATGAAACTTCCTTATTTAATCGAATAGGTAGTTTTTAAGTTTTATCAATCACACCTTACCCATATTCTCCTTGCACCTTGATTATTTTTACTACTAATTTTAAAATCAATTTTAGTAATGGCTTAAGTTAAATTTTATGGATGATACAGATAGGTTAGATCAATTTCATCCACACTAGAGTGGAGAGAGAATGGTAAAACTACAGTGGAAGAAAAAATGTTTCTGTTGAGATTCGAACCTAAGCCTCCCGATCAGCAGCAAATCAGTATATTGCCAAATTGGTGGTCATATTCCTTTAGATTACATCTTTGTCTTCTAGGTTTTGAAACCAAAACTTCTTAGTTAGAATTAAATACGCGAGCATTTTGCTAGCTCTTTCAGTATTTTCATATTTGTAAACTATATTTAATTGTGGAACTTGTTTTTGATTTATTTACGAGAGACAAATTAGTATTATTTAATTCAATGTGGCCAGTATTACATCACTAGGTACTGTCATTTTTTTTTGTATGGTATTATATAAGATCGGAAGGAACATGACATTCAGAATCTATTGCTGAATATATAGACTACTTACTACCTGCTCTGTTATAACAGAACGTTGCCCAGGGTACACCATAGGAGGTTGGCTACGCGTCGTACCTAATGAGATGATGTGATGATAGTAAAAATGAAGTGGTGGAGCCAGTGTGAATCTTAACCTAACTTAAACCTAACTAACCAAACCCAGGTGACCGTTGGTATAAATCCCCTTCATGGAAAATACCCAGGGTACCAGCTGGGAATCGAACCCGGGACCCCTAAGCTTGTAGCCAAGTGCACAGACCACTACACCTTGGGGTTGGTTAGCTCGTGTCCTTGATATTATATGGTAAACAGCTCAATATATAAGTTTACATTTAATGAATGATTTTATTTTTAATTTTAATTTTGTAATAATCGTACCCTTAACCATGCACGATTAAACCCAATTCATTACGGTTAATTTAACATGTTACTATATTTTTGCCAATAACATTTCTGCAAGGCCGAGGCAAAGAGTTTTAAAATATCACGTTCCCTCTATGAAATCTGAACAGGACATTCAAGGTGTGATTTACTGGAAATATCACAGGCTGAGTAAGAGAACCTAATAATCGTGATCGTTGTCTGCAATTTTATCTCGGTGACATTCTCCCTTCAGTGACGATTCCCATCCGTTTGAAGAAAAAATGTATCAAAGCCATGAAATATTTTCGAGTATTAATGTCAAGTTTTTGGAAAGTTCACGCGGGTGTCTAAATATCTGAAGGACGTAATTAGTGAGCAGCCAAGCGTAACACGACGAAGGAAAGATTTCTTCAGGAATGTCGATGTCATGGCGTGTGTTAATGAGCCAGTATTTTAACCGTTGTTTTAATGTCGGTAACGAAAAGAAGGATGAGGGGAAGAGATTGTTACCTCAACCCTCTTTTGCCCTTCCCGTTTTATCGCAATTAAAAGAGATATTTGTCATTTTACGAGAAACGTCTACAAAAAGATGAAAGTTGATATTGACACATACGGGAGATAGAGATGGGATTGTTACGAGTAAAAAAAATGTTTCGCTCGCTCCATCACCATTTTATATATAGTAATTCTACTTTGTATTGGTTTAGGACTAGTTTTTCTTTTATTGGGCACTTCTATTGGTTAGAAATAAACCTCTACAAGTTTAGAAATACAATAACGAGGCAAATATTTTTAATTTTACTGAGTCTTATCAACCACATAGGCTATCCACATATTTTTTTAAATCGAGTAGGAATGAGGAAGTTGGAATCAAGATAAAAGGTACAGCGAGAGGAATGTTTGAAACCATTTAAGAAATAAATCCCTCAAAACATCCAACTGAGATTCAAACCACAATCTCCCAGTCGCCGACAAACAAGACTTACATGAGATTGACGTTTATTCCACGAGTAAAATTAATTTAGATTGACGAGAGTGTTGAGTGTGAATATGTTCTAATATACTTAAAACCCTTCATTTGTTTATAGCTTCTTACATAATATAGACCCGCCCTGGGCGGATACCAAACATTATTTTGTAGAAAAAAGAATTTTCATTTAATATCACTTGTTTCCCAAATTTATCAGCGAGAAATAAAGTTTAATCTTCATTGGTGGGGGGAGTTAATTGGGGCGAGTGTATCATAAATTCAGCGCTCACTAAATAAATCCACTGTTCCTTGCCCAGATGACCCACTCTCCCGCCAAACACCTTTAGAATAACATTCCGTGTACTATGCTGCCCTCTAGCGCTGTTTAACTCAACCATTTGAGGCTTTAATGGAGGATATAACGTATCGAGATTTAAAGTCAATGTTTTAGTAGTTTTTATAACAAAAGAACCTTTATGATCAAAATAAATAAAATATTGCTCCTATGGATAAATTTAGTTTAGCTTACTAATTATAATAATATCAACATCTCTTAAATATATTTCATGACTAATAAATTTTATTTTTATTCAAAGTTTATCATCAAATTCCAATATGCCCTTTACAAATATTCAAAAACTGTTGAAATTACTAGGTGTAGTAGAGCAATATTTTATGTATTCAGGCCGCATACGTTTCGTGTTATAAAAACTACAAAAATACTTTCCTTAAGGCAAGTTCTGATGAGTCATTTTCAATTAATCATGTTCAATGATTTATTAAAAATTAATAGCTGAAAAGCAGATTAATGCGTTCTTTAAAAGTGAAGGTCTACATTTCTTCACTTTTAATGATCATTATTGAAAAGTGAAAACAATATTAACAGTTAAAATATGTTCCAGTCTATTTGACTTAAAATCCACTGTCCAACCCACCATGTAAGGTTCATATTTTTATTATATAACATATTTTGTAACTTCTGTGATAACTGTAAACATATTTCATAAACCGCAGCTCGTGTTAACTAAAAATTAAAAATTCTCAAAATTAAACGGTAGTTGATCTGTCACAGCATGCATGATCAATAAAATATGACACACGTCAACAAATTCCTTTTTCGTGAAAAATGAATCATTTAAATTTCATCGTCAGAGCTCACCTTTAAATAGCATCCCCCTTCCAGATCCGGTCAAGTGGGTGCCGCCAACCGGGCGCTGGCAAGACTGGGCGCCAAGACAACTGGGCGCCCCAGTGTAAAAGCATTATGATTGTTTTTTTAGGAAAAAATTCATTTTTGGATTTGTTTTTAAAAAAACATAACAGAGGAAACTTAATTTGTTTGTATTTATAAAGTTAGCGTGGCCTTAAAAATGTGTGTTTTAATTTTTTTAAAGAGTGTTTTAGTTGTAAAAAAAACTAAAATTAGGTTAGTTTAGTTATTTTTCATGTTTTCTATGTGTTTAATTTTTTTATTTAAAATATAAGTCTAACTTTATAAAAACAAACAAATTAAGGTTCCTCTGTTATAATTTTTTTAAACTACTCCAAAAATGAATATTTACGTAATAAAAAATCATTACATTCTTAAATTGGCACCCAGTTGTCTTGGCGCCCAGTTGTCTTGACGCCCAGTTGACTGCACTCAGTTGGCGGCGCCCAGTTGTCCTAGACCATCCCTTTCATCTCAACTTTAGGTCTAGTATTTGTTGTAACCAATAGTAGGCCTACTTATGGCCCCCAGCTATGTGTTGTTATATTACAATTACTGCGATACAATTATTTATCTATTATTTATTTTTAGTAAATGTATGACACAAATTGGGTTGTTAATTGATATACTTTCTAGTATTTTCTGGGATATGTTTATATCATTCTTTATTTTTCAAAATAAAAAATCTGCATCTCTAGGCTTATTAATTATTAGTTTTAGCACCGCGTCTTACTACCCGTTCGGATTATACGCGTATGTACTAATTACGCTAATGGTTTTATGGATTAGGAATATTATATTTAGAAGAAGTGTACTCGCATTTACGTGCAGGGAGAGTGGAAAACCATTTTGGAAAAACCACCCTCAGTATATCCGAACGAGATTTGAACCTCGATCTCTCCATCATCGGAAGTTTAGTCTAATTCGAGAGTAGCGCGTTTGACCAAGCAGCCCCATGCATGCAACCATGTATGATAGGCTTATTAAATTTACCAAAATAGTGCAAACAATTACGTAATGCTCAGTAAATGATAATAATACAAGCTTGTTATATTGAAAAGGTTCATATAAATACAGTATGACCTTTACACCAAAAAAAATTGTTTAATTTTTACCACCAGGGTTATTCAACGGCTTATTCTGAGGGAGGAGAAAGATAATTTATGAGGACTGCACCAGCATTAGGGGAAAAGACGATGAGAAAACCAGAGTTATGAAATACTTTCATCGGGTCGAGAGTCGAACTTAGATATTCATGTAACTGTTAATCCATGGTAACTCTTGCTGTATCAAATAATTTTAATTAATATTCATATTTATAAAACAAGTTGTATACTTATTTTAATACACCTCACAGAATCAATGCGGCTGACATCATGGTGATATTTTGTTTTAATTAGCTGTAAAATCGTGAAAATATTTGTGTATGCAACTACAAATAATATTGTTTAGATAAGTTATTAAATTATATATACTGTCATATCCATACAAATAAGCTTGGTAACAGGTACATGGAAATAAAACAAGTTAAATATTTTATTAACTTTAAAAACCAATAAATATGTTTAATTTATGAGCTGTGTTATTTAAACTTACATTTAAAAACAAGTGTATTAATTTCGAAACAAACAAATTTATAGTAGGACGGATTATATAAGTTGGTAGAACGTCAACATGCTAATATCAAAGGCCCAAATTTGATTACCCGTGATTAAATAATATTTATTATAGATAGGTTAGACTTTTTTCTCTTTTTCTTGCTGATTAATTAAAGGTTTTAGGTCTGGTTATTGCTTTTCTCTTAAAATTAAATAAATTTAAGCAACCTTTGCCTGTTTTAATATAAAAAAACGTTATATCGGGCATGGTTGGTTTTTAATATAACTTATTGGTTATTAATATATTACTATGTAAAAAACGGGAGCTATATTCTTCAGTTTAATCCCTCCGAATATATTTATACAGAGATATCCCTAAGTGAAAATTTATACGGGTTGCAGAAGGTGACAAGATAATTAGTGTTCCCACGCAGTTAACCAAGAGTCGGTGGTGCTACGAGATGTCAAAGTTGGTGTTACATGTGCCTGGGAGGGGAGGCAACTCATCGATCTTCAGGACATAGCAATGCATGTCCGATATTTCAGGGAACGTTTAACGTCCCTCCATGTTGATAGCCAACAGTTCAATGCCACTGTGCTACACTGGAACCAGCGTGTGTTTCAGGGGAGGTAGAGGTGGGGGGATACCTGTGTTGGTTGACGTGTCATGCTGCATGCCTGTCAGGGGAGGTATAGGTGGGGGATACCTGTGTTGGTTGGCGTGTCATGCTGCATGTGTTTCAGGGGAGGTAGAGGTGGGGGGATACCTGTGTTGGTTGACGTGTCATGCTGCATGCCTGTCAGGGGAGGTAGAGGTGAGGGGTACTTGTGTTAGTTGGAGTGTCATGCTGCGTGTGTGTCAGGGGAGGTAGAGGTGGGGGATACCTGTGTTGTTTGGCGTGTCATGCTGCATGTGTGTCAGGGGAGGTAGAGGTGGGGGATACCTGTGTTGTTTGGCGTGTCATGCTGCATGTGTGTCAGGGGAGGTAGAGGTGGGGGATACCTGTGTTGTTTGGCGTGTCATGCTGCATGTGTGTCAGGGGAGGTAGAGGTGGGGGATACCTGTGTTGTTTGGCGTGTCATGCTGAGTGTGTTTGTTATCTAACCTCTAGGGGC
Organism: Timema podura; assembly: GCA_033556935.1. Classification (NCBI taxonomy): domain Eukaryota; kingdom Metazoa; phylum Arthropoda; class Insecta; order Phasmatodea; family Timematidae; genus Timema; species Timema podura. Next base: position 69,831,179 of record JAVRXN010000001.1, read on the forward strand.
AGACAGCACTAACTTGGACATCTCGTAGCGCCACCGTTTGGTGTCACTGACCCCAAGATAATAGCGTATAAATACTTGTCTTGTCTTCTTAGCTCAGTCGGTATTACGTCTGTCTACTGAGCTAAGGGTCCCGGGTTGAATTCCTGTCATGGCCGAAAAATGAATTATTGGTGAAATGTGGGTTTATCCTTTCACAGTGACGAATTAACGGTTGGGGACTGGATGTTGTGCCTCTCCTAGTCTTAAGTTAGATTATAAGGCATAAGAAGCTATGACAGGCCAACAAGCTGTTAGTGGAAAATATATGGCTAGAATAAAAAACTGACCCAGACCACAGGCTGGAAACAGTAATGGATGTAAACATGTCCTACAACATGTATAGTCTTTTACCATGTGTACGATTATTACATTATTGGGCGTCCCCTGGGCAGCGAGACATTAGTACTGGATAATTTTACCACAAACTGGGCTAAACATGATGTAGCCCAGACGAGCAATATTATCACTATTATTATTACTATCATTATTATTATTATTATTATTATTATTACAAGTAAAGCTTTAATAAAACATGAAATGACCGTTTATACTTTACAACATATCAGGTACTTTATATTCCTCTTGTTATGGAGGACTAGACAGGGTAAGTTGGTTAGTCCATAGTCCAGAAAAGACGTATACGATGGTCTAAAGTTTGGAAAATAGATTTATGTATCTCTGGATAAAAAAAAGAGATAATATGCTTTCAGTTGTCCAATGACCTAATTTTTAACAGCGGATTTGAAATTGATGCAATAGCTAAACACATTATCTGGGCTGAACTTTATGTAATACAGTAATATGACAAATATTAGGTGTAAGACTAAGCCAGTAGTATTTAGTTCTACAAGTGGCCATGACCATAATGGAGCTACTCCACTCATTAGCCGTCATAATACTAAGTAGACAACTGTGTTTCTAATTAAAATGAGGCTTGCTATGAACATAAATTTATCAGTCAATCCATAACTTAAATTTAACTTTTTACTGTCACCATTCTTGCACCGTTCTACTTACACTTTTATGTTAGACTATGTTCGTACGTAACGTATTGACTTTTAATAGGGGAGACTATTGCTGTCATTAAAATGGTAGAAGTATTGCGGAAAATAATTGAAACAATCATGTAAGAAAATGCATAAATTTAATCTTAAACGAAATAAGTAAATTGATTGTTTTTAAAAAAATTGAGATTTCTCAAAACTATGTATTTAATCTTCTATGGCGGAAGAGAAAGTAACGTTCTATTTATTATTACTTCTAAAAGATCTCATCTCCAAGAAACGAATCGACTATTATTATTGTTTCTGCCAAAAGAAAACTTGCCTTTTACTACTAAAATACCTATGACTAATATGTTAGTTTTAAATTGTGTTTTAAAAATGAAAAATGGCTATCGTTAAATATGTTACTATGTTTTACACTTGATTTATTGAAGAGTTCAGGTACAAAGGTTATCATATAAACATATTTTTTCTAACTCTTTTTTTAAATATTCCGTTTAGTAAATATTCTCAAACTTTACATTTTATGGCAATTCTTTTATTTCAAAATAAAATTAATGTATATAAGCAGAGTATATCTCAACGCAAGTCTCCATCAAAAAGGAAATAAAGAAATCGCCCATAAGCTGGTAGAACATCTTATAGCTGTTATCGCACCCGTTTATTACAACTATATAACACTTTCATTTATCTTATCGGCTGTGTTTTTCACCCGGTCTTGTGTTACTCTTCAACACTGACGCGTAACGTCTTTCATTTGTTCTCTCCCCCCTCATGAGGCTGAGTAGAATCCGTGTCCTGCACCATGACCTCCGAAATGCAAACCTACCCCATGACCTCCCAGGTGAGACCTGAATACGTTATCGTGGAGCAACTTGGGTGCAGAATGATGCACCACCACCACCACCGGAGTCAACACCACCTCCTGGTGAAGAGCGACCCCCGCGCTGACGACGTCGACGCTGGATGAAGACAGCAACGGGGTTATTACGTGGCTTATCGCTTCGTCCTGCCTGGGGAAAACGTGAGTTATCTCTTGCTCCTGTCTGGCTGATTGAGGTGAGCTGTGCTGGATGGTGACCGAGTTCTTGGTTATCTTAGTTGCCGCCGCACGTTGGTTCAGCGCCACCTCTGCCGCCGGATGCCCTCCCACCAGATGAACCGGATGTTCTACCAAGGTCGATGACTGTGAGGACAGAGAGTCCCCCGTAGAGCTGCTTGGACCGTGAGGGGACCCTTGTTTCAACAGGTGTACCCCGTGAGACAGCGTGGAGGTGTGGGTAGAGACACCCGTACTGAGGTCGTGGCTGAGGGAGGAATGAGGTAGACCCACGACCAGGCCGACCTCTAGTGGAGATCTCTTGCGTACTCTGCTTGATTCAAAGGAGTCTACACCAGTTGAGGGTGTTCTTCTAGTCAAGTGGCGTATTGTGGAAGGTCTAGAGCTCTGAGTGGAAGAACCAGATATGAGCCATACCTGAGCAATCAGAAGATGAAGAAGATGGAGAGCTGAGAATACCTGTGAAGGAAAATAGTGTGATGATTATTCTTATTGGGGGAATCATTATTTCATTGCAACTCATTGAAATACCTAGGATGTAGTATATTTTTTATAAATATATATTTAATAAACAAATGTTTCTGATTCCAGTATTTTTTGATGGTCTAATTTGAGCTCTTTAACTCATTTATGTAAAAAAAAAAAGCTTTTTCTCTTCCTTTTTTTTCAATTTAGACATTATTTAATTTTTATGTTTTATAAAGTTTTTTTGACTATTTACCATTTCAACAAATCAATCATGTTTGGCCAACAGTAACTTTCACGTTATGTTACAAATACGAGTAATATTTTAAATAGTGTTTAAATTTGAAGCTGTTTGGTTAGAATTTGTCTCCACGTTCAAAAGTTACGAGCACACACAAACAAGGATGGTTCTTGATTTCATTAATTAGTACGTTGATTATATTAAATGAAATAAATATTTATTATGCATCACAAATATTTTATTGCTTACTCTCAAAAGACTGGTACAGACATTTCAACATGTATTATATAAAGAATCATATTTTTTCATATGATTAAGTTCAACTTACTAATTCTGAAAACACTTATTGATTACCTTCAGGTGACTTCAAGTTAGAAGTACCCTGGAAGTCATCCGACCCATTGGTTCACATGGTAACATATTTTTCTACTGAACAAAGCATCCTGGTTTCGATTCCTGATGAGGTCCAAAATGTGCAGTACTATTGTGAAAATGTATTTGTACCCTCAGCCTAAATGATGAATAAATGACCTGGTATTTATGTGCTGTGTTTGTCTTAGAATTAATAATAATAATAATTATTATTATTATTAGCACCGCGTCTTACTACCCGTTCGGGTTATACGCACTTACGCTAATGTGTAATGGTAGGGTGATTGTGAGATGAAATGGAGGACCTACAGTTTAACGTGGAATCCGAACCACGGTGGAGGCCTGGCATTCCTCACATTCACAAGTTGTGAATAATAATAATTGATGACATAATGGTTTATATCATTGGATGATGGCCCCGTCCCACACATGGGCAGTCCAGAGGAGTTCTCAGCAGGTTTTGTATCTAGCCGCATTTGTAGAAACTCTTGACCTTGTATGTTATATTACTTATTAACAAGAGTAAATACAGCGTGCTTTCCTATTGTATGAAATGACTTTCTTCTGTTTAAAAAAATATAATTCATCTTATTCTTTAACGGCTAACACCAATGGCTACAAGTAGGTTCAAGGTAGGATCAGCGCCTAAGAATAATTTCCCACGAAAGTAGCTATCATTTCTTTCTCCAGGCAAATTTAGATACATTATCTCATACTCACCCTCCTCATTTCTACTCCCTTATCTTAGTAATTTATAACCGCTGCGTTAAACGTGTGAGTGAATGTTTTTAAAAAACCTGACTAATTGGAACGCGGTGTGATTGTCTACCGGGCGTGAAAGTGTAACTGGAACAAGGTGTAAGTTGTGACGAGCTGTGACGAGCGGGGCGTGTACTTACACCTCCGTACAAAGCGTGTGTCGGTGACGTCACAAACCAGAGGCCGGTCAGTAAAAGTAGTGCGGTGTCCCGTGGTTTAGCTGCCTGCCGGCTATTTGGCTCTGTGCTCGCTGTAAGGAGTTGCCGGGGAGTGAGAGAGAGAGAGAGGCGCAGAGGAAAAGTGAGTGCGGGCTATAAAAAAAACTTGTTTGAGCTTCACGTATTCGTACCTTCCGGGCTATGGCAGGTAATATTGGTAAACATTCTAGAAATGGAGGGCAATGAAAGGATAACAATAAATCTAAGGATAGGTTAGTCGGATATTATATAATACAGATTTGATCTGTATGATTTGGTTTGATTAAAATTTATAGAATAGAATTAATTGAATATTTCAAAAGAGGTGAGTGGGTGCATGGGGTAAGTGAATGGGGAGAATAAGAGGAGTAGAAGGAAAGAATTAAGGGTATAGAGATTCAAGAGGGAAGTGGGCATTTGGATCAGGTAGCATGGGGTATAGAAGAAAAAGGGATAAGGAGAGAAGGTCCAAGGGGGATGAGTGGGTGTTTGGGTCAGGGTTTCAGGGGCTAGAAAAGGGAAATAAGTAAGGAAAGAGTGTCCAATTGGGGGGAGGGGGGGAGATGATCTGGTAAGGGGGATATATGGAGTGGCGAGAAGAGAAATGAGTAAGGAAAGAGTGTGCTAGGGTGTGTGTTGGTGTTCTGCTCAGGATGCATGAGGTGGAGAAGGAAAAGAGGAAAAGTAGTAGGATATTATAAAGATCCAAAAGGGTGGGTGGGTGTTTGGGGGGTGCAGTTTTAGGAGAAAGGGGGGAGTGGAATAAAATAGGTGACTGACATCTTTGTTCTTTAGCCCACCGGTTTGGGTAAGAAAAACTCACGTTTTAATAACACCAATATCAAAAGGAGACATACGCTATTTAACTTTTCTTATCAAGGGTATTTGAAGTAGGACTACATTTTCTGAACCATTTGATCACATCGACACGTGACTTACAAACAAACTTAGCTCTAGAAAAGACACAACACCCAGTCCCAAGGTCATTAATGACTGTTCGATGTTAAAAGGTTAGACACCAATTTTGGCTACGATAAAATTTAATGATCATCCCAGAAATCTAATCAGTGACCCTTAGATAAGTAGGCAGACTCGTTATCGACTTAGCTAAAGTTCGCCACGTCATTATTTTGTAGCGGATCAAGGAGTTAGGTGAGGACAGACGGACAGACGGCATTGCAAAAACCTTATTTTGGTTTCAGGGGTTATGAAACGTTGACATTTATCAAAATCTTGAGTTCGATTTTTTTTTACTATCACATTACTTTCCCTCCAAGGTGTCTAGAGATAGTAAAAATCATCTTTGTCCAAAATATATAAAATATTGTTTCAGTATATAGGTTTAGTTTAATTCCCTACACCTCAACAATTCTTGTATATTAGTCGTGGGTATTTCAAAATTTGAACGGGGCATTTGATCATAGCTTAAGGTGGGGTGCTAGTGACCGCGAGTTTAGTGTATTAATTTTGCAGTTTTTATAGCGTAAACATTTTTTGGCCAAAATAAATGAAATTTTTCTTCTATAGACTCATAGAGCTTAGTTTTCTGCACATGCTAATCTCAACAGTTGTTGAATATCTGTCATGACCACAGTGGCATTTGGTGACAAACTTTTTAAATGAAGAGGAAAAGTTGTCATTAAATTTCAGAAAACCCTTGGCAGATATTCAAGAACTGTTGAGATTAGCATGGGCAGAAAACTAAACTCTATGTTTATATAGAAGAAAAATTTGATTTATTTTGGCCAACAAATGTTTATGTTATAAAAACTTCAAAAATACTTCCCTAAGCTCGCGCTCACTAGCACCCCATCTTAATAAACTGTTGTTCAAATACCACTATGCCCATTACAAAATATAAAAGATCTGTTGAGATGTTTTCTTCTATGAAAACTGTAAAAATACGGACTTAAGCTCAATCTCCCTTTAATCCCACCTTAAGTTAGTTTGTAGGTCTTTTTTTGTATAATGTGTGTTTAGAAAGTGCACATTAAATATCTCAAGTAAAACTGTCAAAGACCTTGATGCTCTGTCCGGAGTGGAAGGTACTTTCTATTATTGGTCTTTGTAAGCTGTCGAAATATTCAATTAAATCATAACGTCAATATCTTGACAACTTATTAAACGCTAGCCTAACAATGCATACTTTTAAATTGGTACGTAACCAAATACATACCAGCCTGAAGAGAGATTTATCTCAAATCTGAATTGTGTGGGCTTATATCGCCGAACATTGGTTTGAATCTCGGTGAGTTCGAGAATTATATATTTACATATTGCAAAAAGCATGCAGTGTACGAAACATTTAAAGTTCATTCTTAGAGTTGGTTCCAAACCTCTAATAGCTTAGAAAACAAATTACCTAAAAGGGGAGTCGGTTGACCCTATCTTCCCCATATTAAATTTGCAAAGTTTAGGTATATTTTTTAAAGAAACTATTAAAGCTAGACTGATAATATATTTATTTTTTTACTGTTTAGAGTATGAACATTTTAACGAGAGGATTTTTTTTTTAATATTTCGGATTTTTTTTCTTTACTTATCTAAAAAAAACCAAAAATTTTGATAGGCCTACATAAAATTGTGTAATAAAAACCATACATAATTTTCACAAAAACTTTTCATTAAATTGTGTATCTTAATAAGAGGAAGAAACAAAAAAAAACACATAATGATATCTTTTACGGTTGCTGAGATAAGTGTACCTTTATTTTGTTTTAAGTAAATTTTTCAGAAATCCAATTCAAAGTTAAATGTTCGGTAAGTAGACTGTTCTTCTAACTTATATTGCATTCCAGCTCCATAAGCTAGGTTTTCTAGGTCCTCTTCTTCCTCGTACATATCTTCAAGCCTTTTTTCTTTTTGCCGAATTTGTCTTCTGCTGGAATATATATTTTTTTTTTTAGTTCCTAGAGCGCCTTTTCCGCTTTTTTGATGCGGGTTTCATTAAGGTTACGCATTGCTTCGACACATTTTTGCTCAGGTAGAATACCTGTTTTAATATCTAACACTTTGTTATATTCTCTTTGTTGAAAGAAGATATAGCTTCATACATTCCCAGCTCAAGTGCAATAAGCATTATAAATATACTTTAAAAAATTCTTGACCATTTGAGTTTGTTGAGTGACTCATTGGGATTTTGAGTCCTTCCATGCAAACATTTTCTGAGAAGATCCAAGTTGGCCAATTCCCGTAGATTGGCTTGATCTCTTACATGACAACAACAGAAAGATGAATATGGTTAGCATGACCATAGCTTGTTTTGGTGGCAATAGCTTTTTGATTTTTACACCAACTGTCCTCACCCTTTGGACACAGTCCGTGTACTGGTTCCGGTTTTTTTTTTATTCTTATAAGTGCCCTAGGCATTTTATTAGTACAAATAAACTTCTAATAAATATTATAAATCAGCCAACAACACTAATTACAACTGCTTATAACCAATAAATGTTTCAACAAGATGTAGTTAACATAAAAACATATGTTAGAAAAATAATAATTTGTGTTGTGTTTAGTACCAACATTGAAAAAAGAAAATAATCTTTTTAATACAGCTTAATATTAATCTACCTATTTGCTAATAATAAAAATATTACACACCATTATAGCAATAAAGAGAAGCAGTCACTCAGCAGCCACTGAGGGCTATATAAAAGTGTTATAAAACTGGCCTCAAACTAATCCCAACAAATTTTATAAAAATGACTTTTTGATCGAAACGGTCAAACGACTCCTCTTAGCTAATTTTTTTAACTTTTTTATCATAAATAATTTGTATTCAAGTAGTTTTTGAAGTATTGAGCGTGTGTTATTTCTTCAGCGTATTCCACGAGCCAACTATAATGAGATTTTAATGTAAAATTGAAAATATTTTATAACAATAGGCATGTAAAACATTTCTTACCATCACTTTTATCTCCCATAAAAAGCTCTAATGTTGAAACTTGGAAATATATAATAAGTGAAACCTAGTTTTTCTTTGACCAACATTAAATTGTTTAAACACAAACTAAGACATAATATACTCATTAGAGTTTATTTTTATGGTGTTGGTAAAACTACAAACGGCTACATAAGTCTCAGTGTGGGAGGATCTAAATTTAAAATAAACTACAGTATGAGCCGACTATGAAAAAGACTAGTTTTAAATAAATGTACAGTACATTCATTCTCCTTGAGAGGGTTTATGATAAAAGCCTCCACCAGGGAATGGGACCACGTGCAACCTTAAGAGCCCGTCTAGCCCCACGGATAAAACCTAACCTCCGTAGATAAATATATATTAAACCAGATGACGCATCTTTGTGTGGTTTCACAGTCTGGAAATATAATGCTATTACTCGGTCAGTAAATTGTTAACATCTCGCCTGCTTTCAAGGAATGTAAAACTAAGAATATAAAAAACCAATTTTACCTGTTCTTCTCTAGGAATGTGTAAAATTATATCTCACCTTCCATGATAAAAACAAATTTAGGATGTTCGAAAACAAGGTGCTTAGGAAAATATTTGTTTAGAAAAGGGATGAGCCTACTGGGGAGGGGAGTATGTTACAGAATGATGAGTTACATGCCCTGTACTCACCACAAGACATTGTTAGGATAATCAAGTCTCGTAGATTACAATGGAGAGGATATGCAGCACAAATGGGAGAATCTATAACCATGTTTGGAGTATTGACTGGTGAACCTAATGGGAAGAGATAACATTAGAATGGGCCTGAAAGAGATAGGGTGTAATGAGGTGGACTGGTTAGAACTATCTCAAGAAAGGAGTAGGTGTAATGAGGTAGACTGGATAGGACTATCCCAAGATAGGGATAGATGGTGTACTATTTAAGTGCAGCAATGAACTTTCGAGTTCCCAATGCCATAGAGTAAGTAAGTAAAGTGAAAAAAAACATTAAACTGATCCCAATTTCTCTTTTTTCAAATGAATGGAAAAATCACCACTTCAATTCGTTTTATAGTTCTAGCGTAACCCTGTAGTTAATTTTTCCTGTTAATCGGTCATGATATGTGCTCCTAAATGTGCGTATAGATTTGGTGAGATGATCCTGCAGATCCAATAAATGTGTTCTCTCATTGCCTCCACGTAAATTCGGATATTGTCCCTTTAAATCCCTACCCTATTAATCTGGTTAAATGTTGATAATTCTGACGGCTGAATATGGTGTGGTGCAAAAAAAACTCTTTGGCTTACTAAAACTAATTGCTGATTAATTTGGGCATTTAAATAAATATGAACTGGAAGTTAAAACTCAATCTAACACCCTATTTTCAAAAAATGATACACAAATAACTAAGCGTATGTGCTATCCCGATCTAACCAAACCAATCACCGGAAACCCAGTTTGAATGAGCTTGAAATTTGGTCCACGTACCCACCGATGCAGGTGACATCTAATAATATAGTCCCCGATTTACGTGGAAGGTCCTCGAAATTAAACTTATGTACGTCACTAATTTTGTCTTCTATTTGGTCCCTTCTTTGTTAAATAAATTATAGCCATTTAAAATGTATACTCAGTTTACACTGTAAGGTATAGGTCTTACCTTTACGTATCACACTATGGCCCTATCTTATAAGCTGTGCCATAGTGGAAACAAACAAGGTAAGCTTGCTACTTTACAAGATTAATTGAAAGTGTTTTAATCAAGTCAGTCATTAAGAAGTTGAAATGTAAAATCTGGCACCATGCACATCATCACAGTCATCGACTAGTATTTCGCAATCATTCCTACATTTAACTTTCTATCGACCCCTCGGAGAGAGAAGTATTGTGATCGTCAAAAAAACTAGCTCAAGATTTTTATAAATGTTGACGTTCCATGGCCCCCTGAAACCAAAAAAGTTGTTTTTGCAATACACTCCGTTTGTCTGTACCTTGGACTAGAGCTTAAGCTATTTTACCGATTTGGCTAAAACTTGATATCTGGGATTTTTATAAGGTCCCACCGAGGAGGTTTTGGAATTATATATCTAACCCTAAAATTAAGGGTAGTTTACTGAAGGGCAAAAATATCAAAAAATTGATTTTCTCAAAATTATTTGTTCTAAGGATTTTGATTAAATTTGATATTTAGACACTGTTTATCATTATAAACAAAATGTAACTTCTCATTTTTTCATGAAAATTACTTTGAGGATACTTTACATGAGGGAAATTTTCCAATTTTCATCATTTCTCCACAACTATTTGAGATAAGAAATATCTTACCATTGTAAATTTGTACTATTAAAGATACATTTACAGGTATCGATTGTAGGTTTGGGGTGACTTGGCGGTCTAGGGGTAAAGTGTCGGACCTCTGTGTTGGGAGTCCGGGGCTCAATCCTCGATCCCGGCACAGATTTATCTGATTGCCAAACCCTTCCTTCACTTCTGACAAGACGTGTATTAATCACAACTTGTGAATGTGAGGAATGCCAGGCCTCCACCGTGGTTCGGATTCCACGTTAAACTGTAGGTCCTCCATTTCATCTCACAATCACCCTACCATTACACATTATCGTAAGTGCGTATAACCCGAACGGGTAGTAAGACGCGGTGCTAATAATAATTGCAGGTTTGGTGCAATGGTAGCTGACTGTGTAGTTTCAAGAAAGTTATCCAGATTGATGAACTCATCATTACCTTCTGTATCTGTACATATCCACCACACCTAGCTTATTTACAATTTCCCTAATCATACAATCTTCATCATCGTCATAGCCACAGTCACTTTCTTCGGATCCAGAGGGGATATATTGTTCTATGTTATTCAAGAAGTGAGCAATTTGTTTCTAACTTAATCCAGACATGGTGAGCCTAAGAGAAACATTTCAATAAAATAAACGGAAAAATCGATAGAAAGTCTTTGCGGTGCGCTGTACCATTTATTTTCTCTAGGATGGTCCATTACTTTGATGTGCCGTGTTCTATCACTTTCATTATAATACTAGCAGCAAAACCCGGTGCTACCGGGGTAAACTTTGTAGTCTTTTATAAATTCCATTGTATTGAAGTTTGAAATTTCTCATTGGAGAAGAGTTTCAATAAAAAACTAATCACGTAGTTAAAATACTCAGGCTTGTATTGCAGAACAAATTTAAAATATTCTTATTTTACACCCACAGTTTTCACTTGGTACCAATGCGAAGATTCAAGGTATGTTAGATTTGTAGTCATCCATGCAGGTGGTCATGCAATCTAAGGCATAAGACTCACGGTATTTTAAAAGTTAAAAAAAAAACACCTGAGTTCCACACTCGCAAGTTTCCTCAAGTAACTATTCAAAGTTTAAGATTTTCATGGGCCTTCGTTTGGCATCATTCCGCACCAACGATCACGCAGTTTAATACTTCAGGCTCACAATATGTTTAGTGGTCAAAAGTAAGGTTTATCAAATAATGTGGTCTTATATCAAGTTTCCGTTTTATAAGTGTCTTATTTATTGATATTTTCCAATAAACATAATATAAACAACAGGGTGCCATTAAATGGCAACTACCTTTTCCGATTCCCAATAGTGAAAATAAAGTGGCTGTCCCCAAAAATTAAAAGTGTTCACAGTACATATGCGCTGACTTTAAAGAGAAAGTTGAAGGGACGTGTAAGTACGTACTGACCGAATAAGTACCCAATGCAGTATGTACGTTCAGCTTAGGACCATGGAGCAAGGTAATTAAAGACAGTCAGGTGACAAACAATAAAAGAATGTGGATGCTGGTATTACAAGGTCAACTTGAGAAGAAACAGGTTTATTGGCAGAAAAGGACAATCCAAAAAAACCAGTCCTTGTTGACTCCAGTGAACGATCTCAGCCCCTGATAAAAACAACACAATATTTTAACCGATACTTTCAGAGTATAACACCCTTTTAGGATGATGCAGCCATAGTCGTAGTTAGATAAACATGATTTTTTGTTAATTTTTCAAAGTCTTGGTATTGGTTGTGTCCCTAAAACATAGCTATACACTAGTAAAAATATTTCAATTTGCTAATTAAAAGTGCTATTTTTACTTTCGTATGACCTCTCGGAGATAAGTATTATGATCATTAAAGAAATCGAATTTGAGATTTTGATGGAAATTGACGTTCATGACCCCCAGAACCCGAAAAAAAAGTAGTGTTCGTGATGCTGTCGGTAAGTATCTTGGCATAGAGCCAACTATTTGACTAATTTGGCTAAAACCTGGTATCTCGGGTTTTCATAAACTTTACCAGTGGGGTTTTTAGAATCATCTATATAACCCTATAATTAAGGATAGTTTTTAAATCGAAAAGGGATGAAAGCGATTTTCTTGAAATCGGCTTTACCTACATTTATTAAAATCCGTACATAGACACTATTTAACATTTCAAACAAAATGGCAGATTTTTTTTCGGGTAATTTACTTAGAGGATGCTTTACATCAGCGGATTTTACCTATTTTGATCATATCGCATCTCTTTGAGATACCCAATAATCTATCACAGCAAATGTGTACGAATATTAGAAATAAAATACTTTTATTTGAAATATATATATTTATAGAAGCAATATTTTCTGAGCTACAAACAAAATAGATATTTTTAATGAATGTGTAGGAACTAGGAAGTTGATTGTTATGAGCTTTGGTGTACAGGATAGTCGATAAACCGGAGGTAATAAGCTGAAGTTCTTGATTCAATTGATTTTTATTAATTTTTTCGCTGGAGGGAGATATGTTGGATTCACTCAAACGCTGAGTATTCGACAAATTTATTATTATTATTATTTTCACGCATTAAATTTGCGATTTGACGCCCGAAATTGGCCCCCCTGGGTTATACAGCACATTAAGGCTATAATGTAAATACACACCTGATGTTTCTGTATCTAACAATGTATATTATTTTAATTTGTGCTCTTTTTTTGAGTAAAAAGTTCTTTTGTTTCCATTATGTTTCTGCTATAATGTATATTATTTCTTTCGCGTATCTTACAGATTTTAAGTAAATGTATCCATTTTTAGGTAAAGGTGCGAGAAATTCTGTGCTATTTGATTATTTTATTATTAATAATAGTATTGTTCTAGCTTGTGCAGTGATAAAGGATAGCAAATATAGCGTTAGAAAAGCAATATTATTCAATTGTGTACTAAAAATATATCTTCCTTTATATTTTGAACACTTTTCAATAAATTCAATATCAAAATATGAAATGATAGTAATGAAATTTCTCCAAACAGGGAGCTTAGAATCCTTTTTTGGGCCATGCTTTTGATTAAAAAATAGTCGGTCAGGTTTTAAATACCTGTAAAATATTTTAGAGATCGACATTCAACAAGTAAGTCCTAGAGTATCTCAGTTGGTAGAGCAGTGGCCCGTTGAGTAGCATGTCAGGGGTTTGAATCTCTTTTCGGATACTTTTTATTAATTAATCCAAACTTACTCAAAATTTCCGAGTGGGATTTAGTAAACGTTTCAAATAGGTGGTAAGCTTGCACCTGCGCAATCGATAAGAGCTTGCCATTGTTTAATTTCCTTTCACCAGCTAGGCCTGGTGTGTGATTGTTGGGTCGGTCAGATAACATTTCTATACACGTCTCTTGAGACTAAGGATTACCGATAAAAACGAAATGGGTTCCAAGCATCGGAGACCTTTTGATTAGGACAATTTTTTAATCGCGCGTTTAAATGTCTATTGACGATTCCTAGTGTGTGTGTGTGTGTGTGTGTGTGTGTGTGTGTGTGTGTGTGTGTGTGTGTGTGTGTGTGTGTGTGTGTGTGTGTGTGTGTGTGTGTGTGTGTGTGTGTGTGAGTATGTGTGTGAGTTAGTGTGTGTAAAAGAGTGAGTGTGTGTGTGAGTTAGTGTGTGTAAAAGAGTGAGTGTGTGAGTTAGTGTGTGTAAAAGAGTGAGTGTGTGAGTTAGTGTGTGTAAAAGAGTGAGTGTGTGAGTTAGTGTGTGTAAAAGAGTGAGTGTGTGAGTGAGTGTGTGTGTGAGTGAGTGAGTGATTTAGTGAGTTGAGGGAGTGAATCTGTATGCGTGCGTGCCTCCAATCTTACTATCCGTCCTATCCACCTATTAACACTGATGAATAAGGTTGAATTTAAATTAAGTATACCCTCATTTGCGTGGAGGGAGACTGGGACCACGCATCGGTGATCCAGTGGCTTAGGGCGTCATTCTTGCATCATCACCGCGGTATTATAATACTTTCTTCATTCTGATGTGGGTGCACTTCCTCTTAACAGCTTTATTCATCCCTATTCCTTGCTCTAACCTTTAATAACTATGGTGCTAACTAACAATCTACCCTTTATTAGCTACACCATGGTGCTATCTAACAAGCAACCTTTATTAACTACACCATGGTGCTATTTAATAAGCTACCCTTTATTAGATACACCATGGTGCTATCTAACAAGCTAATCTTTATTAACCAAAACATGGTGCTATCTAACAAGCTACCCTTTATTAATTACACCATGGTGCTATCTAACAATCTACCCTTTATTAGCTACACCATGGTGCTATCTAACAAGCAACCTTTATTAACTACACCATGGTGCTATTTAATAAGCTACCCTTTATTAGATACACCATGGTGCTATCTAACAAGCTAATCTTTATTAACCAAAACATGGTGCTATCTAACAAGCTACCCTTTATTAATTACACCATGGTGCTATCTAACAAGCAACCCTTTATTAGCTACACCATGGTGCTATATAATAAGCTACCCTTTATTAATTACACCATGGTGCTATTTAATAAGCTACCCTTTATTAGATACACCATGGTGCTATCTAACAAGCTAATCTTTATTAACCAAAACATGGTGCTATCTAACAAGCTACCCTTTATTAATTACACCATGGTGCTATCTAACAAGCAACCCTTTATTAACTACACCATGGTGCTATATAATAAGCTACCCTTTATTAATTACACCATGATGCTATTTAATAAGCTACCCTTTATTAGATACACCATGGTGCTATCTAACAAGCTAATCTTTATTAACCAAAACATGGTGCTATCTAACAAGCTACCCTTTATTAATTACACCATGGTGCTATCTAACAAGCAACCCTTTATTAACTACACCATGGTGCTATATAATAAGCTACCCTTTATTAATTACACCATGGTGCTATTTAATAAGCTACCCTTTATTAGATACACCATGGTGCTATCTAACAAGCTAATCTTTATTAACCAAAACATGGTGCTATCTAACAAGCTACCCTTTATTAATTACACCATGGTGCTATCTAACAAGCAACCCTTTATTAACTACACCATGGTGCTATATAATAAGCTACCCTTTATTAATTACACTATGATGCTATCTAAAAGCTACCCTTCAAACATATTTTTCGCGGCCATAATTGATAAAATTTTACTTTTCCCTCTTTTTTTTATCCTAGCCCCCTTGTCTTACTACCCGTTTGGTTTATACGCCTATGTATTATTACTTTAATGCGCTAGGGATGAGGAAGGTTAAATTTTAGAGGAAGTGTACCCACATTTAATGGAGGGAAAGTGGTAAATCATTTAGGAAAAACCACCCTAAATTTACCTGACTGGCATTTAAACCTCGATCTCCACGTCTTCTGCAGTATAGCCTATTGCGAGAGTGACGCCTTAGACCATGCAAACACCGAAGCGGATGACTATTTAATTAGTGTTATACTATAGGTATCTATAGCATCTATCAAAAGTGATAGTTGTGGATAACATTAGGTATAAACATATGTAAGTATATTTAGTAATTTTTCTAGCTATCGAATAATATTATTCCTATGAAAATAGTATTTTAGTGTTGGTTAGCTGTCCGAGGTTTGGTTGTCGTTCGTGTTATGGTATAAAGAAAATACACATAGATATACCAATTATTATATAAGTGTTGTTTTTTCATGTATTTTAAAAAACGAACAGCTATTAGTGCCTGTAATTTCGAATCTTTCTACCACACCTGTTTTCGCCCCGGGTGAAAAATAAGCAACTTCAACCTCATAGATATTGAACACAAAATGTATCAAAGTGGTTGAGCAATGTTTGAAGCACCTTTACCATCCTGTCCACAGTTGAGGCCAATGTCAGCGTAGAAGCAGTCAGCACTCCTGATTTTTCGAGCCGGGAGAGAAGGATTTGCGTTAACACCATTCCCAACTTAGTCAATTGAGGGTGATTTTAAGTAGTTTTTTCCTTCCTCTCTCGCCAGACAAATTACAACGCGTTTCAACTTAAATTGCAACCTCTTTCATAACTCCTGGATTTAAGCAGCACTTTCGTTGAACACACCAATAAATAAATGGTACGACACAATTGCACATGCTTTCTCGCATAGCTTTGTGAAAAAAAATCAAAATTTGTTTGCCAGTGAACTACAGAAATTGTATTTTTTTATAAAAACAAATACATACTGTATTGTTATTTGTCATGTCAAACATTGCTCAGATATCCATTTCAAACCAAATTGTTAGAACCATTTTTGAAAAATCTCAGATTTTTAAAAATCACTTTTCAGTAAACTACTTTTAATTTGAGGGCTGGAACCAAAATTTTAAATAACTCCCAAAGTAATGATTCTAGAGACCCACTTTGGTGGCCGCATGATTCAAGGCGTCCCTCTCACAGTAGACTAGACTGCCGATGACGGTGATATAAAGGTTTGAATCTCGGTCGGGTGTACTGAGGGGTTTTCTAAAATGGTTTTCCATTCTCCTTCCACGCAAATGTGGGTGCACCTTCTCTAAATTCAAGCTTCCTAATCCTTAGCACATTATTACATATGCTTATAACCATAGCAGGTAGTAAGACAGGGTGCTAAGAAATGACTATATAAATTCAAAATATTAAGTTTGAACAAAATTCATTAAACCTTTTGACCTGTAGTCCCAGGGACAAACATGAAGACAAACATGATTGTAAGGGCCCCTTTTTGGGGTTCGATGGGGCACATACAATCTCAAGATTCATCATAATTTGAAGTTCGACCATTTTCACGTTTACAATAAGAAACACAGCTTGAGGGTCCATAATAATGGTTATTACTATTCCTCACAGTGGTGGGCGCGTGGACAAAGGCGTCCGTCTCATATGGTTTGCTTTGCTGGTTACATCAGGCTAAGGTTCGAATCCCAACTGGATGCACTAAGAGGGGTTTTTCCTAGATTTTTTCCACGCATTGGTGTGTACATTTCTTCTCAATACTACCTTCCTAATCCTTGCCCTGTTAGTATAAAGATGTTGATCGACACGGGAATTTCGTTCCCCACCATCACCTGTATTCGAACCAGAGTATCGTCCATCAGAGGAGGTAGATGGCTCCACCTGACGAACAAGAGAGAGAGAGAGAGACTATTCTGTCCAGATTACTCACGTGACGAGTTGTCTTCATGTCAGTGCGCCTCTCCCCCCCTCCAATCAGGACCGCCGGAAAGACTCAGCCTTGGCAGAAGAGAATCGAACCACGGACCTGTCAGTCGAGCCGCGGTAGCGTGAGTGTCCGGGCGGGGCCACATGTGGATTGTCTGTCTGTCTGTCTCACAGAGTGACTTTTACCCTGGCGCCAACCCCCCACGATAATGTGGAGCGCTGTTGTCAGGTTGATAACCGTATAAGTCACTCGTCGTAACAACTTTATCTAATACAGGTACCTAATCATGGGATGACCCTTTTTGAAAATACAAACACATTTTTTTCAAGACCAAGGTTGATATAATTGTACCTAATAGTATTTAATAGGTATTGATAATTTATATCAAAAGTGACAACTGAAGATCACATGACTTGACGTAGCTGCTATAAGCCCGATTACGTGGTCGAATTATCTAAGGCAGGGGCTACCAAACATTTTAGACTCAAAGAGCCCTTGCGCCATAAAAAAATTCATACTGGAACGCTCTTAAAAATGTCTATACTAATATTATGAGCATTAAATAACGACAATTAATTTTACATGTATTAAACAAACAGGAAACATCAGATTTTATAGCTGTGCCTTTAACAAATGAACATTACTCAGTTTTGAAAAATTGGCAACCCTTATTACCGATACTATTTTATACTGTGAAAAACAAATAAAGATCATTCTAAAATTGCCTAGCGGAGCTTGAGATAGGCTAGCTATTGCTGAGTCCAAGGGCTCCACAAGGAACAGTTAGAAAAACGCTGATTTAAGGCGTAGCTCTCCTGATAGACTGGACTGCAAATGACGATGAGATTGGGGTTCGTATCTCAGTCGGGTGTACTGAAGTATGTGTTTTTTCCTAGGTGGGTCTCCACTCCACCTCCACGCAGATGTGGGTACACTTCCTCTAAATTAAATCATCCTTATTCCTAGCTCATTAGCATAATTAGTACATAAGCGTATAGTCCTAACAGGTAGTAAGACGCAGTACTAGCAAAAAACTATTTTATAACTCTCAATAAGTGCCTTCCTATGAAAATTGGACCGTAGTGTTAAATTCACTAGATCTACTCATGTGGCTGAATTGTGTGACACATTGCGTCGATCTTTTATAGATGAAAGCTTTTCTATATTTATTTGTACATGCACTTAAATCACGTGGTGATGGCTGAGTGGTCTAAGACGTTAGACTTGCACTGCATTTGGCCGCCGTTGACATGGAAACAAGGCCGCATTTATAGCAATGGAGGCACCCAGGGTGATCAACATGTGAGGGTTTCAATAGCTAGGTTATATTTAGTTTATATTACTATATTATGTAAATATGATACACTTTGCCGGCTCATTTATGACGAGTGGAGGCGATGACGTTGTGTTCGACTGGCACTAGCAGCAGGCAGTTCTAGAATGTTCCGCGTTGTTCTGCAAAGAAGTGACATAACACTATATTTGTCTTCACTGCATTCTTCCGAGAGGGAGATCTGTAAAGATATACAGAAACCATACACTGATTCTGGTTGGAGGTACGTTCTGAAAGGTATTTTTATCTAACAATATTCTATCATATAGTTAATTCTGTTAAAGGGGAAAAACCTATCAGAATGGACTTACGACAAAAATGTGTTTGGGTGACTTTTTAGTATTACAAAACAATTACAACAAGAAAATCACAAAACATATCAAACCAAAAAAGATATTAATGCCAAATATTATAGAATTTTCTTTGTGTTCTATAATAATATAAAGTCACAAAACATACCCAGCCACAATAGACCTTAATCCAATATATTATATAATTATATTTGTGTTCTATTATAATATAAAAGAAATAGTTTCTGACTATTTCTGACTATCTTTGTAGTTTGGTTGTGGAAAAAGAAAATGCGCCTATTATAATTTATAAAACAAATGGGCGTTTATTATGGGTCCTGCCCTTATATAGCCATGCGTGGTGGTTATAAATATTGTCAACTTGTGATACCCATATCGATGGACACGTGGTCTAGAGCGTTCCTCTCCCTGCAACTGAGTGGATTGCTGATGACAAGGGGGTTGAGGTTAGAATCTCCCCCGAGTATAATGAAGGTGATTTCTCCTAAATGTTTTCTAACTTCTTTTATGCAGATGCGGGTACCTTTCTTGTTACCCACGTCTCACTACCTATCTGAGCTGTTCACATATTTACACCAATTAGAGAAGAATGAGTAAGGTAGAATTGTTGAAATAATTTACCCGAATTTGCGTGGAGTGATAACGGGAAAGTATTTAGGAAAAATCACCTCAGTGTAGTCATTCGGTATTCTACACCCCGACCTCACAGCCACCAACTAACCAGACAAAACGAGACTGTCTCCTTTGAGGTTACACTGATATGCATAGTTTTATAGCTTTACAGATCAAATTATTATCATTTTGAACTTGATTTATTTTTCCTATTTTTATTCAGGAACATATAAATAAATATTTTGGTTTATGCTCCGCGTCTTACTACCCATCCAAGATTTTCGCATTTAAGAGGGTGAAGAGTGATGATTTAAAGGAAATGTACCTGCATTTGCTTGGAGTGAAAGTGGCAAATCATCGAGATGAAACCACTCTGTGTACACCCAACCGAGATTCGAATCCTGACCTCCCCATCACTGGCAAACAAGACCAGATGAGCTTGACATTTAGTCCCCGTTCTCACCGACGTGGTTAGTAAATTCATTAAAATCTTTCTAATAGTTCTATTAGATGCACATTGATCGTAGACTGTAGATCTACACTCTTATTTCTTGCCTTCGTTCGGACTTGTGGTGTTCTTCCTGTAAGAACAGTTCAAGCCAAGACTCGGCACGAATCAAGACAACATTCGCGAAACAGAATCCGCAACGTGTTTTACTGAATGTTTGCACCATTTCAAGCCGAGACAATAATAAAACGCAATGTTGACAACAGGAATGAAATGTGTTTGGATAATCCGATCAGATCTGTTTCAAACTTCATTCTTGTATTATAGTAGACAATTCACAAAGATTATTTTGTTTTTATTTAAAGATGTTTTAAAAAAAATAAGGTTATATGAGTTGAACAATCAGATTTTGAGGTCACACGTGACAATATTGTAAAGGTTACTAGTTCTACTTTCATACGTTTATGCGTCAGATGCACACAAGCTGTCAACAAATAGACTTTGACATCTGTAAAACACCCTCTGGAGTATGAAATATTTAAAAGTAGTCTCTTGATGGTTGGATTCGTGTTTGGTTTTGCTTCTTACAATTTTTTTTTTTCTTAAAAGATACCTAGTTTCCTTAAGTGAACTTATTAGCATTTTATTTCATAAATTTATTGTTATTTAAGTTGTGGTTAAGAGTTGAGACTTTGAACACGTGTTCTTTATTCAAAGTATTTCCTAATCCACCGATACGGTACTGATATTTTATTGTACTGCTGTACATTTTTCACGAAGATAACAATGCGCATTTTGACACAAAAGAGAATCAACAAATCAATTAATTATACAGACATGGAACCTATTATTCTATAATTCCAAAGTACGACCCATTATCATAGTAATTGACTTTTGTCAAACACAAGTTTAGGGGTTCTGGTTCGACACCGGGTGTTGTTGACCAGGATATTTAATACCTACTACCCGTGAGTTGCATGCAGCCCTATCCATGATTTTGTGTGACCCGCGGGCCATTTGATGAACCATCATGCAATGCGACCCTTTATACAAGGTATTCGGAAAATCATAGCTCAAACTATACATATAGCTTGTTTGAACCAAAAGTAATACAAAATCCTTATACACTTACATCCGGAAAACTATTCTAATACCATTAAATCGTGTTCAAAGTTTCGGCGTACACTGCCGGGATAGCAGAGCTGTTCAAACATGCGTGTACAACAGATTGCATAGGAGTTAGGCCCGCGGCACTACACATGTAATAATGGCAAGCACTTTCTGTGATGTAGGACCGTTAATGATGTCCCCTTAGAATGTATTCACATTTCTAGATGGTCTGGCGTGATGTTTACTATTAATTGTGGTATGGTCTGCTGCTGTGCTCCAAGATGTTGAGGTGTGTAGTGCCAAGCACCTAACTACTATGCAACCGGTTGTACACGCGTGCTTGAACTGCTTTGCTCTCCCGGCACTGTACACCAAAACTTTTGACACAATTTAAAGGTATTATCTAAGTTTTCCGGATATAAGTCTATAGTGATTTTGTATTACTTTTGGTTCAAACAAGCTATATGTGCAGTTTGGACTATGAGTTCCTGAGAAAATACAACATTTTGGAATGTGATATTTAGGAAGTTTAAATAATTTTGAAAATATTGGCATGTGAGGTTGGTGTGTCATTTCTTTAATATTTCTTTGACAAGGACCAATTTCCAAAATTGGTTGAAATTTATCCTCAGATATGTGCTATGTTTGGCAGCACATACACTTGTTAACGGTTGATTTCTCACGTGATATTAAATAATGAATAATGGAATCCTGGCAGGATGTATCGAGGGTGTTTTTTTTCCTTAATGGTTTCCCACTCTTTATCCACGCAAACTCGGGAACATTTCTTTTAAAGTTCTACCATCCTCATCCCAACCTCATTAGTATAATTAATATAAATGCGTACAGTTCGAATGAGTATTAAGACACGGCAAAAAAAACTGTTTATAATGTGACCTTGAAATATTTACCAGGTTTTATAGGATATAATAATAAAGAATGTACATAATAATATGTTCTAATGAAACGTAATTCTTAGTATTTTATTAGCATTGAACTATTCAATTTGATTTTTACAGTGTTTCAATTTTAATTAGCATTATTCTAAAAATTTCTACTTAGTTAACTTTCCCAATTTTGTCATGAATAACACAAAATATGCCGACAAAAAATATTTAAAATTTACTTTTGCACTAAAATATCACATTTAGCTTGATGCATCTGTGATCACGTGATCAAACCCTGATCTATTTTATCATAAATTTGAAAGACCTTTTTGTATTAAACTTAGGGACTCAGCCAACTGGAATGTTTAAAAGTATTGCAGACGATTAGAAATCCTCTATTAATTAAGAAGTAGTTTGCTATTTTAAAATATGGTTGGCGCCAAAATGGAGACGAAAGGTAATGTTGTGTACGTAACAGGTTTTTTTAACTGTATTTTGTGTTTGTAGTTTTAAAAAATTGTACCAAAAAGGTGGAATCAGTTCATTTAAAATTAAGTTTAACATGAAGAGTCATACTTTTGTGAGAGATATATACCTAACTTTCCTCCAATAAATAAAACAATTTTAATTTGTGTCATAGAAGGTTATTTTAAAATAGTTGAGGATTGTTTTAGTGGTTTTGTACTTCATAACTGTTATTTTATTAAGAAATACTGTAGTGTCAAGTTATATCCTTTCAAGTATGCTGTGCTCTTAGTTGTGTAACTGTGTGATCAAAAGCAGTTTACGGTTGAACCATTGCCATGATAATTAGAAGAGCTTGAACATAATATCTGACTACCGAAGTATTTTCCAAGCGATATATTGACCATTCTTCGCAGTAGACTAGATTGCCAATGACGGGGAGATCGAGGCTCGAATCTATGCGGGGTGTAGGCCTACTGATGGTAGATTTTCCAAATTTGTTTTCCACTCTACCTCCGTGCAAATGCGGGTGCACTTCCTCTAAATGTAGCCTTCCTAATACCTAAAGCCATTAGCGTAATTAGTAGATATATAAGAGTAAAACCCTAACTAGTAGTAAGACGCGATATTAAAAAAATTGACCATTTTTATCTTTTAAGAGTGTGTATAGGTACGGACGGATGACGCACGAGATTAGACCAATAGTGCGTTTGTCGGCACATTTTAAATATGGTATAAGAAAATACCCTTTTGAATCACTTTTATTAACCATCACCTCGATATAAAATCGTGACATTCTGTTTGCTAATAACAATGGCTGGTCATTGCTCTGTGAAGGAACAGGTTCAATCTACTGCAGCGCCTCGCGTCTTTTACCCTAACTACGATTACTAGGGCCCGTCGACTCTGTCGTATCTATGTGTTCTATCAGATATTTCAGTTACTGTGTCATAACATGTAGATTATCTTAAGAGGATAGATTTAGGAGTGCGTGAGGATTGTAATGTGTTAAAAGTGTTAGTAGAAGGTTCTGTTGCTTATTTGAAAGGGGTTTTTCTAATCTAAATTGTAATCTTTAGCATGACAACGCTCTATGAATAAACTGATTTAGTCTACCATCTGTTTTTATTTTTGTAAATAAACAAGTGGGGCAAAGTAGTTACTTAACTATAGCATTCCCTACTGCTTATAATTAGGAATGCGTAAATAATGGGGCAAGTATTTGATAAGGACAAGTGTTGGTCATAGAAAAGGAATACATTCTCTATGTGTTGGTGTTTACGAAAATAGTAAGATTATTTTTAAAGGGAGTTTTAAAAATGTTTGTGATGCAGATTTTCTTAGGTAGCAAAAAATAAATTGTATTTAGGAAAATTTTAGAAGTAGCAAATTTAAAAAAAAATGTTTACTCCACTTAAAACATCACACAACTACCACCCGCATCCCGCACAGAGCTATGCTATCAGTAAATATTAATTAAATAAACATATCATTAAAATCCAAAACATATATATGTGTACATTGTAACCTTCGTTTACTCCGAAAGGTAGCAAGCTTACCTTGTAATTTCCACTATGGCGTGGCTTATAAGATAAGGCAATAGTGTAATCCGTCAAACAAGGTATTTTTATCTTTCAGGATAAACTGAGTGTATATATATATTATATATATATATAGAGTCATGCCAACATCCTATAAATATAATATTTAAGACGTGATTTATTTGGGATTTTTACAATACATTAAAACTCATCCATGTTAGCGGATTAACAGATATTAAAATATAATTTCTATAATCAATAATAGCCTATAGTCTAAATTAAGTGGACTATCGACCTATAAGATATTTAATTTATTCATAAATAATTAAAATGCTTTATGTTTTCGACATTTATTTAAAAAGTTTCAAAATGGAAAAATCATCACAAAATGTCGACAATACTTACTAGAAAGGTGTTTGTCAAAACCATATTCAAAATATAATATACAAACCATACGAAATGATTATAATCCATAGACCAAAGTGTATTCTTATTTTAATATTCATTATATTTGTATTACATAAAATAATAACAAATTGTATTTTAGGATGGCCTTATAACAATATTTTTAATATTTAATAAGCTAGATTCACAGATATTAATGAGATATCTAATGGATATTTAAACACATTCCACATCCAGGATATATCTAAATTTTGTATACATACATAAAATAATTATTGTAGTATAGTTACAAAAGTACAACTTTCACATAGATTTTTCAAATAATCAAAATAATTTCGTAAATTTAACGTTAAACACCCATACAAACTAATCTGCGCTAATCTCTATTTATGTTTCTAAGACTCACTAACGAAACTTTTGGCTTTATAATTCTGCTTCTGATTAAGTATAATGTATGACTAGATATAAGTGCTGTTATTCCATAAATAATAATAATGCTTTAACGAAGGATTGTTTAATTCGTGGTAGGTCAAATAAAAAAATCCATCAATATTTTTAAAATTTTTTCAGAAAAAATAGCAGATTTGTTTGATAATAATATTGTAGTGTGTTTTTCATTTAGCTTATCAAATAATAAAATTGGTTAAATTATTCAAACAACACTTGAGATATCCAAGGAAAAAAACTTTAATAGCCAGTAGAATTCTAATTTATGAGCTAATGTCAAAACCCAGGCTTTTTTATAACTTTACGGTATGTATACTGTAATTATTACAACAATACAAATGTATCCTAAGAAAAATGATCCTTTGGGTCAAAAGCTTAAATGGTGATGAATATTTAAATGATTTGAGAACATTTGACTCTCTTTTTTTGAAACTAGGACTTCGGAGAGCGACACTTATTAATACAAGGTACAGAATCAGATGTATTCATATGCTATATGTAAAACAGATGTAAAAACAATAGTAATACATTTGAAATTCATATAAAGTATATTGCATTGATGACGAAAACACATTTACAAAGAAATAATTAAATTTGTTTAAAAAAATGAGCATTACAGCTACAATTAATAATCAGTTATAATAGTTAATAGTAATGCCATATCCACCGAGTCCGTATCCTCCATATCCCAATCCATGTCCGCTATATCCTAACCCATACCCGCCGTATCCCAGTCCGTTACCGTAGTTCCCGTGGTAGGAAACTGTAGATACAGCCGGCGCAGCTACGATGACCTTGGAATAGGCGAGCGGAGCTGCGTAGGAAAGACTGTGCTGGTTGCTGTAGCTGTGGACAGGACCGTAACTCAGAGCTGGGACGTAGCCGTAACCCAGACCCGCCAACCCGCGCTTCGTAACCGTCTTCTCTCCCTCCTGGGCTGCGCATGCGCACACCATAGCGGAGATGACGGTAACTAACTAAGAGAGAAATAGATATATTCAGACCTCGTTCATTGACACCCAGACTTAAAATGTCACTAATTTCAGAGGAGATAACTGTAGGCTCTAGTACAATTGCATAGTTCCCTTTACCACCATTTATATTTATAAAACGATGCGTTTGTTTGTTTGTTTGTTTGTTTGTTTTTTATGTCATGAGCGTTATGCGATATCTACCGCACGCAGAGGGATGGCATTTAAAAATTAGTAGCCACTTTGGACAAACAAGTGCACCTAGAAGTTGTAAATTTAAATATTCTACTATATTTTTTCCAAATGTATTAAAAACTAGTTATGAAGGTATAAAATGAAGAGCTTTTTTTCCCTCTGTTTGAAGAAAGAAAAGCGTTGCTCAGGGTAGCCATGCAATGAATTGCGTGGTTTCCCCGAGCAACACCGGGTACTTCTGCTGGTTGAAATATAGATTTGACTGATATTATAGAAACTATTGAATGTACTTCATATTAATTGTATTATCATGCTTCGAAATAAAAATACTTAATAAGGTTATACCAATCAATGCTCGTATTAGAACGGTTGTACGTTTTAAACGTTTGAAAATAGTTTCTGTTTGGAAAGATCCGTTCTTGTTATTTCTGATACAAGGGTAGTTGCAGCTTTATGTTACGAGACAATAATTATTAGAGTGTGGTTTCCATGCAACGTGTATCTGATAGTTGCAACTAATACTAAATCTACTGTCTTATAATCAAACGTCAAATAATATGTTCTACAGCTTTCCCTTTTAATAGACGATGTCAATGCTGATAAAATAATGGCAATAATAAATAGTAATTTTAGTTTATAGGTATACGTTTGTACACAGGAACTATTTAACGGCTTTATAATATAGTCTATGGTGTAACAATGAGGTGATTTGAAGAAATGTTTCCGTATTCACATGGAGAGAGGATTAGAATGCCACGGTGATAAATCATACGTGGAAAATAAAACCCAGTGTAGCTGGTCAAGATTTGAACCTCTTATCCTCCCCCTCATCAATCCAGTATATTGCGAGCCCGATGCCTTATTTTTTCATATTTTTTTCTAGTTTGCGAGTGATTTCAAATTCCCTCACAACGGTAAATGCAGCAGTCTGCTTGTATCTCGCTTTTTAGACGTATACTACTGACTGAGTCGGATGATTTTGACATTGTATTGGTTTTTATCAAGCAGATGTTGTTGCGCACAGCCGAGAAAGCTGAAACTGTTTCTAACTAAACTGAGCGGACAACTCTAATGGGGCTGAAATCTTGTGATTGGTTTAGAGCTCCACATTTTACTAAATTCATTCTCTGTTCTTGTTTATTGGTGAAAGTGTGAATTCACATTATAAGCCTACCATCGTACCACGATTCCACTTTAGACAGACCCACTTGTTGAAATGTATTTTCGCCGTATACCACTTTTATGATTATAACGATTGTTTGTCATCATGAAACAATTGGAATAGTTTGTACCGACCAGCGCCATAAAGTTTGACTGGCCCTCAGTCCTCACTCAGGAAGGCGGGGTTTGGTTCGAATCTCAATCTGGAGGTGGTTTTTGGACATTTGTAATTTTCACTGTGGTGTTCCTATCCTCTCTCAACCATAGTTCTGGTCCATTTCCATAAAATTTAATTTTATTATTCTCTGTCTTTAAACTGGTATTAGTAGTAGCTAGTAGTTGGACTCCTTGGCTCAGTCAGTAGCGCGTATGCCTACTTTTCTAAGGAATATGATTTCTATACCCGACATGGGACACGGGATAAGTATTTATCATTGGAAAAATCAGGGTTGTCTTAATTTCCCCTTTATTTGAGATGGATTGCCATACTGCGTGTTTTTTTCTGGTCTAAAATTAAGCTAGCGTGTAAGCCATGTTCTGACAGAATCAACGTATTTATAACGTGTATATTAAATACCGTTTGGAAAAAATTTAAAAGTTATTTGAATTATAGGTATGTATGTCTATAAACTTAATTTCTTTTACTTATTTAAATAAACCCGTTGATTAAATATATGAAAAGCTTTAAAGTTTAAATCATATCAAGCACCTGGCATTGAATCAGTAGGCAACTTCTTTGACAGCTACGGTGAGCTGGGTTGTCTAACTTTATATTTGGCTGTAAAAGTTGCTTCTTAACTTCACCGCCAGTTAATACCCGTACGGGTTATACGCATACATTAAATAAGCTAGTGAATTAGGGATGATGAAGGTAGAACTTTAGAGGAAATGAACCCATGTTTGCTTGGCGAGAGAGTGTGGGAAACCAATTAGAGAAAAATGCCCTCAATACAATCGACCGGAATTCGAATCCCGATCTCGACATCACCAGCGATCCAGTCCAATACAAGATTTACGCGTTAGACCTGTGGTCGGAAACCTGCGGCATGCGGGCCAGATCCAGCCTGCCTAGTGGTTTTATCTGTGGCCCACAAAATATTTAGCCAACATACGATTATTGTGTTCATAAAAATAAACTAATACCTATTTAATATTATGATAAATACAAAGTTAAAATTGTTTGCTTGGAAGTTTTTTCAAACAAGCCCACCAATTTTATTTTAAACTGATCCACCAAACTTTTTCAAAACCTATCAAAAAAATGGCGTTAGATCATGCGGAAACCAAACCTAAAGGGGTTTCACAGTAGAACAAATTGACTGCCGGTAGTGTATCTGTTCTTTAGTTAAGTTAATTTTATGTCGAATGTTGTTTATTTAATCAGCATGTTCAGTAAATGCTTACTAAATGCCCTATTAAATAAAAGTTAAATTAATGTAATCAATTTTTTAACTAAAAAACTTGTAATTGTATATTATAAATAATAAATACATCTTACCACAAATTTCATGTTTTAGTGACGCTCTTCACTTTGTCTTGAAGAATGATACCTAACTGAATCGTACCTGTCTTATTTATACTGAAGAGATTTCCTTTTTTCGAGAATTTCCGTTTGATGTTGACTGTCTTGTCTCTATTTGCTGCCTTTTTATCATTTTCTTTCCGGCACGCAGCTCTAAAGACGGAAACTACTTCCTTGGCGTCAATGTCGTACGTTTTGAAATCATGATTGGTCAAACCACTGATCAGTAATGTGATTGTTTATCTGACCTAAGTGCTCACGCACCTATTTTTTAGAAAGTGAGCTAATATTAATAAATTGATATTCATATCATAATACTTGACACATCAAAGTAAATTTTGTAACTATCAGATACCGTTCTACTTTATTCTTAATATATATAAATTTGAAACTTTTTGTAAGGAAAGTACTTTATAAAAACAGATCAATGGTTGTTACAATAAGTTAATAAAATCTCAAAAGTGAGATAAGAGATATTTTATTGTAGAAGATTGAAAAAGAAAAAGTGTTTTGAAGAAAAATATTAGATAAATATAATTAAAAGAAATATTAGAAGTTATTAAAGATAAAATCTTATGTCATGTATGATCAATTATATATACAACCACTCCTTAATGATACTAATTATTAAAAAAATTATAGATCAAAATAGTAATAATTAGGAGGGTTAAAATAGTCCAAGATTCTGGTAAAATAATTCAATAGTTAAATTATTATATGAGTTGATCAAGGATCCGTCAATTATGATAAAGAATAAACATAGTAATCCTATTAAAGACAATTCCACTAAACCTTAATAAAAAGTTTAGCAACTAGAAAATAATACCAAGATGATAATATACAATAAAATATCTCTTAGTTCACTTTTGAGGTTTTATTAACTTATTGTAACAACCATTGATCTGTTTTTATAAAGTACGTTCCTTACAAAAAAATTTCAATTTACATTTCTCCTTACTAAAGTTAAAATTAATATAACTACAATATATAAACTTGTATTTATCTAGTTTTATTTTTCCTTTCCACGCGTGTTCTTATAGGAGGGCATCCATCGTAGGTGAGGTGGTATCTGACAGCTAGGAAAAGTTACCAACTATCCATTCATCAAACCAAATGACCTGCAAGACAATAATATGTTGATTTTTTGTTACTTATGTCAGTCAAAACGTTCACACAATCAAACAATTCGTTTTTTAAATTACTAACAGTTTTTACACTATTGAAACACGAAACTATGGAAATAGCTGTTTATATGTGTTTTTTTTATAAAAAAAAAAAGTGAAGTGCGTCTATGGTTCACAAACTATCAAATGAGAGCCTCTAAATTCAACCTACTCTTTTGAAATCAAGATGGCGAATCAGATGAAACAAGAGCGGTTGATGACGTCATAAAAACCGTTGTTTATTTTAATTGTTATATTGCAGCTATAATTTATGCCTCGATCTTTAGCTACAGTAGACCCATGGCTTCTTTGGTGCTGACTGACAGTTCACAGCTGACTTCTGACAGTCAAAATTTAGGTATATACCTAAATTTTGACTGTCGGAAGTGACAGCTGCTAAACACATGTTTTTTTGCAGATCATATGGTTCGGCGTAGGGATACATAATTTGGTCTGGTAGCTTTTCAAAGCCGTCAGCTGTCAGCTGTGAGCTGTCAGTCAGCACCAAAGAAGCCATGGGGCTACTGTATGTATTCACAAAACTAATGAATTGCCCTTAATATAATATTTAGTTTGTATATTCGTTAATTTTAAGACCTTTTTATCTGCATTTACAAAGTTAAAGTTTTCCACGATGTCGAGAAGTATTTTATCTATAAGTTTAGAAATATTGAGGTCCCCCCCATTTCCCAATACCTGATTTTTACTTACAATCTTTACAGATTTTATTTTATGTGGGGTTGTCCTTTTTCATACTATTAAAATAAAAATGTCCATACTACATACAGTTGCAAGACAAAGAAACAATATACAGCACGTAGAAATAAATAACGTCAGGTTTGAAAGAGTCGATAGTGTCAGCTACCTAGGAGTGAATACTAACCAATACAATGATCTAGAACAAGACATATTAAGAATACAAACAGGTAAAAAAGTTTGCATGTACTTCACTCAATGATCAAATCAAAACTACTATCAAACAAAACCATATCCAGAATATACCAAACTATCGTCAGACCAATAGTAACATACGACAGTGAAACTTGAGAACCGCAAGGAGAACATTTGAAAATAGGGTGCTGAGTAGGATACTTGGACCAATAAGAGAAGGAAATGAAGGGAAGATCAGAGAAGGGTACACAGAACAGGACATAACATCAGTCATTAGGAGCAGAAGACTAGCGTAGTTTGGTCATGTCCAAAGAAGAGGATATAGCTTGATAAAGATGTAAGTGGAGGAAGACTGAAGGTAAAAGACAACTGGCAAACCAAAAGTGGATTGATAGATGGTTTAAGAGGCAAGGACGGGTAATAGGCAGAGGTGGAAGAAGCAAGGACAAGTAACAGGCAGGGGTGGAAGAAGCATGGACGAGTAACAGGCAGGGGTGTAAGAGGAAAGAACGAGTAACAGGCAGGGGTGGAAGAAGCAAGGACGA
This sequence comes from Timema podura, assembly GCA_033556935.1. Taxonomy (NCBI): domain Eukaryota; kingdom Metazoa; phylum Arthropoda; class Insecta; order Phasmatodea; family Timematidae; genus Timema; species Timema podura. Next base: position 69,862,657 of record JAVRXN010000001.1, read on the forward strand.
GTAACAGGCAGGGGTGGAAGAAGCAAGGACGAGTAACAGGCAGGGGTGGAAGAAGCAAGGACGAGTAACAGGCAGGGGTGGAAGAAGCAAGGACGAGTAACAGGCAGGGGTGGAAGAAGCAAGGACGAGTAACAGGCAGGGGTGTAAGAGGCAAGAACGAGTAACAGTCAGGTGTGTAAGAGGCAAGGACGAGTAACAGGCAGGGGTGGAAGAAGCAAGGACAAGTAACAGTCAGGGGTGGAAGGTGGTTGTGCGTGGGCTGAGGACTGGCCACAGTTTGAATGGCCACACAAGTAAGAAAGTAAAAATACTAAAAGTATGTATTTATTTTAGGTATTTAATGTACAGTTTCTAAACTTACTAATTATATCAGCATACGAGAATTTCTGGGAACGAGCGTGAAAGGGTCTTCCTATTTTGCCGGAAAAGGTATTTTCACATACCTATCAGGGTCCTTTTACATTTCACAATAGACATGGGACCAACGGCTTTACTTCTCTTCTGAAGGAAGATGTGCTATGGATTATTATCACTCAAGAAAAATCCGTCGATCCCAGCTGGGTTTGAACCCAAGAACTTCGGCGTCTGAGGCGAGCACTTTACCCCAAGATCACCGAGGTCGAAGGCGAAAAGTAGAGTTTCTAATAGTTTTGTAGCTATGTCAAGCTACTCCCCCCCATCCCCCTTCTGTTCAGATCCCACTTTCCCATTTTGAAATTTTAAGAATGATTTGTTTATCTCTTATGGTTTTTATGTGTCAAATTTCAACTTGTAGTCGCATCTAAAATAGTGTTATATATTAGTTATAAATATTTCTAATTCTTCCACCTTCTCGGCTTCAATTTTGAAATTTAATATGTATCAGACGTCATTAAGCTATTTAGAAAGCTATATTTACTTACATTCAAAAATTAAATTTTTTACCCCACCAAAATGTGTTTTTATATTAGCTTTCGAAATTTAGAGGAGACCCGCCCTCCTCATTTTCCACTCCCTCATTTAGAAATTTCCGAATTTGTAGAGCTTTATGGCCGTTTGATGTGGTTCTTGTATCCCCCTGGCAAATGGAAATATTCCACCACTTTAAAGTAGTGTATTCTTTTAGTTTTGGAAATTTTAGAACCCCCATTTTATCAGCCCCCTTTTAGAAACCTCAAATATTTAAAATGTGTTTTGTTATTTGAAATAATCTCTTTACATTCCTGACAAATGTAAATTTTCTACATCACTTATTTTAGCTTATTCATTTCCTCCCCCGTGCCCCCCTCTCCTTGACTATTTCCTGAAGTCCCACTTTAAAATTTCAGATTTTCATTGTAATTTGAAAGTTGTTCTTTATACCACACAGAGAATTAATTTTGTTTACTAGTTTTGTAATATGCAAACCCCTGGGGGGTGTTTTTTCCTGGAAACGCGGTGGGGAGAACAAATTAGACACTAGTGAATGCCTATATTGTGTATCTCATTATTTGTCGAGATCCTATGGTCTTTTCAAGATGGCCGTCGCACATAACCATTGTTGATTATTTAATGAGAAAAAGGCTACAAAGTTTATTGTAATACTAGATAATATTACATTTTTTAATGTAGTTCGTCTATATTTCTTAGTTGTATAATATATTAGATTTATTATGTTCGAAAATCGGGTGCTTAGAAAGATATTTGGCCAAAGAGGGATGAAGATACTAGAGAGTGGAGGAGGCTACCTAATGACGAGTTGCATAACTCATCACTAGCCTTTGTCAAGATAATTAAATCTCGTAGATTATGGTGGACAGGATATGCAGCGTGAATGGAAGAATCCTTAGTATGATTTTGGTAGCAAGAACAGTAGAAGTTAGTTATTAAAGTTACTAAAACCATTTTAGTATATTTATACGTCAAGTCATGTTATCTCCAGCTGTAACTTTTGATAGATATTACCAATACATATAGTATAACACAAATAATATAGTAGCACGCTATCAATTTGGCCGCAAATAAATATGTTTAATTTTCTTTACAGTTCTTCCAACCAAAATCAGGGTATAGAACCATGTTCAGAGTACTTACTGGCAAACCAATGGGAGGACCTGGACGCTGATGGGAGTATAAGATTATAATGGACCTGAAAGAGATAGGGTGTAGTGAGGTGGACTGGATAGAACTAGTTCAATATAGGGATAGGGTGTAATGAGGTTGACTAGATAGAATTAGTTCAATATAGGGATAGGGTGTAATGAGGTGGACTGGATAGAACTAGCTCAATATAGGGATAAGGTGTAATAAGGTGGACTGGATAGAACTAGCTCAATATAGGGATAGGGTGTAATGAGGTTGACTAGATAGAACTAGTTCAATATAGGGATAGGGTGTAATGAGGTGGACTGGATAGAACTAGTTCAATATAGGGATAGGGTGTAATGAGGTTGACTAGATATAACTAGCTCAAGATAGGGATATGGTGTAATGAGGTTGACTAGATATAACTAGCTCAAGATAGGGATAGGGTGTAATGAGGTTGACCGGATAGAACTCGCTCAAGATAGGGATAGGGTGTAATGAGGTTGACCAGATAGAACTAGCTCAAGATAAGGATAGGGTGTAATGAGTTTGACTAGATAGAACTAGCTCAAGATAGGGATAGGGTGTAATGAGGTTGACTGGATAGAACTAGTTCAATATAAGGATAGGGTGTAATGAGGTTGACTAGATAGAACTAGCTCAAGATAGGGATAGGGTGTAATGAGGTTGACTAGATAGAACTAGCTCAAGATAAGGATAGGGTGTAATGAGGTGGACTGGATAGAACTAGTTCAATATAAGGATAGGGTGTAATGAGGTTGACTAGATAGAACTAGCTCAAGATAGGGATAGGGTGTAATGAGGTTGACTAGATAGAACTAGCTCAAGATAAGGATAGGGTGTAATGAGTTTGACTAGATAGAACTAGCTCAAGATAAGGATAGGGTGTAATGAGTTTGACTAGATAGAACTAGCTCAAGATAGGAATAGGATGTAATGAGGTTGACTGGATATAACTAGTTCAATATAAGGATAGGGTGTAATGAGTTTGACTGGATAGAACTCGCTCAAGATAAGGATAGAGTGTAATAAGGTTGACTGGATAGAACTAGCCCAAGATAGGGATAGGGTGTAATGAGGTTGACTGGATATAACTAGTTCAATATAAGGATAGGGTGTAATGAGGTGGACTGGATAGAACTAGCTCAATATAGGGATAAGGTGTAATAAGGTGGACTGGATAGAACTAGCTCAATATAGGGATAGGGTGTAATGAGGTTGACTAGATAGAACTAGTTCAATATAGGGATAGGGTGTAATGAGGTGGACTGGATAGAACTAGTTCAATATAGGGATAGGGTGTAATGAGGTTGACTAGATATAACTAGCTCAAGATAGGGATAGGGTGTAATGAGGTTGACTAGATATAACTAGCTCAAGATAGGGATAGGGTGTAATGAGGTTGACCGGATAGAACTCGCTCAAGATAGGGATAGGGTGTAATGAGGTTGACTAGATAGAACTAGCTCAAGATAAGGATAGGGTGTAATGAGTTTGACTAGATAGAACTAGCTCAAGATAGGGATAGGGTGTAATGAGGTTGACTGGATAGAACTAGTTCAATATAAGGATAGGGTGTAATGAGGTTGACTAGATAGAACTAGCTCAAGATAGGGATAGGGTGTAATGAGGTTGACTAGATAGAACTAGCTCAAGATAAGGATAGAGTGTTACTATATGGACTGGATAGAACTAGTTCAATATAAGGATAGGGTGTAATGAGGTTGACTAGATAGAACTAGCTCAAGATAGGGATAGGGTGTAATGAGGTTGACTAGATAGAACTAGCTCAAGATAAGGATAGGGTGTAATGAGTTTGACTAGATAGAACTAGCTCAAGATAGGAATAGGATGTAATGAGGTTGACTGGATATAACTAGTTCAATATAAGGATAGGGTGTAATGAGTTTGACTGGATAGAACTCGCTCAAGATAAGGATAGAGTGTAATAAGGTTGACTGGATAGAACTAGCCCAAGATAGGGATAGGGTGTAATGAGGTTGACTGGATATAACTAGTTCAATATAAGGATAGGGTGTAATGAGGTTGACTGGATAGAACTAGCTCAAGATAAGACTAAGTGGCTTTCTTTTGTAAACGTGGCAATGTACTTTCGAGTTCCTTATGGCATTATGTTTACGTGACTTTTATAAGACTTACATTTCCTCTTTCACGGCTTTGTTTAGCTTACTACATGGTCTACAGTCTACACTTTATAACACCTGTACATGAAAAAAGGTATATGTTGTTTTAAGAATTAATAGCCGTAGCTATTAATTATGCTTGTTAGTAGGGAATTACTCCACTAGATATCATATTCGGTTCGATTCCCGTGTCCAGGTGTCATTTTCAGAATATGTTGTTTTGTTTTTGTGAAGTTCTGGAAGAGAAACAATGGCTATTCCCTCGGTCCAAAAGGGGTACACGACTGATGACAGTTTGGTTAACACTGGTCAAACGCAATATACTAAATCTCCGGTAAAAGGGAAGTCGAGGTTTGAATCTCAGCTGGGAGCACTGGAGGTGGTTTTACACCTGTGAGTTAGCGATGAGATTGTTTATCCTCTTTACATGCTCATACAAGTACACTTGCTTAAGTTAATTCCCTCATCCTTGCCCCGTGATATAAGCCGAAGAGTAAAAATATGTAGGTAGATATATATATATATATAATAAAAATATATAATAAAAATATGTAGGTAGATATATATATATATATATATATATTCTAAATGGCTTTCTGCTCTCCCCACGCTAATTCTGGTACATTTCTCTAAAATTCAGGGGTCTTCAACCTTTTTATGCCCACGAATTTTCTGTCTATTGTTGGCTCGTGGGCCGCAATACCGATAATATTAGCACTGAACAGTCTTAATATACAATTTTTCTTTTGGCGTCCCGAATGTCTCAGCCATGATGAGCGAACGCGAACACTCCCGACTATGACCGAATATTCCCGACTATGCTCGAACACTCCCAACTATGTACAAACACTTCTGAATATGTCCGAGCCCTACCGACTATGTTCGAACACTCTCGACTTTGTACAAACCCTTATGAATATGTCCGAACACTCCCGACTACGTTCGAGCACTCCCGAATATGTCCGAACCCTACCGACTTTGTACAAACACTTATGAATATGTCCGAACACTCCCGAATATGTCCGAACACTCCCGACTATGGACAAACACTTCTGAATATGTTCGAACCCTACGACTATGTCCGAACCTACCGAATATGTTCGATCACTCCCAAAATAGTACTCTCTCCCTTGTCTACTAAGAGCTCAAGGTAAATTTGTATTAAAAACGTAACATTTTTCATCGTGTATAAAACAAAAATTTTAAAATAAGTATTTATTTTTATCTATTTAATTTAGTAAAATAAGACTTAAAGCTCTTTATTCGTCATTTTTTCTCTGGAAATTTTTTTTTTAATTTTCATGAGCCGGTGGGCCGCCAAAAATATGCTACAGCGGTCCGCGGGCTGAACACCCCTGCTTTAAACTTTACCTTCTTCATACCTACCCTATTAGTGTAAATGTGATCACATCCCAGACGGGTAGTAAATACTTGGTGTTAAAATTAAATATCAGTGATATCCGGTGGGTACATGGTCTAAGCCGTCACTCTCGCAAAAGACTGGACGCCAGTGACAACGAGATCTGTGATCAAATCCCAGTCGCGTGTACTGAGGTTGGTTCCTCCTAAATGGTTTTCACTCTCCTTCCATGCAAATGTGGATACACTTCCCCTAAATTCAACCTAATCCCTAGTGTAATAATTACATATCATACATATAAACTTGGAAGATAGTAAGACGCGGAGCTAAAAAAAAAGTATCAGCTGATATGACGCACGTCCGGAATGTAACCCAGGCCATCACCGACAAAGAACACTCCACCAGGTACTCATAAACCACTGCCACTGTTTATAAATGACTGGTCTTGCCGACAAACCGTAATTACCAGTCCTGGAACCTGTCTGCTAAACACAGAGTCAGCCTCACGCTCAATTAGTGATAACAAGGCCTCATAACCGGGCTAGAGCAAGTGATTTAAGCGCCACATCACTTTAAAAAACCGGTGACGCCCTGGATCTAGGTATGATAGAAACAAATTACGGTGCAATTTACGTAGGACAGCTAGACAGAATAGTTACTAGATATACTTTAATATATTCATACGTCAGGTCATATGATCTACAGCGTTCATTTTTGATAGATATTATAAATAGAGTCTAGTTTTCATAGAAAGGACTTTTATAAAATACAAAAGTATTGAGGAAAATCTATCAAAATGACCACCTCAGATCACATGACCCGACGTATGAATATGTGAAAGTAGATCTAGTAGTTCTCTAGCTTTCAGATAAGGTTCTTCCTAAAAAATTGAATGTATCTATAAAACGACACTAATAATAAAATAAAATGGTATCAGTATTGACAGCAAAAAATTTGTTTATATTTTCCAAGCATTGCTGCTTACCAAAATATTATCATAAGAAGGCTACTTAACCACCAAAATTCAGATGGAAATAGGTTTATTATTATTATTATTATTATTATTTCTATTGTCAACATCCCTTCTCTCAACTAATACAAAGCTTACAGCAATGAATAAGGTATCAGTGGACATGATCTTTTACCGACTTCTGACTTAAATCAGCCTGTCAAAGACAGGCTTAAAAACTGGCTATTATTATTATTATTATTATTATTATTATTATTATTATTATTATTATTATTATTATTATTTCAAAGCCAATGTTGTTGACATATTACAAAATAGATAGAATGAGAGGATATTGTAAAAAAAATATAAACCTGCATTTGAATGAAGACTGGAGCGAGAATGGGAAAACCATGTGTGGAAAACTACGCTTAGCGTAACTGGCTGGGATCCTAACCTCAACTTACCCGTCTCCTGGTAATCCAATATATTGTGAGACTGACGTCTTAGACCGTGTGAACAATGGTTTGAGTATGGAAATATGGAATTAGTTTCTATAGTGTATGTGTATTAATCATCATCATTATGAAGCTTCCAGACACTGGCCAGGTCTGTCTGGAATATAATCCTCCCCACACTCCATTCAGCTACCTTTCCCTTGGTCTTCATCTTGGTCTCCTATCCCTCCATCCCCTCTTCCCCCTGTTTAAATACTAAACACCTTCTTTGTTATCTCCTCCTCCCTCATTCTCCTCACATGGCCGTATCATACATATATATATATTAATAAACAAAATAAAGAGGACCATTTTATCTGCACAAGGTTTTATATGAAACTATTTTAATTACATAACTGAAAATCTCCGTACACTCGAGCAATATGAGTGTGTGAATATGTATTTGTATCACTACTGCCCCCTAAAGGTCTACTATCCGTCAAACTTAGGTTATCTTCAGATTCTCAAGTTTGAAGGATTAGAGACAAGAGGAACTAAACAAATTGTAAAAGTGGGATAGTTATTTTTAATGTGATAGCTTTAGCACATCTTTCTATTAGCACCACATATTACTACCCATTCAGGTTATACACTTATGTACTTATTACACTAATGTATTAGGGATTAGAAAGGTTAGATTTATAGGAAGTGTACCCGCATTTGTTTGGACAGAGTTGAATACCATTTTGAAAAAACCACTCTCAGTAAAACCAACAGAGTCAGTCAACCCTCGATCTCCCCTTCAACGACAGTCTAGTCTACTGCGAAAGTAGCGCATTAGACCATACGATCACTCAAGCGGGTTTGCACAAAATTGATTCACTTGACCGATTGCCACCAAATATAGTAAGACACCACCAGCAGCTTCTATTTTTGAATCTCACTTTGTGCCATCATACTTCAACCAAGGGTAATCAAAGTTAAAATAACTATTTTGGAATGTTTTGCACTCGGAAATAATCAAAAAATGCTTAATCAGACTTATTATTATTATTATTATTACATTAATAAGTGTCTAAAGTACAATGAAATGATGCAAGACCTAAAATGAAATAAAAATGCAACTGTGCAATTGTAAAAATGTTGTTACAGTAATGAAAAATAAATTACAAGCCACATTTTCATATATTTTATTTTTATTGTTTAAGAAAGATTTAAAACTGACATACAAAATTATCAAATCAAAATGTAATAAAAAATACATATTACCAATTTTTTTTTTATGTAATGCTAAAGACAGGGCTGTGGAGTCAGAATCAGAGTCGGAAGCAATTTTGGGTGGAGTTAGAAGCAATTTTGCGTTGGGTCGCAAGCAATTTTGGGTGGGGTCAGGCTCTTGAGTCAATAAAAATATACCAACTCCGACTTCAAAATAAAAACTTATATAGTATTATAATAATATATGGTAAATATATCATTTTAATTTTATTTTTTTTATTCTTTGGGGACAATATATTTTGTAATTTTGATTGATAAATTTACTCAAATATAAATTCCCAATGCCAAAGAAGCTTCCCACGACGTCATCTGTATTGGTACTGTAGTATATTTTTATTACTTATTAAAATACTTCAGCCATTTCTGAAGTCAGAGTCAAAGGCTTGGTGCACTGACTTCATAGCCCTAGATAAATACGGGATCATTAAAAACAAATACAAATTATTTAAAAAGCAAAACAAAAATATTTATAAAATATGGAACTTTAAAAGTGAGATAAATGAACATAAAAAATTATAGCATTTAAAAAATTTATATAAAACTACAAATATTATTAAAATCTGTTTATATGATAAACATAGAAAAACTGCATCTAACATTATTACCGGTACTAAGCAAATATATTACTGTGACAAAATACTTAGGTTAAATTAATATAATTATAAAATAGGCTTAAATTTCAAAAGGCTAGACCCTGGATCTGAAATTTAAGATCTAAAGTTCGCAAACCTTCACAGGGAGCCAGTGGCCGGGTTGTTTAAAATCATTCACTTGGTTACTGTTGAGGGTACGAATCCTGGCTGGGTGCATTGAAAGTGTCTCCCAACACTTGATTTATCACCATGGTTTATCTCTTATCTTTCAGCGTCAATGGGGGCGCACTTTCTCTAAACAACTTTCTTGTGCCTACACTTGAATTAAACAGTGTCCCCCCCTCCCCCATCGCATTTTACTATCGGTTCAGGCTACACACATTTAACCCAAAAAATTGAGTAGGTATGAGGAAGATAGAATTTAAAGGAAATGTACTCGCATTTGTGAAATGTATCTATAAAGGACAAAGGTGGTGTCTCGGAAAGCAGTATAAGTCCTTGATAACACAGAGAAAGCAGTGTTTTCATTAAAGATATGAGGCATGATTTATATATAAATGATTATGTTATTTCATAAGTAGAGTAAATAACAGGCATGTGGAGTTAAAGTCATGAAGTCAGAGTCAAAAGCAACTTTGGATGGAGTCGGAGTTGATAAAAGTGTACCAACTCTGACTCGGCTTTAAAATAAAAACTCATATTATTATAACAATATTTGGTAAATGTATGATTTTAATTTTATATATGTTTTATTCTTTAGGACCAATATTTGGAATTTGATGGATAAATGTATTTAAATATACATTCACAATGCCGAAGAAGCTTCCCCTAAAGTAATCTCTACTGGAGTATTTTTCTGCAGTAAATATGTTATTACTAATTAATATACTTTAGCCAATTATGAATAAGTCGGAGAGGAGAAAAATAGAGGAGTGATAGTCAAGAAAAGAGAAGGATTTTAAGTCAGTTGTTTACTCTCACGACATCTAGGCCCAGATTTGTAGGGCAACAGGGGCTAACACCCAAGGGCCTCCACAAAATGTTACAATAAAAAAATCTCTTTTGGCTAGATGTACTGATGGTGTTTTTCCTTAATGGTATCCCGCTCTTCTTACATGCAAATATGAGTGCATTTCCTCATGATTTCTACCTTCCTCATCCCTATTCTATCAACTTAGCTAATATATATATAGCCTAAAAGTATACTAAGGCGTGGCGGAAAAAATTTATAGAAAATTATGGTAAAGATGAGTCATCTATTGTTTAACATTAAATATAATAAACAAATAACAAAGATTATATTATTGAGGAAGCTAGTTTCATGAATTAAGGATCTAGATAAACCATATTTCACCACTTAATCGTCACACCCTCTTTTTTCAGTCCAAAAATTGGTTTATAAAATTTCATCGCATAGTCGTTGCATGATATAGTCCTGTTTGTCACATCAATTTAAAAGGTAGACAGAGGCAAGTTACTTCCTCCTTCCTCCTCATTTCATCGCACCACTAAACATATATAACTATTAACTTGCACTGCAAACCTCAATTTATAAACGCATGCCATGTCAATAGCTATATTTAATGCATATGATTTCGTCTGTATATATTTAATCAATTTAAAGTAAACATTTTCATAACTCTCTTTTAGTTAAATCAAACTTATATGTTTAGGTTTATTGAATTTAAATATAGATTGCAAGCTAGTTTTTAAAATGTCAAGGGATGAATGTTGATTTGTGATTGTCAAAATGCGCAGTTAATAACTCAAATTTTGTACATCAAAATAATCAAACACATTAACAGTTGAGTTTTGATTATGATTTTGATGTCAAAATTGAGTAGTTACTGCGCATTTTGACATCAAAAATCAACAATTTCCCTTGCATTTTAAAAACAAACTTGAATTATATTTAAAATTTCAATAAACCTGAAGAAACATATAAAGTTTGACTCTTAAAACAATGTAAAAAACTGACTTTAATAAATCTCTTTTTGATTTTTAAAACATTGATATCAAATAAATCTTATTTTTTAAAAGTATATAAAACATTATTTTACTGTACTATATAAAACCCTCTAAAAACACAAATATGATGCCATTAAATACCAATACAAATATACCTCGATTTTGGTAGAAAGACCCATCTGTTTGACCTATTTTATTGGTTTGTTTTAAATTCCCTAGTATAAACCCACTTTACTAACTAACTAAAATATTTAACATGATATTTACAATTGAATCATTTGAAAAACCAATACAAATTATTTACAATTAAATTTTTGTAGACTTTTAATTATATATCAATGTTAAAATGTGGACTGTGGAATGTTAAAACATTTCAAACATCTTAAAAATCATTCATTTTAAAAATTATACAACAAGCATTCATGGTGTAAGTAGCCCCATTAACAATAATAAAATAGAAGCAGTGTTTGATGTACTTTAAAATGTGTCCAAAGCAGAGATTGCATCCCTTGACTTGTGGATTAACACATTAATGTTCTGACTCAGTTATTCATATTCAAGACTATCATCACACTTAGTTTCTTAAAAGACTCTTATAGTACACATTACCTTCTAAATATCATAAAAACTCTCCTTATGACCTTGTTATGTGTTACGACTGTGTCTAACACAGTTGAGACCAAATCGACCGGTGACAATTGAGTCAACTTGACAGACTAGGAGGCTAAAGAGAGTCTTTATGCAATCTACATTTTAAGATATAATCACTCTTTTACAATGTTCTAAAAAAAATTGGTCAATTTTCTTTAAATCTTAATATTCTTTTGACTTAAAAAATGTCTTCATAGAAGAAAAGTGATGCTTATACAAAAACTCAAGAAAAGGACACGCAAAATTTGCATTTGAGATAAAGCGAATTTTTACACGAATTCTATTTTTGTGCAAATAACACTAATTTAAGGTTTTCCCCTTAATAAACACAATTTCTTTGTAATTTGGGCAAATACCAAGACATCCAATATACTTTTCAACGTGGTAACGCTGGCGATAGCGCTAAGCCATAGCTTCTGTTTGTACATGTAGTATCTATTTTTGATGATTTTAAAGGTATAAAAGGGATCACAGGACATACAAGTATTTTCATGGATTTAGATTTTTTTAGGTCGACATTAAAAATCACAATTTCTACTTTAACACATTTCAATACTTAAATTTCAATTTTGATAGATCGATTCTTTATTTTCAGCTTTTAAAAGATTACATGCTAGGTCCAAGCAAGGACATTAATCTATATGAGCCTTGCTACAGGCGGTCATGTTTGGCAAGATTATATCTTCTTTGTTTTTATTCCCTTCGCCTTATTTGAAGGTTGCCTAGTCTTCTATGACAACATGTTTCAGTGTTATTATTGTTTGGACTAAACATAAATTTATAATCCATTATTCTGATATTGCTATTTGTAAAACTGGAAGGTAGGCCTAATGAATGATATTGAGATATTGAACTTGACATTACTAAGCATTAAACATTTTGTGCATATTTATATTTGATTTTTCTCAGAATATGTAAATAAATGGTTAAATACAAAAAATGAACGAAAAATGTAGACAGTTATATCCTAGTATTTTTTAATGAATATTAATTTGACTTGTATTTAGATAAATAGTAACATCGCTTTCAGCATATTATATCATCGCTTTGTGAGAAAAATAACACCACTTTTTTTCTAAGAATAACCTTACCTTTTGCATGTCTCTAGCGATAACATTAGAAGTTAAACACAAAATATTGAGCATTCAGGGATTAAAGTAAGCGAAATGGCAACAAAGTTCAAATGTCTTGTTTGAATGTGAGCCCCATTTTGAAAGACCAAAATAAAATGGGGAAATGAGGGTTTGCTTTACAGCAGCTCGCTTGGCGACCATTGTTCAGAAAAAATAAGGTTGTAATAGGAGGGGCTTATAGTAGCAATCATAGCTCCACTAGCATAGTAATGCCACCTTCAATTACTGTGATGAGGATAAATATGCTGAGAAGCTCCCTCGTGCTCTAAAAGAACATCAGTCCACTCAATAGTTTCTAAGCCAATACTGTACTTCAACACTTTGAAATATTTGCTCAAGACACATTTTAATTAATCTCATGAATTTACAGACTAACATACAAACATAAAAGCTTCATGCAAAGCACTTTTCTCATAATAGAATGAGAATATTCTTGAAATAAAATTCTTAAATAATATAACCTTAGCATGATGAACCTTTTGTAAAAATGTTTGGTAATTTTTAGGTTATTACTAAACAAAATCAATTAAAAGAACATAAAAAAATATCCATACTGTATATAAATTCTTTAATTATTTAGAAAAAAAATAAAGATTAAGTTGAAATCTACTTTATAGTACGGCCACACAGTATGACCCTATTACGTACAGTTGAAACTTCACTGGAGCCAATGTTTCAAACTTGTTTAAATCATTAAGCTACTAATTAAAATATTTAACAACATTTTTACAACCGAGTTGTTAAAAAAACATAAATATTTATTTTAAAATGTACAATTCAACTCTTTTTAAATCATTTCTGATAAATCAAGTTCACAAAAAAAATGTGGAATGCACCAAACATTTTAAAATGTTTTAAAGTATAATAGATTTAAAAAATAGCTAATTGTATTTTTTACTTTTAGTTCACTATTTACATAATATCACATAATGTTAAGGAGCAATAAATATAACTACTGAGGGGTCACCCACTCAAGCACCAAAACATGTTGCAGAAATCTCATGTTGGTTAAAAAGTGGTTTGTTATTTTCAAATATGGTTCAAACCAACATAACGATGGTGAAATCTATAGAAATTTAAAAACTTACATTTTAGATTTTATAATTTAAAAGGTTCATGTAAAAAATTGTTTCCTCGAAAAGATAAAGTAAAATTTTAACAAGGACTCAACAAATAATTATAAGATAAATGAAAATTGTTTCAGTTGTTTTGATGTTTTACAACCGCCATTCTGAAGACAAAATACTGCAGTGTGAGGTTATTTCCTTTCAAGGAGGCAGCATCCTTAATATAATTTTATAATACATACATTTTTGCAAACCTATTTTATAGAAAAATGAGTATGGGTCTTGTTTCCGTTATATAAATCCCACTTCTTTTTTTTTAACTTGCCAGAGACTATACAGGTGCTAAACTATTGAGTTGTCGCCCTTGTTTTTGAGATTCCAGTGAGTGATTTTTTACATAAAAACATCACAAATTCAAGTGATGATTTTATCAAGTAGAAAAAGGTTCAAATAAAAGCTTTTTATTGTTTCAATGGTTGGCTCCCGTGTTAGGCTACATTTACACCGGAAAGAATGGTAGAGAATACAGGTGAACAAGCATCAGGAATTGGAACTTTCTCTTGAGTGTTAACAGTTTGTGAGCTGCAACGAGCTCCCATTCATCAGTGTTCACTCAGTTTTGGTTCACATTCACTGATGATCCGCCCGCTGTCGGTCTATCAGCAAATCATTCGTACTCTCCCCTGTCCTATGTTCGTTCCAGTGTAAACCGGATTGTCACTTGGATGTTGCTCATGTACTGATCTTCAGCATTTCATATTTGTGTGTGTCTACAGTCTGGATTAGTGTTCATACTTGTTTGTACTTGTTTTGTAGTAATTGTGTATAAGTGTTCCACTTCCATGGGTTTTATGTCTCCGTAAAGATTCTGACATTCAAATTCTCCTCTCTTTCCTTCTATTCTGCACAGTTTTGTTGAAAAAATACAAGTGCAAATACAGTAAAACCTTGGATTGCGAGCATAATTCGTTTCGTAAACGTGTTCGTAATACAAAGCACTCGTATATCAAAGCGAATTTTCCCCATAAGAAATAATGGAAACTCAGATGATTCGTCCCACAAACCAAAAATATTTAATCTAAAAATGATTAATACCTTTTTTATTTTCGTTATTTAAATGTAACTGTACTGTAATCAAATTTATTAATTAAATTTAACGGTGGCTGGTGTGAGGTGGACAAGAGAGATGAGAGGAGGAGGTGTGTTATTGTTTAGGACAACTTTCACTGTCACTAACGGAATCACTGCTATATGTTGGCTCACTGGGATATTTTTCTTTTTGTGCGACTTTAACAAAGAACCTATCCAATGACACTGCTCGGCAGACAAAGCATAACCATAGTCCTACTCGTATTGCAAGATATCGCTCGTTTATCAAGTTAAAATTTATTGAAAATTTTTGCTCGTCTTACAAAACACTCGCAAAACAAGTTACTCGCAAAACAAGTTACTCGCAAAACAAGTTACTCGCAATCCAAGGTTTTACTGTACAAGCTAATGCTAACTGGTCTTTATCAATACTACTTTCTATGGTACAATATTTAAACTGTATTTGTAGCTTATAATTAAATATACAAGTACCCAACAATCCCTGGTACTAGCATTTCTACGAATAGGCAGATATTTTGCGGGCATCACTGCTCACGTAAATTCTCAAGTTGCTCTTCCCAGATTAAAAGCCCCTCTAATAGGTCCAAACAGGTCCGAATGGAGTAGGAGCAAATGGTACGGAGAGTTTTCTAAATATTCGCTTGAATGCTCTACCATTCGCTCCGGTGTAAATGTAGCTTTAACTACCCCTATTTACCC
Source organism: Timema podura (assembly GCA_033556935.1). Classification (NCBI taxonomy): domain Eukaryota; kingdom Metazoa; phylum Arthropoda; class Insecta; order Phasmatodea; family Timematidae; genus Timema; species Timema podura. The sequence goes on from JAVRXN010000001.1 coordinate 69,878,110, forward strand.
TTAACTACCCTGCTACTTTTCACACTTGCATCTCAGGAAAGGAGAGGCTAAATACAGTTAATTTCAACAAGAAAATTATCCATGATATATTCCTAATTGATAATTAACATATTAAAAGGTATTGAGACAAACATTAATATACACAATCAATAAGGTTTTTGAATAACATTTTAAACGGTTTTAAGTTAAATGCTGTTAGAGAACTTGAAAAAATAGATAGAAATAATATTTTTTAGGAAAACATATTTTAATTTTTTTTAGCACTGCGTCTTACCACCGGTTTGGGTCGTACACTTATTTTAACTAGGTACTTGCATGTCATATGAAATTAATTAAAAACTGGTCTTCTTTAGGCCTATTATTCAGTACCATGAAGAGCCTTAAATAACTTTATAAAAAAATTTGCTTCTGAGTTTCATGAATTAAATAAATAAATACATAATGACATTTTCTATATTACAAACATCCACTTTTAAAATAACAACACCCTCTTTTTTTTACCAACCTTGAAACAAAGTCCGGAGAAGTGAATAATTAGTGCATAACCAATATCAATATAAATAATTTTACTCATTAAACAAAACTCTAGATTGACTTTTTTGTTTCATAAGGTAAATAAAAAACTAACCAATAATAGTAAATTGTAAAATAAGCTTTGTTTAATTTTTGTCAAATTACTTAAGGGACACTCAAAGTTCCGCACATGGAATGATTTTAGAAAGTAATCGAGAAAACAGAATGTATTAAAAACTATTATAAACCTAATATACCATCAAATGGTTACTAAAAATACAGATAACTTATAATGTATTGTGTGAATGAGTAGCATCACTAGGGGAATCTAGGTGGGGCTGTGGACCCCACCAGGTGACACCAAAATGACTGTCTATAAAAAAAAAAGTGCAGTCTTTCAGAGGAAATTTACTATTTTAAAAAAAGTCCCTGTAGGCCCTAATTAGTTATGACTACAAAAACAGTTTTCGTAAGCTCAACTTACATTTACTGTCTTGATATACCTACAAGGCTAAAACACTACGCTAATTTAGTTTTTGAACCTTCTAATATGCATATGTTCTGGTCAGCGTTGTTATAGTTACCTCCCAATTACAATAAAGCTTCAAATCACATGGTTTCATCTGCACACATTGTTTTCATTGCTGATGATATTTTTATAATCGCTGATTTTGCCATATTTTATGGTATTTTAGCTACAATATTGTACTAATTAGTTATTGTGAGCCTGTATCAATAACCTTTGTGAGAACCAAATAGCTTCTCAAAGTTGAAACTTATAAAGAACTATTTTGCAATCTACCATGGAACAGTCAAAGCTTTCTGATCTTGCGATATTATCAAATGAATGTGAGTTGGCAAAAGGCATTAATTTCGATTTTAAAAGTTATTCACAAGTTGGCAGTTTAGAAGGCCAGAGAAGGAAAGTTCTAATCTAGTCTAGATGTTCACTAAGTGCTGAAATGCTTGTGTATTTGATTCTGTTTATTTTGTTGGTATTATTTCATTTACGAGTTCATTTCCATATGCATTTGTCTACAATTTCTACATTATCTAAGCCATTAATGTATATGCGAATTCAATCTATTAATTTATCTCATTTAACGGTAAAGTTTAATGTCAATATTAACATCATTTTGATGTATCAGCTTAAATGTTTTTACTTCAAATGCCATTGTTTTCTTATAGATTTTATCTCTACCACAAGAAACTATGTAAATGTAAATACATTTAGGGTGTTTGTATAATATTTATTGTGATTAGGTGATATTTTAATTTTGCAAGTTGTTTATGTCACTAATATTGCCATTATATTCATTGTTATACGGGAATTATGATTTATGAGTAACATTAGTATAAAAATATTACTAAGAATTCTGTATGGTCTGGTATGGGAGGAGGTCCATGGGGCTGACAACATGAGCTACCGCAGTGGGTGACACCAACCCTAGTGATGTCACTGGTGTGAATCACATTGATATTATTGGAATATGCCCTTATTGCCATAGTTTAGTAGTTTACTAACCTTACTTTACTTGGGTCTTACTAATCGACATAGACAGACTAGACATACAAACCAACAAAAAAGTGTCAGTCAGTAAAATGTTATCAAGCTCTAAACGAGTAGTGGAGTGGAATCTCTGCTGGAATTAAGACTTCTTAGATTGTATCTAGGAGAATGTACCCTGTTAATTGTCTGTCTAGGACTCGGACCTCCGCCACTTTCAGAAAATTGCAATGTATTCCATCTAAGGTCCTTATTGTCATCCCTTTCTAGGGCTGTGTTTCTCAGTTCCAGTGTGATGCAGTTTAACTTCTGGTCTGGGTCCTTACAGTCGTGTTTGGATGAGGTCGACAATTTGGAGATTTCAGGATCACAGTAGCTAAAACAAAGAGAATGACTATACTAGAAAACAATATCATAGATATTCTTAGTATTAAATGACATGGCTTCACATATTTGGTGCAGAAAAGTTTAGGGTCTACTCAACTGGATGTCAGTTAAAACATTATAGTAATTGTTACTATCAAAACATGTTGACCTAAATGTAGAGTTAAATGATCATTCAAAATATCAAAATATTATTATTATTATTATATTTAGCACCGCGTCTTACTACCCGTTCGAGCTATACACTTAAGTACTAATTACGCTAATGGATTAGGAATTGGGAGGGTTGCATTTAGAGGACATGAACCCACATTTGCGTGGAGGAAGAGTGGAAAACCATTTAGGAAAAACCATCCCCAGTACACCCGACCGACATTTGAACCTCGATCTCCCCGTCCTCGGCGGTCGAGCTCAACATGACTAGCGCGTTAGCCAACTACGCCACCGAGGCGGGTCGATATCAAAATAACTGTGGGCATAATCTACTGCGTCTTTACACAAATTTCCTTTTACAAACAGATCCCCATAACTTACTTAGTTGTGAAAAACTAATTGAATAGTGAAAAAAAAACAAATTCTTTGACTTGTAAAAGAACTCGGAGAGTTTTGAAAAATGTTTCTATATCCTAGCCTTAAAGTCAGAATAATTTTGTTTACAAACTGTGGTTGCATGTGAATAGTAATAAAGGGAGTTAATGATCCTGCGTGGAGAAATCGCTCTATGCAAAAGAAAACGGTTTCATAAGTAAGTTAAATACTGGAGTAATTGTTAAAGAGTGACTGCTCTTTTGTATCAGAGGAGTTGCTCATATTTATTCATAGACCAACATATAGGCATATAACAACCCTATGTATCGTAATGTAATAGTTAGAATTTGTACTGTAGGCTCTAAATTGATTAATAAATCTACAGTGCAGTAAAACTAACACAATTTAACATGGTAATGGTAGGTACAGTACCATATTTAGCCTGTATAAATAGCCTATTGATTGAACAACAAAATAAGAAAAACAAACATATCTACATTATAATTTTGAACACAACACTTAAGGTATTTAAATGGTTTTTAACCCCAATGGGTGATTATTATGACATAATCTTCAACAACCGTTTCCAACCTGTAGCCAGGTCAGTTTAGTAAAATGCCTCCATCTTCCTCCAACGTTCCTTCATGGATGTTGATACAGTTATGGCCTATTATTATTATAATTTTAGGTTAATATGATTTTTTTAACTTGTATTATTAGAGTTTATTCTTGAAATGAGTTTAGTAATTTATTGGAAACACATGGGAGGTTTCAGTCTCAAGCTATGGTTGCACAAGATTTAAGCTATGTTGTATCAACAGTGATAATGCCTGGGATCTCAATCAACATAACATTCACCCGCTTTGGTGGCCGTGAGGTCTAACGCGCTACCCTCGCAGTACACGGGACTGCCAATGACGGGGGGATTGAGGTTCAAATCTTAATGTGGGTGTATTAAGGGTGGTTTTACCTAAATGGTCCTACACTCTTCCTCCATGTAAATGTGGATACAATTCCTTTAAATATAACCCTCCTAATCCCTAAAACCATCAACATAACTAGTAAATAAGCGTAAAACTGTTATGAGTAGTGAGACAAGTTGCTAAAAAAATGTTAAGTTTACATAAGGTTTACAAACATTCACTTTTAAGAAACTAGCCTAGGGTGTGATCAATTCTGATGATAGAAAACTATATGATGGTATTGTAAAGTCTGTTCATCGTAGGAATTGTTTTCTGAAAGGCCTTTTTCCCTACCAGAAATCTATTATATAGTAGGATATTGGTAAGAAAAAATGCCTTTCAGAGAGTAATTCCTATCGTGAATGGCGTATATATTTAGTCTGATAAGAATAAGAGGGTTTGTTCTAAAATGTATTTGTAGCTCCCTATCTTTGTTAATTTATGAATAAAACATAGTGTACAGGATGGATGGTGGCTTATTCAACCTTAGCAGACTACGTGCGAAGACTAAGATATACACAACGTCAGTTCTAGAACTCCAGTATGCGGATGACAACGTTGTTTTGGCCAACTCAGAATAGGACCTTCAGGCTATTTTGACTACATTTAATGAGGCATATATGTTAATTGGTCTGGGCTTTAATATCGAAAAGACCCAGATTCTGTATCAACCTGCACTCAATTCCAACGTTGCAGTTCCTGCCATCACAATCAATGGGGAGGTCTTGCAGAACATCGAACACTTTCCTTACCTTGGCAGTCACCTAACGACAAATGGATATATTGATTGTGAAACCCAACACCGCCTAAAATGTGCCAGCGCAGCTTTTTGACGGTTGAGAGAAAGTCTCTTTGACAACTATAATATCAGAACTCAAACCAAACTGTACGTGTACCAAACTATCATAATACCAACTCTTATCTTATTTATGGGTGTGAAGCTTGGACCACCTACAGAAGACACCTAAAATGCCTGGAGAGGTACCATTAGCGTTGTCCTCAGAGTAAACTGGCAAGACCGGCGTACTAACATCAGTGTCTTAGAAGAGGCCAATACTACCAGTATTGAAGCATTGATCATCAAGCATCAACTTCGATGGACAGGCCACATTGTTCGAATGCCCGAAACTCGACTCCCAAAACATATTATGTATTCACAGTTAAAGGATGGCCAACGAAACCTGGGCGGACAGCACAAACGGTACAAGGACGTTCTTAAGTCCAACATGAAGAAGTGCCTAATTGACATTGATAACTGGGAGGCTACAGCGGCCAATCGCCCGGCATGGCGTCGGCTTGTCCACGAAGGCCAACAACACTTTGAACTACAACGACGAAGACACCAATTTGACATCATAGGAGAGTCGACCCTCAACAGTCTGCGGATTAACGGAGACAACGTATGCCAACACTGTGGGAAAGTCTGTAACTCCAGGGTTGGTCTTTACAGTCACCTAAGAACCCACAATCTCTACTAATGATATCCGTGGAAGACAATCATACTCGTTAGTGAGTTATAGCCCATCATCATACAAACTACAGAACATTATTTAGTTTTTAAGAAAGGAATAAGCTTCAAAATATATCTTACCTTTCATCTATGTTATATTTGTTCACAATATGGTCCATGGAGTAAATTTTGCTTGATTTTATATTTTTCAATTGGCCAATAATTTTAGAATTTTGCTGCTGAATCTGCAGCAACAACCGATGATTTATGGCATTGTAATCAGAGTAGTTATACATCGCTATGACCAGTAAAGCTACACACACAACAATCATAGTTCTTCTTGCCAACCAGACCCACCAACTGAGGTTGACGTTGATTGTGTCAAGTTGCTCTGTGCCTTCCCCAATAAGATGTGTGCAAATACTTCGCTCGATGACTGCATTCATCGTTACTGTTACAAATAATCCTGGTCTTGCACTATGGGTGCGGGGTGTTGCTGTGGAGACATAAGAGATTATTGCACTAGAAATGTAAAATATTACAGTCTCCAACCATGAGACTTCCCCTAATACCCATGCCTGAAGGGATGATAAACGTTCAAACACATCAAAAAGTAGTTGTTTTTGTTCCACTGTAGATGCTCTGAATTCATTCATCACAGTAAGTAACTTTATCTGAGAGTTTTCCATGATCTGGCCAAGCATTCGACCATTGTATAAGAGTTCTATCTGAACAGACATGCTTTCTTTCTGGTGTTCCAATAAACTAGTCTGCACTTTTTCTGCTTGTTCCAACTGTTCTGCAACATGTTTAGAAGTTAACGAAAGTCTATCAATTGTTTTGTGTGTTGCATCGTGCCACATAATATTTTGAAGAAAAAAGCATATGTTTTGAGTGTGCGTGTAAAACTGTGTATAAGCTTGAAATGCCTTATCTGACATATTTCTCAAACAAAATTCTCTATTGCTTCCTAACTTTTCACATCTGTAAGGTTGCATACCAGACATAATTAAAAAACAGTCTGTAAATTGAAGCGCAATATCACTTTGTAATTGTTCAGTGAGACCTCCACAACCCTCTTTCAAATACAACACTGCATTTTCCCAGCATGAGCCAAACTTTGGCATTCCTACTCTTTCTTGGATAAGATTGTATTCTCTTCTACCTTGTTCTATCATTTGTTCAAAATCTTTCTCGGAATTAAACCTCGGTACGTCATTTCTAGAGTTTACTATTATATTGACAAATATAGCTAGTAATAATCCTATGTAAATATGGAAGTGCATTTTCCTTGTTTCTAAACATTTATCTTTAGAAATGTATTTTTAATACAGTTTACCGGTTTGTTTAAAATATATTACAAAAATGTTTGTAGAACAAATGTTTTAGTTGCTACCAACTTTAAAACAACACTATATTTATTTAACTGTCGCCGACAATATAAAGAATAAGGTTGTGGCATGGTATATTACATGCTATTTCCACATAGTTCAAAAATATACCGCTTTCATATAAGATCACAAAGTCTAAAGAATTGAGGATTTCCCGAACAGAAGAACCACCGAATACGGTGGCGAGAGATCATCAGATAGAGAATGTGAAACATTTCAAATTATTTAAAAAGTTTAATTTCGAAAATTACGTAGTGTAAACGGGAGTTAAAGTATAAATAGTAATAGCAAGGCTGATATAAAGATAGGATGATACTGACTAGCAAACTGACCCCGGAAATGAGGACGAAACTGGTGAGGTGTTACATTTTATATATATATATATATATATATATATATATATAATATATTCCAAATTATTTAATTGAAATAACTTGTGGTTTAACTAGTCATTTTGTATGTCTATTTTTTATTTAACAAGAAGAGTTCTTGTTTTGTGTCCCGCGGGAGTTTGACTTAATGCCGGAAAGCCAAACCCTCGTGTTTATATTAACATCTGTGTGATGTTAAAAGTAATTGTAGCTAAGTCTGTATGAAATGTGATGAAGCAGACACTTTGGAAACAATTTCAAAGTAGCCCTTTAGGCTCTTTTTTTGTATTTAATTAAATATCAGTCTAGATATTTATAAACATATGATTTGTTTAAATAATCAAACATTTAAGATTGTGTTGTCAATATTCACTGTTGTGAAGCTGACAGTGTAGTTTGGTCGAGTTTTTTGTCTCTTCGAGACAGACCTATTTGAATTAAATTTACATTTGATGTGGAAACATTCACATGATGACATTGACATGATTTTCAACATACTTCCTATGGATTTTTGAGGCCATGTAAGCCATGTAATTTATTGTTTCTGTTGTTACCTTGAATAAAACATTCATATTGTTATTTAATTGTTGCTAATGTCATGCTTTCTTTGTCATTTAGCCTACCTCCCACCTTCCTTTTAGTCTAGTGTGGCCGTAGCTAAGAGGTAGTAGAGTGGGTGGTAACAGTATACCCGCCTCTTACTTAGAAGCTTAAAATTGCAATATTGCCACTGTTGTGCTATGCTACAGGTGTGCCAGTGCGTGTATTTGTTTAACAGTAGCTGTGTTTATTACTATTAGTTGCTACTCTATAAAAAAATAATCAAATAATGTAATAATTAGCACATATGTTAATGTAAGTATATGGTATTTATGGGTTTGGTGTATGAGCGGCCGAAGGGAGAATACGGGGCTTTAGAAGGGTTAAATTAAGGCAGGAAAGGTGAACTATAAACTATTTAGTGTATAGAGGTGGCAGAGCCAGAGTCATAAATCCACCTCTGGCCAAGAATGTACAACACTGGGAGACTGCAATATTGCTTGCTTAGCTGATTCCCACGCGACAGCAGTTGCAAAACGCGCTCACCACTCAAGGATCCCAACTCTTGCTTGATGGAACTCTAGTGACCAACTCAACACTGGCAAACGTAAACTATCCTTAATTTCGAATTAGTTGTGATATTCATAATTTTAATGATCTTAACATATCCACGACTAAATTATGAAGATATCCATACGTCAACCAAATTTTGAACTCTTCTTAAAAAGTGAGTCCAGCAGAAAAGTTAGACATTGATCTCTTCTTCTTCAGTCTTTCAAGTATGTATGATTTTTATATTTCTGGTACCACGGTAAGGAAATAATGTATAGTAAGACATCAAGCGTATATTATTTTTAAATAAGAAACTGTCATTTCACTGTCGTAGCGTTAATAGCTGATATAGTAGGCATTGAATTCTTAAGTTATCATTACAAAGTGTCCAACACCAGTCCTCCTGTCCAACTCCATGCGGGTTTATGGTGTATTTATTTTAATGGTATAAATATTTACGAAAGGGATTGTATGGTTACACAATGAAGGGGTTGAATGATAAAAGTAAACATAGAGCAAAGTATAAGAGTGAGTGTATTTTTTAAAAAAAAAATTGTTTTTTAGAATACTACACGTCTATCCATGCCATATGCTTTAGATTTGATTCGGTGGGTGTACAAGGGGAAGCTGCAAGAGAGTTTGACGAACTTTGTTGTGACTCTTTTATTGTTTCAGTAGATGGACTTGTTAATTATTGTTTCACAATATAGATTTTAACAATTTAAGTCTTTGCCTAGGGGACGCGGCAGTTGGCCTAAAAGGCATTTGGCCTAAAGGCATTTGGCCTAAAAATGAAACCAAAAGTCATTTGGCCTAAAGGCATTTGGCTTAAAAGGCATTTGGCCTAAAGGCGTTTGGCCTAAAGTCGTTTAGCCTAAAGGCGTTTGGCCTAAAGGCGTTTGGCATAAAGGCGTTTGGCCTAAAGGCATTTGGCCTAAAAGGCATTTGGCCTAAAGGCATTTGGCCTAAAGGCATTTGGCCTAAAAGCATTTGGCCTAAAATGTAAATTTAAAACCTTCGGCTATCTTCGGAAAGTAAAAAGTACTGTTAGTTGTTTCATCTAAATATAGATAGCACAACTGATGCAAGGTAGTTACAATATTTCTAAAAACATTGACACTATCCTACATGCAACTAGATCAGTTCACAAAACACAATATCACCTTTTTTATGTATAGATTTCTGATATTATTTCCTTGTTAATATATCTCACGGTCATAAAGTTAACGAAAAACAATAAGAAAACACCATTCTCGGGGACTTTTGACAACTTATTTCGAAAGACAAAATGAAAGTTGAAGCCAATATTAATAATTAATATATATAATAGTGACGCATTAAATAAATTTTGCCAGTAAATATGTAGACGTCAAACGGAGATCATAACTTGTTTACGTGGCCCAATTGTAATGCGCCCGTATATACACGTGTTTGTATATATATATATATATATATATATATATATATATATATATATATATATATATATATATATATATATATATATGTTGTAATGATATGGAATTATACATCTAAATAATTTATTATTCACATCTATATTCAAAATTATGATATTATAAATACGAGCGGGTAGTAAGATTTATTTGTGTTAAGTTGCAAGGTATGGCGACATCTTTCTACGCCTCTGTTTGAAAGGCGAACTCAGTTTTGTAGACAGAGACGCACCTGGATGACCACACCTTTCTTTCTTTTGGGAAGTTTCGAGAAGGAGATGTCACTAGATATAACTACTTCAAAGTACGCATCTCTTCACTTGCAATCCTGACGAGGAGCCGTGTGGGTTGGGTCTATGATAAATTCACGTGCCGGGAATTAACATACACATAATACAATAGTCGGGTTTTTAAATTAATATTTACAACGTGTGAAATATCTAGCAAAAACTGTTTATCTACTTAATATAAAAAAACTATAAAAGACCAGAACTTTTAATTTATAAAATAAGACATTATCCCCTTTTGATTACCATAATACAGGATAGCAAACTTCAGTGGCGCAGGAACGTTTTTATTTAGGGGGGTAAAAATAACCCTGTGCTCTTATAGGGGATAATATTTTTGAGATTAAAAAAAAAACAGGAAAATGTAATACAGCTGTCCCTCACACTACGTGAGTGATTGGTTCTGATACATAATTGCATAACACGAAAACGCAAGTGAAATGATTTTAACATGAGTGATATAGGGATTACTCCAAAGGAAATAAAAACCTAAAACTTGTAAGTTAATGCCATTTTTTTAAATTCATATAACTAGTACAATGCATTAGGTAGCCTACACCTATTGTCAATCTTTAATCCCCTGAAATTTGTAAACAAACACAATTTTTAATCAATGTATTTAATTAATACAATGCTACAGGTACACTTACTGTTAATCTTCAATCGCATGATAAAATAACTGGATTTGGCAAATCTGGTTTATCACTATCTTGCTCTTGACGGTAGGCTCTAGGCTCTTGCTCTCTTGACGGCGTTTGGACGGGAAGCTCTTCATCTCTTGAAGGTCCTGGGACGGTAAGCTCTTCATCTCTTAAAGGTCCTGGGACGGTAAGCTCTTAATCTCTTGAAGGCCCTGGGACGGTAGACTCTTGCTCTCTTGAAGGCCCTTAGACGGTAAGCTCTTGCTCTCTTGAAGGCCCTTGGATGGTAAGCTCTTGTTCTCTTGACGGCCCTTGGACGGTAAGCTCTTGTTCTCTTGACGGCCCTTCGACGGTAAGCTCTTGTTCTCTTGACGGCCCTTGGACGGTAAGCTCTTGCTCTCTTGACGGCCCTTGGACGGTAAGCTCTTGCTCTCTTGACGGCCCTTGGACGGTAAGCTCTTGCTCTCTTGAAGGCCCTTGGATGGTAGGCTTTAGTTCTTCGAAAGACCCTTGGACGATACGCTCCTACTTCCTTGAAGATCCTGGGATGGTAATCTCTTGCTCTTTTGAAGCTCTTGCTTTCTTGAAGGTCCTGGGATGGTAGACTCTTGCTCTCTTGAAGGCCCTGGGATGCTAAGCTCTTGCTGGTATGAGGGCCCTAGGATGGTAGGCTCTTGATTTCTTGAAGGCCATTGGATGGCTCTTCGGAAGACCCTTGGACGGTACTTTCCTGCTTTCTTGAAGGCCCTGGAATGGTAAGCTTTTGCTGTTGTGAAGGCCCCGGGTGTTTAGACTGACAATTTTCAATTTCTTTGGTGAAATGGTAAGACTCAACTGATGGGCAGCATTTCCCCTCTCTCTATAGTTATTTGTAGCAAGCCAAAGAACTCTGGCTCTGTCTGGCAACTTTGGTGTTTGTATCCATGTTAGGGTCATTCTCTTCAATGATTCTAATTGCACTGTCAATGTGCTTAAATAAATCAGCAAATTGTTTTGTTGAAAGTTGTTTGATAGGCTCAACAATATAAGGCTCTTCCTCTTCATTCTTTATGCCATTCTTCATTTATAGAAGATCTTCATTGGTGAGTTCTGCTGAGTGGGATTGGAGCAATTGATCCACATTTGCCTTATCTATGTCGCCAAATCCAACATCTTGCTATATCAACGATGTCATGTCTTGAATTGGAAAGCTCGTGGTCAGGATCAAAATCATGGGAATCAGAAACTTCAGGCCAAACATTTTTCCAAACTCCCTTCATACAGGACTGTTTAACTTCTGCCCATGCATATCCAATGTTGTTAATACCACCCCCCTAACACCAAACTGTGCAGTAAAGATCAACGCTTTCACTTGAATATGTGCACACAAGGTCACACCACCACTGCACAGGATGACTGCGATATTCCAGCTGACCATGCACTATTTTTGTATTTATTTGAATCGTGTTATAGCGAAAACGCGTAATGCGATATCATGTATAACAAGGGATACCTTATTTAATGGTCCCACCGTGCATTTTTCTCATTTATTTTAGTTATTCCAAATATTAAAATTAATACATATAAAATATATTAAGGGAAATGTTATCTGATGCAGCTCAACTAAAAATTATGAAACACTGAAAATTAAAGTAGATTTCCATAGCCTTTGCCCTATATTTGTTACAAGCTATAAAACAACTAACTAGTTTTGCAATTTCAATTTTGTTGAGCCTCTCAGGTGATTTAGTCTACATTGCCTCATTGTGGAGCGAAGATAGTTTTTAATGCGTCCAAGCATTGAAAAACTTCTTTCTGCAGTAGCTGATGTAGCTGTTATTACTATCAGAGTTTTCAAAATCTCTTCAGTGTATGCTCCAAGCACATTTTATTTTTATTATGTTAACATAGTGTGAACATTGTATCTTACCTCAATAAGATGTTTACATTATATAAAAATTTTACTATATTATTTTAGGGGGGTAAAAATGATACTTTTTACACCCCTAAATTATTTGGGGGGGTAAAATTTACCCCCGTACCCCCTAGTTCCTGCGCCACTGGCAAACTTGGACCCAGTTCAATCATTATATCAAATATCACCCTAATGGTGGCGAACCAGCATTAATATATCAGGCTATCTTTTATACGTTACAATAATGGCTTCCCAACGTGGAGGGCCTGATAAACTGAAATAATAAGATTAAATCCAGTTCACAACCCGAGAAAGTGAGTGCTCAAAAACAGTGAAAGTGCCGCAAACAACTTAAGTGCCTTATTACGCAAAAAAAAGTGACTTAAGAAGAAGAAGAAGAAGCTCCAAACCAGGTGACTTCAGAGGGAAGAGTTCGAAACAGGTAGATTCAGAATAAAGTCCAAAGCTTCTAGACTTCAGGTGAGGTACTCAAGGAAAATCTCACGTAAGTCATCAACAGCAAAACTTCATTAAATATGGAAGAGACAGACAGTAGTGGCAGTGAGGATAATCCTCCCCTAACGCAATATTCCCAACCAATGGTAGAAGAACATTCTTGTTTAGAACTATCTGATCAGGAACAAAGTGAACAACATGAGAAAGTAGTTGAACCAATAGTTCATAAAGAAGAAGACTTAAGGGGGGTGGAAAATGTTTCAAAGGTAGGAGGTGTAGCTCAACAAACATCAGCAAATGACCTAAATGCAATATTAATGCAGTTAGTGCAGCAAATGAAAGAGGGTAGTGAAAAGAGTGAAAAGTTTAAGTCAGCAAATTAAAGAGAGTAGTGAAAAGAGTGAAAAGTTAAATCAGAAAATAAATGAAAGGTTCGATAAAACTAGCCAGGAGCTACAAAAAACTAGACAGGAGCTACAAAAAGAATAGCCGGGAGTTAAAAGAAATCAAAGAAAATAATCAGAATTTAAATACAAAGTTTGATGAAAAATTTAAGGGTGTAAATGAACAATTCAACAGGTTAGAACAAGAATTGCAGGGTAAATTTCAAGAAGTATAAAACGACTTTGACAAAAAATTACAGAAAATACAACAGACTGAAAGTGACCAAACGCAGGTAAGGGACGAACTACAGACGCTTAGGGAAGACTGTAATAAGTCAGAAAAACAGACGAATGAGCAGATAAAAAAACTTAAAAATGCAAAGGAAAACTTTAAGCTTAAACAGGACGCTTTAAATTCCAAAGGAAAAACTACTCAGGAAAGTTGCGATAAAAATAAAAATGAAATTCTAGAACAGGTACACCATTTAACAGAACGATTTGCGACTGTTGAAAAAGAACAACAAAAATCTAGAGATAGCCTTAAATTCCAAAATGATTTATTTGATGGACACACAGTACCAGGTACCAGATGTTTACTTACAGGAAATAGTTGACCAGCAATTGGACAAATTTAAGGACAACTTGACTGAAACTGTGGACAAGACGTTACAAACAGTCGAACAAATGCGACAACAACTAGAACAGGCTAAGTCAAAATATGACGAAGTAGTGGAAAAAGGGACGCTAATTACTGCTGGTGCCTTGGTATTACCTAGTACAAGCATCCAGAATCAATTAATGGACTATGTACCCACCTTCAGTGGAAATAATGTTAGGGTGCATGCTGTACAGTTTTTGAAAAAGATGGATAGACTTTTTGAAAATAGTAAACTCACCAAAGCACAAAAAATAGCATGTTTTAATTCAAAGTTAGTAGGTGAAGCTGAAGTGTGGATGAATAGTCACGAGGCTGACTATACATCCTATGAAGCAATAAAGATAAACTTTCGGGTATCTCTTCTTTCTTTTACCAATACAAGGCAATGTGTCATTTTGACATAGTTCATTAATCTGATTGAATATATGAGAAAAATCAATGTGTGAGTGATTAAATTAAATAAATATGTTAGTTAAAGCTTTGAAGAGCATATAAAAGTTCAAAACTGGTTAGTTTTTTCTTTAAATAAGTTGATGTAGCCTAATATGTAAGATGATTTTTGAAGGAAGCTTACTTGTAAGGCTCTATCTCGTACCAGAATCCTACCCTATAGTTGTGTTTAGTTAGGATAAAAGACCTTACAGAAGGAAATTTCTACTTCTGTTCTAAATTGCCGTTCATCCTACCAAAATATTATATACTAGCGGACCCGACAGACGTTGTCCTGCCCGAACGTTGGCTTTTCGTTTGGGTGGCATAATTGATTTCAATAATAAAACAAATACTATGTGATCATCACAATTACAAATTCACAATGAACTCCAATTAGTGAGTTACACAAATATTACAAATTCAGTGTTTGTCAAGACATCATACAAAATAAAACATTTTTTCATTTTTGGCATTTCGCCCACAACTCCACAAATATCTGTCGTATCGAAAAAAATTGCGAAGCTTGCTTACAAATTTGTATGCCGTGTACAGCTAATTTTATTTTATTTACGTACCTTCAAATATGACAAATTTCAAATGACTTTTTAATTGTTTCTATTTTCATAGTGCAGAATATATACTGTTTTGTGTCTAGAACCTTTGCGGACTTAACCAGAACAACTTACCCGTATACGTACCATCGAAATAGT
This sequence comes from Timema podura, assembly GCA_033556935.1. Classification (NCBI taxonomy): domain Eukaryota; kingdom Metazoa; phylum Arthropoda; class Insecta; order Phasmatodea; family Timematidae; genus Timema; species Timema podura. The sequence goes on from JAVRXN010000001.1 coordinate 69,893,223, forward strand.
ATGTACTTGTTGTACGAAGTATATGCTATTTCGATGATACGTACAGTCAGCTGCATAGAAACCTCACCCCCTCTTATACCTAAGGTTGTAATGTTATAAAAAAACTGTCCGACAAAATCAATAAAGTTTATTTGGTTTTTATCTTAATGCGAATTGATGAACAATGTTTTTCGTCAATCCCTGAGGTGTATTAATGAACAAACTTGATGGTTTGCCAACGCGAGAACACGCAACATATAATTGGCCATATGAGAAGCACTGATGTTCTAGATCCAACCCACAAATGAACATTGTTTGGCCTTGTGACTTATTAATAGTCATTGCGAATACCAAGTGAATTGGAAATTGCAGGCGTTTGAAAGGAATGGGCGAGTCTGAAGGGATGATTGGGATCCGTGGCAGGAGAACAACCTCACCTTGAAACTTGTCGTTTAAAATAGTAGCTTCAAGAATATTGGCCATAATTTTTTTATGACCAATCGCGTGCCATTGCATAGCTTAGGTGCATTTAAATTCCGAAGCAAAATGATTGGTGAGCCAATTTTTAATCGCAAGTTATGTGGTGGCATTCCCGGTAAATCCAGTGAATTCAAGAATTCAACAGGAAATAAACACGCTGTCCATTTTCAAGGTGCACGGCCAGAAGTATAACAGCAGGGTCTCTTTCGTGTATGGGAAAACTCAAAATGCGCCAAACTGCTTCATTGCTGCTAATGTATCGGCCCATTTGATAACGTGTTATTTCGTCGTTATCATTTACATTTTGATCAGCAAATACAGCCATATCGCTGCCCTTATGAACGTATTTGCAAATGTAATTTTATGGACTTCACCGAACTGCAGAACTCAACGTTTATGTGAGCTTTGTAGGTTTTGTACAGCAATGGCGAATACGGAACCACCCAGCGATTGTCAATGTCAACCGTTCAACATGCGAAATTGATATGATTGGCCACCATTATCTGTGTATCTACGACGATACAATGGATAACCGTCGATATTAGTGACAGTATCGTTTATACACTCTTTTGGGGAACATTTCGTACATTTTCCATTGTCCATGCACGGCGCCGTCATGTTTAGAGCACTGCATGGACCATGGATCATTTTAGCAGTAACAATGTCAAACAACTCTTTATTGATATTCCTATCCGGAATTTCTGCTGAAATAATTTTATCAATTTCTTCTGACCGTACTTTGCCGACGAACCAAATCAAAATATGTGCATGTGGCAAACCTTGTTTTTGCAATTCAACAGAATACAGCCATCAACGTGTTTCGCCGAATACAGAGTGATGTGTAATCAAGTTCATCAACGATTTTAATTTTTGTTTGAAGACACGGGCAGTGATATCATGGCGATGCATTGCTGTTTGACCTGGCAATAACAAAATTGCAATTTCATCCCAGTTAGTATTGCACGTAAATGTAATGAACAAATCTAGTGGGCCGTACGTGCGCACGATAGTCAGGGCGTCTTGAATGTATTCTTGCATATGACGTGGTCTACCAATATATGATGATGGAAGAATATATGCGGTACCGATGTCATTGATATTAGTGGTTCGATCTACGTTACCGACGTTACCGACAATAGCATCACGCAAATAAATGTACCCCTCAGAAGTCAATTATTAATATTATATTCATTATCATAAATATTGGGGGGGGTGGTGGGGGGTGAAATTTTGAGGTTACATTTTCTGATATGCAACAAATCTAAAAAAAATCCCCTCAAAAAATTCCCTAAAAATAAAAAATCCCTATAACCCGATTGCAATGCAACCTACCGGGTCCAATTGTGAATCTAAACCATCCACGGACCCACTCAAACACACAAAAAAATTTGCATCAAAATCGGTCCAGCCGTTTAGGAGGAGTTCAGTGACATACACACGTACAGAAGAATTATATATATTAAGATATGATATTATTTTGGTACGAAATAAAGCCTTACAGATTGGGATTATTACTAAAATCAGGGTTTAGTAGATAATGTACTTCCTACAAGCCTATAACCTAAATTATCATTTGAACGTAAGACTTCTACACAAAGTGTGTCATTCAAACAAATGTAATACAGTTTTTAGCTGACTCGTTTCATTATAGTTATCGAAATTTCAACATAATATGGTTTCTGAAAGATATGAGCCAACTTAAAAAAAACAGGTATTATTATTATTATAATACTTTCCACAAGCCTATAACCTAAGTGATAGTTTGAATGCATGGCAACTATTCCAATTTTGTCATTCAAACAAATGTAATCAAGTTTTAAGATACCTTGTTCATTATATTTATAGAACTTTCAATATAATATGGTTTCTGAAACCAATATACAAGCTAATAATCAACTTTAAATATAAGTGTAGTCGTGCCAGACTGTAAACAACATTGATGATAAATACATAGAAATGGGAATATCTAAGGTTTTATTCATATCTGTACAGTATTACATGTAAAACTGGATTGTATATCCTTTAATGTAAATGTTTCTTCAGGAAAGTGTGGTATAATACTTCACTATTTTCAAACAATAACACTTTTATTCATCAGAGACATGTTTTCGCATAAGAACATTTAAAGAAACAGTTAAATCTGTACCCCCCCCCCCCCTCTGTGTAGCAGATGATACACTTGATCGTCACGCTTTTGTCCTTGGAATGTGCATGTGTATGTCAATCCAGTTATATCATAGAGATCAATGATTTTTACAGGCCGGTATGATCCACATAAAGGGCCTATATGTGAATATTAGAGAATAGAGAAATTATGATTGGGGAGGAGAAGGGAAAATTTTCAAAAACCAATAGAAACAATTACTAACAGAACAATTTATTTGATAAGCTGAGGTGCTTATTAGAGTGATTCTTTCAAATTAATTCAAGTTTAATTAGTAAATTTAAACTGTTTCTTTTGGTGTTCATTTCAACAATGTATCCGCGTAAGCGAGCAAATATTGATGCAAAGACTGCACATATATATATAATTGATTTTACTTCTTATAGGTAGTAGTTAATTTGTGGCTTCATCAACATACAAAGTTCTCGCCTCACACGTGTCTAAAATGGTATTTTTGGTAGTTTAGATCAGGGTTTCTCAAACTGCGAGGCGTGAGGGGATTTCAAATGAGGTGTGAACCAATTTTTCACTTCCTTCGACTTGCTAAATTATGATTGACTAAAAAATTAATATTCTGTTTGGCTTATGAAGCAATAAAATTAATTAATATATTACAAATCTTTACTATTCTTAATAAACTTCTACAAAGCTCTTATCAGAAAATAAAGAAATAAATTAAATAATAAATGTCTCATTTTTGTATTTTAACGTAAAAAAGTTATCTTATTCTAAGAAAGAGAGTCTTAACAATTACTTTAAATGTTCATGTAAGGCTTAAGAGCATAGAGTTTGAGAAAACCTGGTTTAGATGATTTGATATAAATAAGATAATTTAGCCAACTTAAATGTGAGCGAAGCCGTGGGCAAACTCGAGTAAGTTAATATGATTATAAAAAAATAATGATTTATTAATTCATTTAGAAAATTAATAAACAAATATACTAAGAAAGACTAATAAAATATACTTAGGCACTTAAAAAAATTCTAAATTCAAAATAAAACAAAATTATTAAAATGGTGTGACCACATGTATGTGCTCATTAATAGAAAACGGTACGTGTACAAAACTTTTTATTTCTGGTACAAAACGGTACAAAAACTAGTATAAAACCTTGGCAATGTAAAAAGTTCAACATATACAAAAGTGGTACTACAGGTTAATGGACGTGCTGCTATACCTTGGGAAGTAGTAAATTGAGAAAAGACTTACGTATTTTGAAATGGTAGTATATACTAGTTAACTAAACGGGGACGCGGCAGTTGGCCTAAAAGGCATTTGGCCTAAAGGCATTTGGCCTAAAAATGAAACCAAAAGTCATTTGGCCTAAAGGCATTTGGCCTAAAAGGCATTTGGCCTAAAGGCGTTTGTCCTAAAGTCGTTTAGCCTAAAGGCGTTTGGCCTAAAGTCGTTTGGCCTAAAGGCGTTTGGCCTAAAAGGCATTTGGCCTAAAGGCATTTGGCCTAAAAGCATTTGGCCTAAAGGCATTTGGCCTAAAATGTAAATTTAAAACCTTCGGCTATCTTCGGAAAGTAAAAAGTACTGTTAGTTGTTTCATCTGAATATAGATAGCACAACTGATGCAAGGTAGTTACAATATTTCTAAAAACATTGACACTACCCTACATACATACAACTAGATCAGTTCACAAAACACTATATCACCTTTTTTATGTATAGATTTCGATATTATTTCCTTGTTAATATATCTCACGGTCATAAAGTTAACGAAAAACAATAAGAAAACACCATTCTCGGGGACTTTTGACAACTTATTTCGAAAGGCAAAATGAAAGTGGAAGCCAATATTAATAATTAATATATATAATTGTGACGCATTAAATAAATTTTGCCAGTAAATATGTAGACGTCAAACGGAGATCATAACTTGTTTACGTGGCCCAATTGTAATGCGCCCGTATATACACGTGTTTGTATATATATGTTGTAATGATATGGAATCATACATCTAAATAATTTATTATTCACATCTATATTCAAAATTATGATATTATAAATACGAGCAGGTAGTAAGATTTATTTGTGTTAAGTTGCAAGGTATGGTGACATATTTCTACGCCTTTGTTTGAAAGGCGAACTCAGTTTTGTAGACAGAGACGCACCTGGATGACCACACCTTTCTTTCTTTCTTTTGGGAAGTTTCGAGAAGGAGATGTCACTAGATATACCTACTTCAAAGTACGCATCTCTTCACTTGCAATCCTGACGAGGAGCCGTGTGGGTTGGGTCTATGATAAATTTCACGTGCCGGGAATTAACATACACATAATACAATAGTCGGGTTTTTAAATTAATATTTACAACGTGTGAAATATCTAGCAAAAACTGTTTATCTACTTAAAATAAAAAAAACTATAAAAGACCAGAACTTTTAATTTATAAAATAAGACATTATCCCCTTTTGATTACCATAATACAGGATAGCAAACTTGGACCCAATTCAATCATTATATCAAATATCACCCTAATGGTGGCGAACGAACATTAATATATCAGGCTAACTTTTATACGTTACAATAATGGCTTCCCAACGTGGAGGGCCTGATAAACTGAAATAATAAAATTAAATTCAGTTCATAACCCGAGAAAGTGAGTGCTCAAAGAACAGTGAAAGTGCCGCAAACAACTTAAGTGCTTAATTACGCAAAAAAAAAAAGTTACTTAAGAAGAAGAAGAAGCTCCAAACCAGGTGACTTCAGAGGGAAGAGTTCGAAACAGGTAGATTCAGAATAAAGTCCAAAGCTTCTAGACTTCAGGTGAGGTACGCAAGGAAAATCTCACGTAAGTCATCAACAGCAAAACTTCATTAAATATGGAAGAGACAAACAGTAGTAGCAGTGAGGATAATCCTCCCCTAACGCCATATTCCCAACCAATGGTAGAAGACCATTCTTGTTTAGAACTATCTGATCAGGAACAAAGTGAACAACATGAGAAAGTAGTTGAACCAATAGTTCATAAAGAAGAAGACTTAAGGAGGGTGGAAAATGTTTCAAAGGTAGGAGGTGTAGTTCAACAAACATCAGCAAATGACCTAAATGCAATATTAATGCAGTTAGTGCAGCAAATGAAAGAGGGTAGTGAAAAGAGTGAAAAGTTAAGTCAGCAAATTAAAGAGAGTAGTGAAAAGAGTGAAAAGTTAAATCAGAAAAATAAATTAAAGGTTCGATAATACTAGCAAGGAGCTACAAAAAACTAGACAGGAGCTACAAAAAAAAAAATAGCCAGGAGTTAAAAGAAATCAAAGAAAATAATCAGAATTTAAATACAAAGTTTGATGAAAAATTTAAGGGTGTAAATGAACAATTCAACAGGTTAGAACAAGAATTGCAGGGTAAATTTCAAGAAGTATAAAACGACGTTGACAAAAAATTACAGAAAATATAACACACTGAAAGTGACCAAAAGCAGGTAAGGGACGAACTACAGACGCTTAGGGAAGACTGTAGTAAGTCAGAAAAACAGACGAATGAGCAGATTAAAAAAAACTTAAAAATGCAAAGGAAAACTTTAAGCTTAAACTGGACGCTTTAAATTCCAAAGGAAAAACTACTCAGGAAAGTTGCGATAAAAATAAAAATGAAATTCTAGAACAGGTAAACCATTTAACAGAACGATTTGCGACTGTTGAAAAAGAACAACAAAAATGTAGTGATAACCTTAAATTCCCAAATGATTTCTTTGATGGACACACAGTACCAGATGTTTACTTACAGGAAATAGTTGACCAGCAATTGGACAAATTTAAGGACAACTTGACTGAAACTGTGGACAAGACGTTACAAACAGTCGAACTAATGCAACAACAACTAGAACAGGCTAAGTCAAAATATGATGAAGTAGTGGAAAAAGGGGCGCTAATTACTGCTGGTGCCTAGTACAAGCATCCAGAATCAATTAATGGACTATGTACCCACCTTCAGTGGAAATAATGATAGGGTGCATGCTGTACAGTTTTTGAAAAAGATGGATAGACTTTTTGAAAATAGTAAACTCACCGAAGCACAAAAAATAGCATTTTTTAATTCAAAGTTAGTAGGTGAAGCTGAAGTGTGGATGAATAGTCACGAGGCTGACTATACATCCTATGAAGCAATAAAGATAAACTTTCGTAAAAGATTTTGGTCCGTGTATAAGCAGGACAAGTTAGTAAATGATATTTTTACCATTGATCTCGATAGTATAACTTGATGGACATCTGTGGCTGAAATTTTCGAGCTGTCGTCTGCATACCATTGTGTAAGAGAGAAGTAAACTTTCGGGTATCTCTTTCTTTCTTTTACCCATACAAGGCAATGTGTCATTTTGACATAGTTCATTAATCTGATTGAATATATGAGAAACATCAATGTGTGAGTGGTTAAATTAAATAAATATGTTAGTTTAAGCTATGAAGAGCATATAAAAGTTCAAAACTGGTTAGTTTTTTCTTTAAATAAGTTGATGTAGCCTAATATGTAAGATGATTTTTGAAGGAAGCTTACTTGTAAGGCTTTATCTCGTACCAGAATCCTACCCTATAGTTGTGTTTTGTTAGGATAAAATACCTTACAGAAGGACATTTCTACTTCTGTTCTAAATTGCCGTTCATCCTACCAAAATATTATATATATGATATTATTTTGGTACGAAATAAAGCCTTACAGATTGGGATTATTACTAAAATCAGGAAGTAGATAATATACTTCCTACAAGCCTATAACCTAAATTATCATTTGAACGTAAGACTTCTACACAAAGTGTGTCATTCAAACAAATGGAATACAGTTTTTAGCTGACTTGTTTCATTATAGTTATCGAAATTTCAACATAATATGGTTTCTGAAAGATATGAGCCAACTTAAAAAAAACCAGGTATTATTATAATAATACTTTCCACAAGCCTATAACCTAAGTGATAGTTTGAATGCATGGCAACTATTCAAATTTTGTCATTCAAACAAATGTAATCAAGTTTTAAGATACCTTGTTCATTATATTTATAGAACTTTCATTATAGTATGGTTTCTGAAACCAATATGCAAGCTAATAATTAACTTTAAATATAAGTGTAGTCGTGCCAGACTGTAAACAACATTGATGATAAATACATAGAAATGGGAATATCTAAGGTTTTATTCATATCTGTACAGTATTACATGTAAAACTGGATTGTATATCCTTTAATGTAAATGTTTCTTCAGGAAAGTGTGGTATAATACTTCACTATTTTCAAACAATAACACTTTTATTCATCAGAGACATGTTTTCTCATAAGAACATTTAAAGAAACAGTTAAATCTGTCCCCCCCTCTGTGTATGTCCATCCAGTTATATCATAGAGATCAATGATTTTTACAGGCCGGTATGATCCACATAGAGGGCCTATATGTGAATATTAGAGAATAGAGAAATTATGTTTGGGGAGGAGAAGGGAAAATTTTCAAAAACCAATAGAAACAATTACTAACAGAACAATTTATTTGATAAGCTGAAGTGCTTACTAGAGTGATTCTTTCAAATTAATTCAAGTTTAATTAGTAAATTTAAACTATTTCTTTTGGTGTTCATTTCAACAATGTCTCCGCGTAAGCGAGCAAATATTGATGCAAAGACTGCATATATATATAATTGATTTTACTTCTTATAGGTAGTAGTTAATTTGTGGATTCATCAACATACAAAGTTCTCGCCTCACACGTGTCTAAAATTGTATTTTTGGTAGTTTAGATCAGGGTTTCTCAAACTGCGAGGCGTGAGGGGATTTCAAATGAGGTGTGAACCAATTTTTCACTTCCTTCGACTTGCTAAATTATGATTAACTAAAAAATTAATATTCTGTTTGGCTTATGAAGCAATAAAATTAATTAATATCTTACAAATCTTTACTATTCTTAATAAACTTCTACAAAGCTCTTATCAGAAAATAAAGAAATAAATTAAATAATAAATGTCTCATTTTTGTATTTTATCGTAAAAAAGTTATCTTATTCTAAGAAAGAGAGTCTTAACAATTACTTTAAATGTTCATGTAAGGCTCAAGAGCATAGAGTTTGAGAAAACCTGGTTTAGATGATTTGCTAGAAATAAGATAATTTACCCAACTTCAATGTGAGCGAAGCCGTGGGCAAACTCGAGTAAGTTAATATGTTTATAAAAAAGAATGATTGATTAATTCATTTAGCAAAATTAATAAACAAATATACTAAGAAAGACTAATAAAATATAATTTGGCATTTAAAAAAATTCAAAATTCAAAATAAAACAAAATTATTAAAATGGTGTGACCACATGTATGTGCTAATTAATAGAAAAGATACGTGTACAAAACTTTTTATTTCTGGTACAAAACGGTACAAAAACTAGTATAAAATCTTGGCAATGTAAAAAGTTCAACATATACAAAAGTGGTACTACAGGTTAATGGACGTGCTGCTATACCTTGGGAAGAAGTAAATTGAGAAAAGACTTAGTATTTTGAAACGGTAGTATATACTAGTTAACTAAACACTACACACCTCTCCATCTATTAGCATCACTACAAATCATAACGAATGTTTCCGGAGACAGCAAAACACATTTTAATAAATGGTCTAAAAATTAACTTTACAAAAAGTCATTTTGCCTAAAGGCGTTTGGCCTAAAGGCATTTGGCCAAAAAGGCATTTGGCCTAAAGTCATTTGGCCTAAAAGCATTTGGCCTAAAGGCAATTGGCCTAAAAGGCATTTGGCCTAAAGGCATTTAGCCTACACTTTAGGCCAAATGCCTTTAGGCCAAATGACGGGTACCCAACTAAACACTACACACCTCGCCATCTATTAGCATCACTACAAATCATAACGAATGTTTCCGGAGACAGCCAAACACATTTTAATAAATGGTCTAAAAATTAAATTTACAAAAAGTCATTTGGCCTAAAGGCGTTTGGCCTAAAGGCGTTTGGCCTAAAGGCATTTGGCCTAAAAGGCATTTGGCCTAAAGTCATTTGGCCTAAAAGCATTTGGCCTAAAGGCATTTGGCCTAAAGGCATTTAGCCTACACTTTAGGCCAAATGCCTTTAGGCCAAATGACGGGTACCCTTTGCCTATAATCATGTTTTGTTTATGTTTAAAAAAACTGTATGTTCTTGGTTGTCTTTGTTTTGTAGATTGTCCGCATTTTGGGGCTACAATTTAAAATACAAATTAAATAGTGTTTTACATACAAAGCTCTTTATCTTTGCTCAAACACTACGTCAAATTTATTTACGTTGGGTAGAGTTAAAGCCGTAATCAAGGGTTTTCTTTGGGGGGTTTCAACCTTCCCCCCTTGAAATTTTATGAACAAGATATATATGGTGGTATTTATGGCTCAAACAATATCAAAATTAAGGTACAAGTACAAATTAAGGGGCTGTGTTGCCAAAAAAAGCACTTCAGATAACTTCTAGAGGTGTTTATTATTTAGAATTGTTCCTAGCCTTCAGCAGTTAGGGGGCTAAGGTTACATAAAAAAAACTTTGGTCAGCTTCTAGAGGTGTTTGATATTTAGAATTTTTCCTAAACTTAGGCAGTTAGGAGGTTATTTTGCCATAAAAAAAACCACTTAAGATAGCTTCTATAACTGTTTATCATTTATAATTTTTTCTAGCCTCCAGCAATAATTGGAGACTATGCCCATCCAAAGCACCCCTGAAAAAATTTGCTGGCTACACCTTGGGATAGACGATAAGTGACAGTGACATTAAGGATATTTTTATCTATCACTGTTTCAAATGCGAGTTATACTAGCTTTAAATTTCCTTTAATAAGTCAATATTTTCTTAAAGTACAATACACGTGCTTAGGGTTTAAGGGGTTTAATTCTGCATTGGAAGGGACTCAGGGAGTTCTAAAAGTCCAGGGATTAGGGGGCGCAATACTTGCCTTGCCCTGGGCGCTTGCAGCCCACGCTACGCCACTGCCTCCTACGTGGGTCATGTTGAAACCACGTGTTCGCAACAATCAGTTGGTACAGAACTCTACCAAGTAATCTTATATTTTATTTCCTTCCACCAAGCTAAAAGGTTCCATGACCACACCTTCTCATGCTTTGTCTATCACTGCGTTCTAGCCTCTCGTGACTGAAATTTTCATTATACTTAATTCCTCCGAGTAGCTCATTTAGATGCTCACCAATTCCCTTAACTTCATCATCGTTATGATTAATAGGAAGCATATTTTTGTGATCGATAAAAGGAGTGTATTTAGAGTAAAAGACGAAATAATTAGGAGGCAAACGCAAATTGTAGCCTTCGGTTCGCTTTAATAATAAAAAGCATCATTCTTTAAAACTAAGATTCAAAGTAGTTTGGGTTGATTACAAAATAACCTGCATCGGTGGTTGTATGATTTAATTTGCTACTCTCATATTATACTGCATTACCAGTCACGGTATGAGATGATCAAAAACAAAATTTATTTCTACCATCTTTAAAAAGACAGCTGAAAGAATTAAAAAGGTGTTCGCGTTGCCCAGGAGGATTATCTTGTTTTATCTGCTCCTTACTTATGCCTAGATGTACTAATCAAAGTATAAAACTGTTCCCAAAAGTTGACGCGAACAGAATTAAGCTCTATTTTTCTTTTAGAAAACTATCGAACAATAAACATCGATGGTTGAAAATCATCGACCAACCAACATCGATGGCACACACATTAAACCTTATTTATATCGATCATTTAAAATTGAGAAAACATTATCATCGAATCAAACTTCAATCATCGATATTTTCAAAACATTGATGTTCATTTCAATGTTTATACTAAATACTTCATTGTCTATGCCATGCCCCTCATAATCTTAAATCAACATTCGCTTTCAATTAAAAAAGCAATTGATATAACATAATTATTGGTTTTGTAGGAAAATATCTGTTTGAAGATATAGTTTTTCAACATAATCGATAGGTTTATAGGTATAGACCTCCATTCTAATTTCTAGTCGGTTTTTCTGCTAAGGACCGGTATCGTAGGTGAGTAGACGTATTCTGATACATTAAATAAATAGGTACATTTTATTCATATTTCAAGTGTTTGTGTTTACTGTGGTTAATAATTTTAAGTGGCTCTGTTTTTTCTTCTAAAGTCATTATTTTCAAAGAAGGTGTATTTGTAACAAACCCAGATTTGTTTTAAGAAAATATAATGTATTTAAGGGGGAAAACGGCGACAGTGCGCTTTATCCGTCCCGTCTCAGGCTCTTTTTCATGGTTATGAAATAATTATGTAGATATTTATTCACTTTAATATGCACACTAGAGTACGTAGAATCGGATGACGCCAAGATTTATAAATTTTGAAAACTTAATAAACACAACTGCACACTAAAAGGGTATTATGACGCATACCACTCACGTTTAACTATTGTATTGAATAGTTATTGTATCTATAGATAGATTTTTTGTATGAGAGGTTAGGTTAAGCTTAGTTGGGACAGTGTCATAATAATGAATATTAACAAGTAAGTTAATCAGGCTATCTTATTTATTATAAACATGATATTATCTTTTTAAAACATATTATAATATCTTTATCATAAATAAAGTAGTTATAAGCTTGTTAATTTAAGTGATTATTTACTTAATTCTTCTTATAATATCTTTTCTCTCTCGACTATTTCTCTTTAACTTAGGCCTAAATGTTTATAACTTTATTAACCTTAAAATTTTGTCAAATATCTATCTAACCTACATTATTTTACAATTACATTGGTTTTCCACTGACCTAAAGATGGCGTAACATCAACAATAACACCAAAACATGCTGTCATAGAAGACTAAGCGAGTACTCGTCATTTGGCCTAAACTTTAGGCCAGATTACTTTAAGCCAACTTACTCTAGGCCAAATGATTCTTGGTGAACTTGACTATATCACCTTTTTCATTCAAAACATATTTTAGGCCAAATGACTTTAGGCCAAATGACTTTTAGTCCAAATGACTTTAAATAAATGTTCTATGTCTAAGTTTTGTTCAGAAACATTCACTGTGATTTATTGTGATGTTAATAGAGGGCAGCATTTATCCTATTTAGATAAATAGTAACTAGTAACATTGTTGTAACTATTTACCAAGGTCTAAAGCAGTGGTTATCAAAGTGTGGGGTGCAATCCCCAAGGGCGAGCGCGATTGTTGCCATTGTAATGCCATTAAATTATTTGTTATTAACTCGATCTAACCAAGTTCCAGAAAAAATACATATATGTTGACTGTATTTTTAAGAGAGCAATATACATGTGTGAAACTATTTTCAGCCCTGGCGGCTATGAAGGGTAGATACCGTGCGAGACTAGATGTCACCAAATAGTTGAGAGTTTCTCTTTCTTATATTACTCCTCATTTTAGTAAACTTTGTGTTTAAATTAAATCAATCACACAAAGTATCAACATTACTTGAGCCACGTTACACCACCAAACATTAGTCAAATGATTAAGTAAAAATAAAAGTCAATAGTATCATGATATGAATTATAAAAATGTGCTATAAATGCTAAGGTTAAAGAGCTAATATTATTTTGTGTTGTGTCAAATGTTGAATGTATATAAAACTGTTTTAATTCGAATGATTTTTAATTTTTATTCATATCTTTTACAAAATGTAAAAATATGCATAGGTATACATAAGTACACTAAACCAACAAAATATTTTTATACAACTCATACTACACTGGGAGGGTAGTGGGGGGTTGGAGGGGTGGGGGCACAACTTCCTCAATTGGATGTAAAGGGTGTCGCAGAGTAAAATGTTTGAGAACCACTGGTCTAAGGAATACAATTCTCGCTGCACTGTAGTTCCTGTGATCAGGTAAGAAGCTAGAAAGCACTAGTATCGTTTCACAATAACACGCACTCCATTCAACTATTGTAGATAAGTTTGAATAACTAAAGTTTCATTTAATGGTTCTAACTTTTTAAGTAGTGATTAAAACTAGAGCACCCCAACAACCCTCTCCATATATGGTAGCTAGAGAAAATAATTAAGTACAACAAAAATACCTTATTTATAATATACATACTAACTACCATTGGTATTTGTTTACGATTGTAAAAGTATTTAAATTTGCTTTGTAACGTTTAATATTTGTTAATTATTCATCAACCCAGTATAGTTGAGTAATCTAACATTGATGACATGAAGACCTAACCAATAAATACATTCTTTGTTGCTATCGCTGTTTTGTTGTGATACAATAATATGTTACGATGACTAACAATAAGCGTCTTTTAATAGCACGTGGAGGTAGAGTGGAAAACCTTTTAAAACACTCTTTATTGGCCCCCACCCACCCGGTATTTGGTGCCCAACCTCCCTGTTACTGGCAAACTGGTATATACTCCCATTTTATTATGAATGGACATATTTGACAGCTAGAAAATTTACTAGACCTACGTCACTTGGACATATTAATATTTGATGCTGTCGCCATTGATATATTTAATACTTATATAATAACTCTAATAAAATAGTAAAATTTTATAAATGTTGACCACATAAAAATATGTTTGTAATTTTTATAAGGTGCGCCATACGTCTATTCGTAGGTAATTCAAGGTAGAGACCAGCGTAAACGAGCTTAGACCACATCCCAACCAATAAGAATTTTTTTTAAAAGTTGCAGCACATTGTTCTATTCTGTATTTTTAAGCATGGTTTTGCGTAAACATTATTTTTAAAATATTAATTTTAAATTATATTATTCCTGAAAGACTTGTATAGTTAAAGCAATCTAAAATACAAAAATTAATTCAAACAAATTATTTTTTACAAAATTTGAAAATTAACATTGTGTCCAAGTTCAAGAGTTCTCAAATCTATCACGTAATAAGTCTGTGTGGGAAAAGAAATGAACAATGAATGATGAATATGAACAACGCCTGCCAAGTATGAAATGGGTATATTATTATTATTATTATTATTATTATTATTATTATTATTATTATTATTATTATTATTATTATTATTATTATTATTATTATTATTATTATTATTATTATTATTATTATTATTATTATTATTATTATTATTATTATTATTATTATTATTATTATTATTATTATTATTATTACTATTACTATTACTATTATTATTATTATTATTACTACTATTATTATTATTTTTATTATTATTATTTTTATTATCATCATCATTATCATTATCATTATCATTATCATTATTATTATTTGTTCTGTCTTACAGCAGGTCCATTGCCTTGTTCAAATTGAGTCGTCCAGAGTTTCCTATTAGAAGCTTCCTTTTTTTAGATCCTGAAACTTAATCTTCTTTTCTTGTTTGAGGTAATCTATCATTTGAATTCAGGCCTACCTAGAAAGCCTATCAGCGGTCATATTGACCGCTTTTCATAAACAATATGCAATATGCACCAATTCTTTGAATATATGTCTTAAAACATTGTAGCATACTTTTGGGTGATGGCTGGTGATTTATTTTCATTAACATGAATTTATACAGGGTGTTTTAAAGTAACTGCACAGTAATTACCACATACCTCGTTGCAATTCTTCTTATAACAGTTGTTGGAAATGTCCCCCAAGGGCCTGAATACATATCCAAACACAGCTCTTCACATCTTATCATATGAAGAAGCGTGTGAACACATGTTTTCAGGCCCGGGCGGGACATTTCCAACACCTCTTGTAGGAAGAACTGCAACAAGGTACTGAACGTGATACTTAACTGAACAGTAAATTTTGGGACACCTGTATGTGTTATACTGTAATCCCTAAAAATATAAATAATGAAAAATAAACTATATATCTATATCATATAGGAACGAATAGAATTAGAGGACTTGCAATTCTTATGAGTCAGTAGTTGGAATACAATTTGTAAAAATAGTATTGTCCTGTGATATTACAGCGAGAATTGTCAAATATATAACAGTCCAACTCGGTACAAGGCGAAGTCTATTATTTTAGTACATGTTGCAGACATAAGACATTACAGTACACAGCCACAGATAACAAGTCCTCAGGGTAACACCTCTGATGCTCATCTTGGTCCTGGATAGAGAGCATAGTACCTCACATAGCCGCAGGGCGCTATTATCACATGTTCAGCCACTAAGATTATACATAGTTTATTATGCTTGATTATGAAGAAGATGATGATGTTGATAAAAATTGTAATCATGATAATAATTTAAAATTGCTTGTTAGAGTCATTTCACATTATATAGTTAACATCATGTAAGGCTACTTAAAACATTAATAGGTGATACTGAACTATACAAAAAATTGTGGTAGAAATTTACAATATAAAGAGTTAGAATATGCATTATCTATATATCCAGCATGTACAAGAAACAAATATATCTATAACCTACTAGAATAATTTCAAAAAAATGGGATAACTACTTGAAAAATGGCCAAGCCTCACAGACTCTCCAGATTCTTGAAGCAAGTTAATTTTTTTATTACTGTAGCTAAACAATTGCCACTGACAGCTTTGTTTTATGTGGAGTAACTGTCAACCATTTTGTTTATCTTACTTTCAGTAATCCCTTGACACCGACACTTTGTGGTTTTGTTTTTAGCTCGTTCACTAGTTGAAGTATACATTTGTACCGAGAGATTCTCTGACTTGTGACCTCCTTGTAAATTACACATGTATTGAGTGTTTCTAGGTCAAGGACGTTGTAGAAAACATGCACGGCCATCTCTGAAAAGCAGCCCTTATAGAGAAGACCTAGTTATGAGCTGACTATTTCAACGCCATACTTTGTAGAGTCATAGAAAGCCACTCTTTCTGGGAGCTTATTTTTATTTGCACATATTTCAACACTTAGGTGGAGTGTGCTCAATAGTGGGATGTTATTCTATTTATTTCCCTGGTACACATTCATCGTAATGTTATTCTGAGCCTTGAGGACAGTGGTCTTGTACAACAGAGTTTTAGAAGTCTTCACAGACCCTGAGATTTTTCTCCTGGCGTGGTTTACTGTCCCTACAATGTTCATTTTCTCTGCTTTCATTCTTCGTGCCAGCTTAAAAAATGTAAAGAAAAGTATTATAGGGATATTCAGCCCTTTCTTGAGGTATGGTTGTATGAGCTTCAAAATAACATTTTCTGGCAAGAATTTGTTTGCAGGATGCATCTCGTTTTTCCTGTGAAAGTAATAGAATAATTTACTGATAACAATGCTTCTAAGAATTCTGAACTGCTATTGCTACTTCGCTATTCCCCAATAATCTGTCATAGCAATATAAACATAGATTTGTGACAGATATAATTTTACATTCCTAATAGCCAAGTATTGCTATTCACTGTGTAGCACTATGCTTGCCTTTTTAAATATGTCATCCTACACTTACAGCGGTCAAATTCATACATCCAGTTATATTTATTTATGAGAGTGAGAGCCTTAAGATGATGTTTTCTTGATATAGTTGTAAGAATAGTGGAGTTGGTTGTCAGAGATGGCGAGGGCTTTTCATAATTTTGATATAAAGTAAAGTTAGATACCAAATTGGTCAATATTTTACTATTATTATTATTCTTAAGTGTATTCAGTTTATTTTATGTGAGTTACCAAATTCAGTGAAGTAATTTGTAGGAAGATTCTTAAAGTCGTAGTAGGGCATGGCCGGCAGGTCATTGGTTTTGTTTTCAATGACGTATTACATTAGAGGATTTATCACATGTTGGAATTTATTATAATTAGTTTAGAGTGATTAAGTAGTCTGAAGAGAAGACTAGACTTTTGATTTCATTTGACTCTTTTAGTCTAGATGTGTAATGTCTATAGTTTGAATATCTACTTGAAGTAAATGACACCCTTAAAGTACTTTATTTTTTACTATCTCATCAGGATAGTATTTTGAACAAAGTCCTTGAAGAACCTAACTATGATGTTGTTCTATTGTAGAAATTGTTGTTGTGAGAGGGACCCTTATCCCACACCCTGTTCTACTATCTCTTATCTAGATCGTATTTAAACTATGTAGATATTTCGCGGGAGGCGAGCAAGTAGAGCTTCTGTCGCATGATTAGTGTGTACAGCCAGAACTTTTATTTAAAGTCTCAAGGTTTTCCTCTGTGACAAAATTGGTCTATTAAATTAACTTGTTATTTTTAATCAACAAGCTTGGACTATTAAATTAACTTGTAATTTTTAATCACTTCTTTTTTTCTGCTTTGAATTATTTTAACGTAAGGCTATCCTATGTAATATTTTGTGTATCTCCATCCTAGTTCCTAATTATTGACCTGTAGCTAAGGATTAGGTTATAATGTGAGTCAATGGCTCTGTCGCTAGTAGAGGTCGAATATTCTTCCTCTGACACGGACAAAACTGCAAAAACATTAGCTCATGCACGCTCACTGTGCTCTGCTGATCCATCCTAAACTCATAGAAAAGATCAAAAAAAGGGTTTTAATGTGTTGGCCATGTTGAAAGAATTAGAGTGCCTATAAATGACTATTATTATTAAAAACATCCTAAATTTTATTTTGTGTTTTTTTTAGTGTATTAATAATACCTGTCTAATGAATTTTTTTTATATTTAAAAAATAACATAGGCCTAGTAGGTCTACTGGTCTCGCAGGCTGGTAACATACTTATATAAGGTCAGGAACTAAATCTGTCTATGATTAAAATATATTTTAAAATACAATAACACTATTATAGAAATAGTTTTAGTTTTTTTTATTTCTTTAAATTCTTATGTTTCCCACGTGATTGTACCAGAGATGAACACGGCTTGCTCCAAGCAACTTTAAAGCGGTGAACCGCGTGGTGTTCAGTTCTCCAACTAGAACCAGTACTGCCATAGCGCAGCCTGTAGCGAGTAAGGCAAGCAGAGGTGCCACCTTCTCAAGACCAACTTTCTCCCAGGAAGAATGCCATGAGGAGACTTGGGAGAAGGAACCAAGGTATAATTTCTGTAACACTCCGCCCACGAGCAGTCTTTGTAAACTAGAAACAAAGAGAGGTTTGATTTTTAAACATTAGAGATCCCAGGTTCGATCCTGGCCGTGTAACAGCCTGTCTGGAATGGGGTCAGACTTGGCCTCGTCAGGACAAATGTGGAGCTACTTGAATAAATAAGTAACTGCTCTGCTCTAGAAAACTGAGATTAATGGCCGGAGGATTCATTGTGCTGAGGACATGACACCCTCTATCTGCAAATGTTGGCAATATCATTGCTAATAGCTGTGGCCACTCTGTCGGTATAGCTTGATTGCAGGCCTACGCCATGGAGTTTCTTATGTTTAGTACTTTTAGGGTTATTTTGACAAATACAGTCCAATTTTCATAAGTAGGGCCTTATAGAAAATGCAAACATAATATTTTATCACCAAAATTGATAAAACTTTACTATAATTGTATTATATTTAAAAGAAGGTACAGGAAAGGTGGATAGAAACATATAAAAGGAACAAACACAATATGGCTTTTAAAATGAAAATAAAAAAATAAAATAAAATAATCTCAAAAAGCGAAAAAAGGTTTTCCTAAAGAGATATATAATAATTTACTATGTTATTGGTATTATTTTACAGGTATATTTTATTAATTGTTATTAGAACTGCAAAAATACTATATTTAACTTGCATTCTTTTCCATCCAACCACAAATGATCTCCCACATATTATGAGAAAAGCTAACATTTTGAAATTAAAACAGTTATCAAATCTTCTCACATGTATTCGAAAAGCCCATGGTAAGGACTTGTTTCAGTTACAGCCATGGCTATGTTGCTCTTCATAACACAATCTGATACAGCAACAAGTTTGCAGGGCAGTCTCGGAATGATTGCCTTTGCGAGGTATGCTGGCGTGAGGAACACATACTTGTCCAGCGTGCAAGCTTGTAGGAGCCCCTTGAATATACTGGGAGCAATACTCTTAGAGTCTCGAGCTATGTGTCTTCTATACACTGTGTTCAGAATACCGTACTTAGCATCCTGTAACATACCAATAAGTACTAAGTCATGTTCGTAGCTGGGTTCAATTCATTAAAATAATACTTAGTAGTGATGGGACCCTCTAATCATCAAATTCTTCAGGATATTTAATACTCAAGGACTCGAGAAAATTTCGGATTTTAGACTCAAATAGCCTACTTAAAAAAATTCTATTTTGAACTCTAATTTGTTTTATAGCTTTAATATTACAGCTTATTGGTAGTTCATACTCATAACTATAGGCCAAAATTAACAACCAGACTCCAGACCATTAATTTAATACTTAACTGAATGTAAGAAAATTACAATTTTAATGGATTAAAGCGAAAAAGTTAACATTTAGTTTACTATTTATATTTCCTCTTTTGGTCGTCATTTTCCCCCAAGATTTGAGATTCGTAGATAAAATAAAAGATTCAAATTAGTAAAATAGGTTATTCTACCCAGCTCTAATATCTTGTTAACATTAGAGATATGTGTTTACTTGCTAAGTTTTTAAAACATGCGGACAAATACTGCACATACGTCAAATAACGTGGGAGAAAATATTAGTAGTGTGTGATGATCACTTCTTAGATGTGAAGCGAAGCTTGAAACATGCGAAGCAGCCAAAGATAAGGTTTGAACATGTTGTTGGCTCCTAGCAGTACTTTTAATTTTTAAATTACTCATTAAGTACATATGCTGAGATACATGTATTTAGCTGTGCTTATCATGCGTTATAAAACAAAGGAAAAATGGTGCCAAATGGCTGTATTATATTAAACATTGAAAGGAGGATAGGGGGCAAGGCTTACACACTTACCAGAAAACTGTGGGCCTCAAAGCTCAAAATTAAAAAACAAAAACAAATAATGTAATTTTTGGGTAAATCAATTCCCTTCTTCTGCAGAAGACAGTAAAAGACAGTCTGTGTTTTACTCTTTCTTTTGAAGAAGGATCCTGATGTACCCCGAAGATTACATAATTATTTGTTTTGTGGTGTTTTTTAATTTGATGCCTACAATTGATGCCTGCAAGTGTAGGCCCTTGCCATTCCATCCTTCTCTAATACATTATAAAAATCCTGTAATTACTATTTGATGTAAAAAACCTTTTATTAGGCTTTATTTTACATCATCACTGTTTCCAGCCTGTGGCCTGTGTAGGCCTGTAGTAGCTTCATATGTTTTATAATCTAACTTAAATATAGGACAGGCACAACATCCAGTCCCCAGCCTTTAATTAATCACTGTTATAGGGTAAATCCACATTTCACTAATGATACTTTTTTAGACATGCAGGAATTGAACCCGGAACCCTTAG
Organism: Timema podura; assembly: GCA_033556935.1. Lineage (NCBI taxonomy): Eukaryota > Metazoa > Arthropoda > Insecta > Phasmatodea > Timematidae > Timema > Timema podura. Next base: position 69,914,095 of record JAVRXN010000001.1, read on the forward strand.
CTCAGTAGACAGACATGCTATCAACTGAGCTAAGGTGTCAGAGCTATTAGTAGGCTATTTGTTTTAAAAATTAATATGTTGAAATAATTCATCTCTAGAGAGATATTCCAAAACTCTTCATAATGTATCAAAGTTTTCTTCTTTTTTAAATATTTTGAAGGTGCAAAGGTTACTGTGGGTTTCAAAATTAAAGCAGAGGAGATTTTACCTTTGACTTCGACTTCAAAGCTTCGCACACCCTAGAAAATATATGTAATAACTTAAGGGTTTTTTTATACTGTGAATCCATCATAAATGAAAACTTACAAGTAAAAACTTTATCAAATTCTTCATAAAAATTTCACCATACACATAATGGACAGTTTCATTTATTTTTTGACAATTTGTCAACTTTTACTAATAGAAATTCAGAAAATGTGTCATTAATTATATAGATGTAACTTTTATTTATACTTAAGTAATATTTGGTCAGAAAATGTTCTATGTCTCAATCCCCATTTAAATGTTGATAGATGTTTGATTCATTAGTAACACACATTGCCATGTTTCAAGAAAATTGAATTATAAATTTTCAACATTTTCTGTTGTGTGTAGAAAATATTTGTAGTCTCTACTACTACTACTACTCTAATTCAAATGTTAAAGCACATGTCTTTATCCCAACCCTACGAAGATGAACTAACACAGTTACAGTACCTGAAATATCTCTAGTTCTGCAGATTGGTTGAGGATCCCAAAAGTGTAGCGTCCATCTCTAAGGAATCCTTGTAGGTTCATTGAAGGGCAAAGTTTCTTTATTGACTGCAAAGTGTGATACCAGGACACCCGAATAAGCAGCCAATAATATGATTCCGGTGAAATAAATTGTGAGGTTGCTAAATGCACACTCTTGGATATGTCCCTTTCTACAGCAGGAGATTGATCTGAGGAGCAAATTAGTCTTTTAGCTGTTTTATACAAATAAAGTGATAGTAAAGCGGAACACAATAGGCATGATACTGTAAAGTGGTCAGGGTAGCTCTAGACCATTTCAGGTATATAATTATATATTAGTTTGCCATTGTTTACATGTTAATATGATCAAGATACTGAAAGTACTAAACTTATAATACATTATTGTTTTCCAATCGTCTAGGCCTAATATAATCTCTATATTACTATAAAATGTTTGATTAAATTTAAGTGTGGGGTTTAATATTAATTATAAGTTGTCTAAATCTTAATCAAAGTTGTAAGCAATATTTGTTTTAAATTTCAATTCATTAACTTCATTTTTCGGCCTTTAACTTTTAAATCTTGTGTTTTTCATTTTCGTAAAGTCTTTGTGGAATTTAGCTTCATCTAAATTTATTACTTTTACTTTTCCCTTTCTAGCATCGTGCTATTTAATCTTATCTGTACCCGGAAGCTGTGAGGTGCACCTGTGGCTTGCACGTGCGGCTCACAGTGGAAAGGGGAGGTTTGGCGCAAACAGCTAGCCAATCAGCACATCCGATTTAGCGGCTGTGTTTGACCCTATGTGGAAGGGAAGCGTCAGACGCAACACACTTGCCAGTTAGAACGTGAACAGATAAGACTTATATTCAGAAGTTCTTTTCGTGTTGGTCAAAGCGTGCTTAGAGATGGTTGGGAGGAAATGGAGACCATGTGGCTAAATGACCACTACATTAACTATTTAACCATATTCATTACTCAGTATTTTGTTTTATTTACATTAAGTAACCAGTGGTTCAAAATGTCTATAATGTTTATTTAAAATAAAACTTCAAACTTCTACTCCTTAAATTTCTAATTATTTGATCGGTGATGTTCTCCACCCCCACCATTAATTTATTAACCCCGAGATGCTCTACTAAACACACTGGCTGCCGTGGACCTATACAAACAACAAGCTGAGAAGGAAAGATTCGACTAGTCTCAATACGTTGCAGTTAGTGATACAAATTTCCTTGTAAAACATTAAGATTATTAAATTATAGGGAAAGGGGATCTATTAGTAAAATCTGTAATTATAATAGTCTGTAATTAATGTAACTGGTCCACAGCAGACCAAGGAACCCCAATGTTAGTAACACATTAACCACTAAGTGCTGAAGTCCAGATGTGAAAGGGAGAATAAAACTGGAATCAATGGTTTTTTTTTAGCACTGCGTCTTACTACTCGTTTGGTTATACACTTATGTACTAATTACACTAATGTTTTTATAAATTAGGAAGGTTATATTTATAGGAAGTATACTCGCATTTGCGTGGAAAATCATTTTGGGAAAACCACCCTCAGTACATCCGACCGAGATTTGAACCTTGACCTCCCCATCATCAACAGTCTAGTCTACTGCGAGAGTAGCGTGTTAGACCACGCGGCCATCAAAGCGGGTGGGAATTGCTGTTAATGCTTTATTGGAACTCATTTGATATGTTTCTGGTGTTAGCATCCTTATGAGAAATTAAACTCACAAATAAACTTTAAAACTTGGAAATATTTTGATTGCATTTGTTCCATTCAAAGAGTTGTAAAATTGTACCATCTCACATATCATAGTCGTCTATCGCATGTTTTGTCCCTACCACAATGAGGGGTGTTATCATGGTAGGGAAAAAAGATCAAAGTGCGAAGAAAAAAATTGACATAATTGACAAATGCAATATATCTATATTAAACTGTTGGATCAATACAAAACTTAAAAAAATGTTGTATATATTAAAAAAATATTACGTATTAAGCCTAGTACACACTGGACGATAATTGCCCGATACACACCGACCACCAATGTTTGCTGACAATGTTTCTCGTGTGTCTGGATACACGGAAACACCGCCCGAGTTTCCGGTGGTAAAAGATCAAAGATTGTTGCCAGTGTCCTGGTTTTCCACCTCAAATGGAAAACATCGCTCAGTGTACCCACGTGCAAACATTGATGGGCAACTTTTGGATTTTAATCAGTTGATTTCTATTCCTCGTCCTAGTAGTATTATCTTGGTAGTGTTATGGTGGTGATTTTATTTTGGTTGTGGTTATTACAGATTTCTAAATGAGCACCCATCATTCAACAATACCTCTGACAACAAACAGTCATCGTAATTCTTCCCCCCACCCCCGTCTTAGAAACTCCCTTTGCCACCAACATATTTTTTCTTTGCTTTTAGCGACATTTAATTATTATAAAAGCCGCAGCAACACCAGTAGCAATGTGTGGATCCATCGTGAAAGGAACGGGGACTGGCGTCTGCTCGGTGTGGACGCGCAACATCGGTGGAGACTTGTGTCCGAATACAAGTTGGTATGTGCGCGGACAATGTTGCTGAGTCATTGGATACTTGTATCTGGCGATTGTCTCCCAGTGTGTACTTTACTTTACTGATGTCATTTGTATGATCATCAATTAAATTAAAGTCATTGAAGTGTATTTAAATGAAATACTCTATAGTAGATCAAATATTCATTCCTATGAAAGTGTGAAACTGTTCCTCAATTAAATATTTCATGATAAACAACTTTTATTTATATACTTTCTCGTTTTTTTAGTCAATAATTTTAGCCTCTGTCCTACATCATCTTCAATAAAAAAAAAATCCTGCCCCCTTTAGGGCTAGGGGCGACTTGCCTGCAGAATTTCAGATTCCTAGGTATTTTGGGCTCACAAATTTTTTTTGTCCCCTTCATTTTGGGTCACCTTAGATAATTTCCAGTCCAAACTGCCCATTCAAGGTTTTTTCTAAGAGGAGGAACATGCATGCGAAATATTATCTCTCTATGACATTGAATAGTGCTCCATTTGCAGATTTTGATTTTTTGGAACATCCTCCTCATTTTGAGGGCCCATTGTAATCTTCTGTCACTAAGAAAGACTGCATACTTTTGGGTTGGATGCTACCTGCCAGTAAATTTCAGCCTTTTTGTGGTATTGGAAAAGGATCCATTTGCAGATGTTGGTATAGTGACGTTAAAATATTTTAAAATATTTTATGAGCACTTAACAATATTCAAATCAAAATTTGTTAACAAAATGTTTGAGTAGACTAGTACTGTAATAGTGGCTTCGGCACCTCAAAATTACTTTTTTTATATTGGTATAAATCACATAACTAAAAAAGAACTAAAAACCAAACCGACACACACACAAATTATTTTTTAAAACAATTTTCTCTCTTAGAGGAATTTTTCTTGGGTGCCTAGAGTCAACAAGCTTTACAAGCTTTGAAAGTAAATATTTCGTGTAGAATGTGGTCATTAGCGAGATGCAAAATATTTCCAGGCAAAAGACACTTGAAATAGCTTCTAAAGGCATATAATTTTTGAAACAAAACTAGGCGAGGTGCAATTTAAATTAAAAATAAATGGGGCAAGCAGGGTTTGAATCTCGGTCGGGTGAACGGGAAGTGTTTTATTTTCCTAAATGGTTTTCACTCTCCATCCATGCAAATGCAGGTTCTCTTCCTCTAAATTCAACCCTCCCAATTCCTAACCCATTAAAGTAATTAGTACTTAAGCGTATAATGCAAACGGGTAGTAAGACGTGGTGCTAAATAAAAAAAAATTAACAAGCGACAACCAAATTAAAGTCATATGACAGTGCCGATAAATTATAAGTGTAATCAAGCACTGAACAAATACAAATTCATCCATCTTTACAAATGTGGATTTCTCCTACCTTAAAAATTCATCCCAGAATAAGAGTACAAACATAAACCAGCCTAATGGGATCACATGGAATCCAAATATATTTTTAATTTGGAAATTAGTTCAAAAATTATAAAGAGGGCACATATTTACCACAGTGATATTATTTACACTTAGTATTTTTTATAAAATATAAACATATAGTTTGATTTGTGGAACTTTTCTTATAATAAGACTGTCTATTCTTCAATTTTTTTTTAAATATGTCTATTATGTATTATTTGTATGCTCTAATTGCTAGCAATGACAAAATATCTGAATAGAGTTTTAGGAAGCTAAAAAATCTAAACTTTACATGTCCAAGCCAAATTTACTTAAATAATCATAAATTAGTTGGTACATTATATTTGGAAGAAGGTATAGGAAAGGTGGGTGGAAACACATAAAGGGGGATGAACACAATATGGCTTTTACAATGAAAAGAAGAACACAGTTCACACTTTACATTGCTGCCATTGGATAAAGGGTAATGATTGCCTTTTAAAGAAAATCATCGTCACCGCCCAATCCCCCGACCTAGGTTTCATTCTATCGTAAACTCATCAGGGAGGAGTGTGAAACGCGCAACGCAACTTCCTAAAAGAGGAAACCAAAATTGGTTAATTAATTAGTTAATATGTTATAGAGGGGATGAACAGTAAACTGTCGCGAAGGAATTTTATTTTTTATTTTGAAAATAGAAATGATAACACTGATGTTTTGTAGTGACCATTATTGGTTAACTTACTTTATTGGGTCAAACTTGATTGAATTAATATTTTTGAACATTTTTAAAATATCTTATTTTATTTCAAACCAGGCCTATAATTGTTTTATGGATTAATACTCCTTTACCAAAGTCAGGCATTAAAAAAAACATAAAATGAAGATCTTGGATGCCCACATTACAAGCCAAGTTTATTTTTGAATCTACCAATTATTTCAAAACTTACACACAAAGATGTCACATTAGTAATTTAATTTATAGAAAAAAAATGTTGATAAACCCAACTCTACACAAAAATTTACTGTAATTGTATCCATAGTTTAAAAACAAAACTAATAAAAGGTAAAGTTTATAAAATATCTTAGGATCTACCCATGTACCTTGTCCACACAGGGCTCCAAACACACACAGCTGACTGTCCCTAAAAGACCACGTGCTTTCCACTCCTCTGTAGTGTGCGCTGATGCGCTGTAGAATGTTAACATAGACCCCAGACACCATCACGACAACGAGCAAAGCTATCCACAGGCAGGGCTGAACGGAAAAAAGTAGAGTCCCCAATGTAAGGTTGTTGTCTGCTGGGGTCGAATGAACATCTGGAAACTAAATAAATCTTAATTTTGTTAGGATACTCACTTTCAACCACAACATTAATTGAAAGTCACTAAAATAATATGGCATTGTTTTCGTATCTTTTATTTGATTTGCTGATAAAATACCATCAAAAGCCTCAGATAATACTTTTTTTATGGTTTATTGTATAGTTTCTCTTTACATCCTTAACTGAGATCAAGCATACAAACACATTTGTAATATTTTTACTCACATCGTTGTGGCAACATTAATTTCCAGTTATGTGCTTCAATGGTCGCATGTTCTAAGGTGTTACTCTTGCAAAAGATTATACTTCTGATGATAGGCAGATCGGGATTCGACTCCCAGTCGGGTGTACTGAGGGTGGTTTTCATTAAATGGTTTTCATTCTCTCCCTCCACACAAATTTGGGTACACTTCGTCTAAATTAACCTTCCTCGTCCTTAACACATTAGCATAATTAGTAATATGTGTATACTTGAATAAGCTGTTAGACGTGGCACTAAAAATAAAAGAAAATAGTTCCCAGTTTTCAAATAACGAGCTTCCTATGAAAGTCAGACAGTAGTTTGTTTATACAGAGAAAGACAGACATCATGAATGTGTGAATTAGTGGTATTCTCAACAAAAGGGTTAGTAATCACATAATATGAGTGGAAGATAAGAGGAGTTTATTTTAAAATAAATGCACCTACATTATCTTTGAAAGAGGATTGAAAAACCATTTTGAGTACACCTGGCTGAGATTCAAACCAAACTTTCTGTTGACAACAAACTAGTGCAATCACCAGCCCAGCCACTGGTGTAGGTGGAATAAATTATTCTTCGGCACGGTTTTTGAATTTAGACTAATCCATGACTTATCCATGTCACTTCCTCTTTGATAAAATGAATTAAAAACAAAGCAGAAAGCTAGCTTAAGGCCTTGGTTACTGTATTCATGCTACCTGGTGTTTGCCATCAGAAGGTCAACAATTCCAAATTCTTTAAAACACATTAATCCACTAAAAATATATTAAACCTTTTACATCCATTACTGTTTCTAGCCTTTGGTCTGGGTCAATTTTTTATTCAATACATATATTCTACACTACCGGCTGGCTATTCCTGTCGTAGCTTCATCTGCCTTATAATCTAACGTAAGACTAGGACAGGCACAACATCCAGTCCCCGGCCGTCAATTTATCAATGTGAAAGGGTAAACCCATATTTTCACCAATGATAAATTTTTCGGCCATGCCTGGAATCAAACCCAGGACTCTTGGCTCAGTAGACAGTCACGCTACCGACTGAGCCAAGGTGTCCCCTAAAATATTAATTAATTGTTTTGATCATAGTCAAGCTTTAATTACCAACTCTGGAAAACCGGAGTAGTATAGGAGATTACATTCAAGCGGCGGTTGGACATGGCGAACGTACTGATGGCAACTTCAGCCTCGTGCCTCTGTAACATCCCGATCATTCCCGTCCAGTTCCCGTCGTCCCTCTCTCTCCCCCACATTCCACCTTCCTCAGGCTGAGTGTATACAACACTGCAAACATATATAAGAAACAAGGCAGGGAGAAAAATGTCACAACTACTTTAATATGTCAATCATATTATCTGCAGCTGCCACTTTTGAGAGAGAATTCGAATACTGATAAAACAATCATATTAATGGTAATCATTTATTATCCGACACCTTAGCTCAGTCGGTAGCATGTCTGTCTACTGAGCTAAGGGACCTGAGTTCAATTCCCAGCATACCTGTAAAATTTATCTTTGGTTAAATGTGGTTTGACTGTCACAGTGATGAATTAACGGCAGGGGACTGGACGTTGTGCCTGTAAGGCATATGAAGCTACGACAGGCTTAGCAAGCTGGTAGTGGAAAATATATGGCTTGAATAAAAAACTGACCCAGGCCATAGGCTGGAAACAGTAATGGGTGTAAAAAAGTAATAATTTAGTGAAATTGCATCAATGTTTACTTTAAATTTATTTAATTTAAATCACCCTTTTTACTGTATGAAATATTAAGTCTGTTAGATACACTTTTAATTAGGCACTTGACATACTTGAAAGCACCTTGGACCTACAAACCACTGGTAACCTGTCTGGTACACTTCTTGAAATTTCAAATGTGGTTCAAACACTCTAAACCAGGGCTCGTAAACTTAAAACACCCATAAGGACCAGGTAGGTAATTGTAATTGAGTGCAGCGTTAGGAGCTTAAGAAAATCGACTGATAGATGTAATCAAACTTTCTTTATTTTCACTGAATTATGTTGCACACCTTGATTTTAATAAGAAGCGCACTTTCACCCACCAACTTTGAATAAAAGTCATCAAAATTTGGTATTATATAAATATGTTTTATTTGGTCTATTAATTAAATATTTATCAAATGCTTCCAATAATACTTTCTCGTGGATAACTAATTATATAGGTTATATTTACATCATTAATTAAATGATCTAAGAATTTAAAACGAATTGTAATATTTTAATTTATGCAGTTGTATGGTTTCAAATAACAGGCTTCCCATGAAAATCAGACTATAGGTAAGAAACATAATACAAATATGTATCATTAATTTCTCTTAATGTTGGCTATTAACTAGTTCCATTTTTTTAGACATGCGGGCAATCCAACTTGCGGCTGCCAGTTAGTGACCCCTGACTGCCTTATGACCATAAGTGGTCTATACATCAGTAGGAACCATTATGATGAGTGGACATTAAATAGTCCTTATGTGTCCACTCACAGGAACACTTAACAATGGACTCGTTCACATTTTGTGACTTTTAAATGACTATCTATGCTCGGTTTGTTCAAACAAATCTTTATCTTTTCAAATAACAACGCTACCTTAAGTTTACGACGCGAAGCTAATAATTCCAGGTTTGACCAAGGAAACCAATAGAGTGCAGCTTTCCATCCACCCCTCTCAAAGCTCATTCATTGGCCCAGTTCTACAACACACAAACATAGGGACAGTAATCATATTATACATCTTAATGATAAAAAACTGAATGTGCAGGTATCGCAACGTAATATGTCAGAGTAGTCATTGTTGGAAAGTGGAGGTATACGCTTCGATGGATGCATTGGTTTTCTTAGGTGTCACTTTGTGAATTGACTGGACTGCCGATGCCTGGAAGATAGGGTTTGAATCATGGTCTGGTGTACTGAGGATTGTTTTACACACTCCTTCTGTGAAAAATCCAGCACACTTCTTAAATTTTAAAAAACCTTATTCATTCCTAACGTATTAGCAATTGTACATATGCATGCAACCAAATGGAATAAGACACAGTGCTAAAAAAAGTGGAGTGCCATGGAATAAGTTTTGAGGAGCATGTTAGCTGTCACAAGAGAAACAAGATTAGGAATGAATTTATCTGGAAAAAATAGGAGTACAGGAGTACTGAGATGTATAGGAAGCCAAGACTTGATGGAAAAGAAATTATTCCAAGGAGAATGATGGAGATGAAGTATGTAGGAAAAAGATTGCAATGGAGACCAAGAAATAAATTGGAGGAGCAGTCAACAAGTGTGCAAGTGAGAGAATAAGAATGTAAGAAAATAAAAATGGAAGGATAGAAGAAGATAGATACATTTTACTAAACAGACCCAGCCACAGGCTAGAAACAATTGATGATTTGCCACCATTGTCCAAGGTTGCTTGAAATCACTGTGACCTAAGAACATTATAAAATGAGGGTATATATGCCAACCCAGTTTTATATAGTAAAATTGAAATTGGGGTTGCCACACCCCTTCACACATTTATTTCAAACAAGATACTATTAAACTTATTTCTCAAATACACATTCTATACATACAAAGCTTGTTGCAAAAAATTTGAGTAAAATATAGTACATACATTTTTTGCATTTTGTTAGTTATCTTACTCAGATAGATTATTTGTTATATCTAAAATCACAATGTAAAATTTAAAAATATATATATCGTTTATATTCAAGATTTAATAACATTGCTTATTGTGCTAGTCACAATTTATTGTGTTTCTAAATAGATTTAAGGGAAAAGTGGTTTTCATGGCAGATGAGGTAAACTCTAATTCAGGCCTGGCCAACCCAAATCGTTTGCAGGCCACTTTGACGAACTAAATTTTTCCGCAGGCCACACATAAAATAAATAAAAATATTTAAAAATAGATAATAAAATGTAATAAACATTGTATTAAATACATACCTTAATGAGATATTTGCTTTTCTTTGCGATCACTGATTTAAAGAAAAATCTACTTCAATATTAGTAGTGCCACACCTTAATTAAGTTTTCAGATTTTCATCTGTCATTGAAGCTCAAGATTTACTTTTATTGAATTTCATTTTTGAAAAAAATGTTTCTCAATGTATGTAATCAAAGGCGCTCACAATTTTGTGTGCAAAAAGTCCCACTTTAGGATACTTTTCCACTGTCACACATATATGTTGTAAAAGTTTATTTTTATGTTGTGGCGTGAATGTGTTTTAATTCTGTGTTGCACTGTAGATCAATTACTTCCATCTGCAGAGTTTCCGGGACAGTAGAAACATCAACGTGAAATGGAGAACAAAATATTTCAAACAATTTATCATATTTTGAGAGTTCTGCAAAACAACCATTAAATGCTGCTTTAGGTTTTTTTAATTTCTCTGCTGTACTTCGAGAAATCCCTAGGATGATCAGTTTCTAAGTCGTTTAATAATGAAAAATGTTGAGCATTGTTATTTCTCGTTGGCACTCGAAACAACAATAATTTCATTTGGAATGCTTTGATGTGATTACAAGCATCGGTAGTTAAATTATTTTGCCCCATGCAGCTCCTTGTTGAGTTGGTTAGTTTTGTCCGTTCTGTCTACCAAAAAACATAGGTCCAACAACCACTTTTCATCAATTAATTCAGAAATGGTACTTTCTCCTCATTCATAAAAATTTTCGATTTCTTCCCTTAACTCAATAAAATCGTTTTAAACATTTCCCGCGACTCAGCCATCTACATTGGTAAAATACAATATGTCAGCATACTCGGAACATGATTCGTTCAGAAATTCCTTGAACTGGTATCGAATGTAGTTTACTGTTTTATAACCAAATCCATAGACAACATTTGAGCACATAAATTATGCTGATGAATCAAACAATGTATGACAAACACATCACTGGTTTTAATATTTCTCGCCTCCAACTCTTTCATAAACAATTTTACAGCTCCTTTATTTTTCCCTATCAATAGCCAGTGCTCCATCAGTTTCTAATCCAGAAAGCGACTCTAAGTGCAAACTGTTGTCAGACACTTTTTTATGACTTGGAAAATATATTTACCTTTTGTGGTGTTTTTCAAGCTTAAAAGGTTTAGCATTTCTTCTGTCACCTGGAACGAATCGTTAACCCCACGAATAAATTCTGCAAGTTGAGATGTGTCTGAAATATCCATACTTTCGTCAAACTCTAAAGAATAAGCTTTAAATTCTTGAATCTGCTCTCGCATAGTCACCACTATTTCAGCTGAAATATCACTAATACGACGACATTTTGTTTGACGTGATAAACTTATGCTTGAAAATAGTTTACTTTTATCGGGCATAACATCTTTTACAATGGCTTACAAACACTCTTTCACCAATTCCCCATCCAAAAATGGCTTAATTTTCTTTGCAATTAACAATGCGACAAAATAGCTTGCTTTTACATTGTTAGATGATTGTTGTAATGATGAACTAAACATTGTTTACAGAGCTTTTAATTCAGATCTAAGAGCAGCCAACTTATGTTTGTTAATTCCTTTATTAAATTTCACAAAATCACTATGTTTTGTTTCATAATGTTTTTTTAACATTGTATTCTTTGAATACAGCAACTGTCTCTCTGCAAATCAAACATGTTAATTTGGAGTTTTGCACTATGAAGAAGTAATCATCTTTCCAATGGTCACTGAACCTTGTTTTCTTATGGATTTTTTTTTTAATTCACTGTGAAGTGTAAAAGATAAATTTACTAGTAATATTATAATACAATTACACTTAATAAGAATAATTTGAATCTACACTGCTTAATTATTTAAACCTATTTAACTAATACTTTAAAAAAGACAAACATTAACAACGTTTTAATCTTTCGAGCCGCCTGCCTTCTCTCCCTTGTACAGTACATACTGACTGAGAAACTTACCCGACAGGTGCGAGAAGATACAAAAGAGGTGTAGGGGAGGAAAAGACAACCTTGGTAATGTGCCAATAACAATGAGTAGGGGACTATTGTTAGCAAAAGAGCTACCCCTCCTTTACCTTTATGACCCTCTTTCTCCCTCCTGAGGTTTGCCTCGACTCAAAGTGGTTCGAAGAAGAAAAGAGAGGGTGGAGATTCTGGGAAGTACAGCTTATATAACATTATATTTCTCGTTATTTATCTTGCTTAGCGCAGTTCCCGAAAGAATTCTTACTGATGTTGTCTGTAGTATAAAATAGTCTGGGGGGTGGGGGTGGAGGCGGGCCGCAAGTTGGCCAGGACTGTTCTAATTCCTCACAAAATCTTAAAACGGATCATATTTTTCACAATTACAAAGAGTATAGCATGATATAGTAAAACATTACTTACTTTATTAGTTACACAGATGCTTGGAAGTCCAAAGAGATTGTTCCTACGTGAATAAATGGAGAGTCCTGCACTTGTAACCAATCCACGGTAATAATCCCATGTCCCGTAATAGGACTGATGTAAGGGACTCCCATTTGCAATACGGTACACTTCGGTAAGCAGGACCATTCCTTTATCATTACATTGTGCCACAAGGAACTCACAGTCGAATGGTACATATATTTGATTGAAGAATGTTGGTATTGCTGTGGATGAGTCCATCATGAGCAACCATATTGGACCACTGATACTCTCTTGTGTTGTTACCTTCACAGGAGAGAAGAAAACGGTGATATAGTTTACTTGGGAATTTTTTTGTTATTTCTTATAGGAGCTTACTTTTTTTAAATACAAAGTTATGTTAATTTGAATTCATTTTGTGTTCACTCAATATTATATACATACAGTTTTTATAAAAATTTAATCTACTATACTTCTAGTCTTTTAATAAAAAAGAATCATATAATTAAGTATACATAAATTGTGTCAAATGCTTTAAAAAACAAAATAAATTTTAGATTAAAATATCTAGAATACTAAATTAATAAATAAAAAACTGGATACACTTACAGAAAGTAATATTTCATTCAGCATTACTTTTTCAAGACCCCTACAGCATACCTCACCAACATCACAATATGGGGGGAGATACATTTTTGAAAAACACTGCGTTAATGCGGAATACAGAGCTACTGATTGTTGTACTCGGTAAATACTCAGGGAAGAGATAATGGCAGAGAGGCAAAAAGTTTATGCAAGGAAAACTGCATTAGAATGGACTCATAACCTGCTTAATATCTGAACAGGAAGATGACACGCTCCTATCTGACAAGCTGATGTTTCGGAAAAAACACAGCGGGATAAGGAAAAAGGAACAGCTGATGAAGTAGATTAATACAGATGTTTTAAGCGATATTTCCATTTTGAGTATATTGTACACTGATTTAAAGTGTTTTTTATGATCTTATTGCGTGAGATAATGATATGTTCATAAACACAATCACAATAGGTTACCACTAGTTTGAATTGAATGTGGTACATTCTCTTGTTCTACTAAATATGCAGATTATTTGTGGCACTCCATTATCGTGAATAATAGGGAGTTAACTGTATTTTATTGTGTTATATTGGCTTACCTGTGCTACTTCAGTTGTGTTCTGGTCCCGCTATCCAATACAACATACAACGGTCTGTTTTGTTTGTACCATTGTACCTTTTGCTTGTATTTTAAAATGGGTTCATCTAATGTCATGGTGAGTGTAGCTATTTTATTGTTAGACAGCATTCTTTGAATTTCTATGAGGATCTTGATAGACTTGAAGCCTTTGGTTGTTTTTAATTCTATATCATAAATCAAGGAAGGCAAATTATTTAAATTCCCCTTGTGAACCGTATTAAATTACTATAAATATTTAATGACCTAGAATTTTTGACGACAGCCAGTAACATTGGCGTGCAAGCCCAAGAAAACTGCTGTTGTGAGGGGACCCCCTTAGTGTCCAGACACCACAACCCCCAGTGAAGATTAGGAGGTGAAAGGGATCTTATATTTAGTTCCTCGCAATTTGTTTTGAATATTTAATGCTACAAAAATCTATTTAGGTGTGTTTTAATCATTTTCTTCTTTAAATCTTTTCCTCTACCATCAACACCAAACTTCTTACAAGTGTTACAACTGCGACTCCTCGACCTCAAGGATGGATGTCACTGGATATGTATTTATCTTCTCTCTCATTGGTGGATCCAGTTACATAGCACACAGCTAATTCACTCCAACAACTTATCTCAGTCTTTCTACTTATCTAAGAGTCCCTAACTTGGTTCCTGGCAGAACTAAATCTTTCACTCACGAATTAGACCTGTTCTCATTCATAATGTTATAAATTACAATGTTGGGCATATTCCCCAGAAACAATCTCTCTCACCCTATTTAGTGTCGCTTCTTGCCCCTACTGACTTGTCAATACACTCATGAAAATGAAAGAAACTAAATCATGTTTTTACAGAATTCATTTAGAAACCATACAAAATACTACTGCTGACACTCAAGTATTCTCTAAATATAACATATGGATGATACAGGGGAAAAAAGGGTAGTCACATTACAAACAGCTTCATCTCAAACCCTATTAGGACTCCAGCAAATACTTTTATTTTTTAATTAATTTAAATATTTAGACAGGCCTCGTTTAACTACAATCTAAAGTGCATTAGAAACGTCTCATGGTTGTCTAACAGATGGCAGCACTAACATAATTCAAGTTTAAAATTGGACTTTTTCTTTGTACCCATCATAAATGGTTAATATATGTAGAGTCTCCTTGATATTTGCACATTGCAGACCAATCCAATACACTAAATTTAACTATAAAACTTGATATAATCAGCATTTCAGTCTGAAAAATATTTCACACAATCAAAATTGAATACATTTGTATTAAACAAACTTACCTGGATCAATGTCTAGGCTGTGAAGTAAAACTACACTTTCGGCATGAAAACGTTGTGCTACAGCAATCACCAACTGTGCTTTGTTTTTATGGTGAAGAGTGAATAGCTTAGGATAGCTAAATTAAAAATAAAGAAAATGCCCCTACCAAAAAAAGTTTTTCTAGTCATATTTTTTTAAAAATACTAAACAATTTTAATTTGTTACTTAATGGGCTGTTTTTAAATTTAAACCACAAGAAATGGTTTCATATATTTTCCGTTTTAACAACAAAAATCCATAAAATGTTTTCTATGACTAATTTTAAGATGGTTCCTTTTCCATATTTCCTGTAAAAGTATTTGTGTTTAGCCAAACAACATTACTGGTACTATTTATTGATCAATTATTAAATGAATGCACAATAGATCCTTTCTCATATTATAATAATATATTTGTACACCATTCACTCCCAAGATTTTGAAAATTATTAGTATAATCTTAAACAGACCAACTAAAATGTTGAGAGCTCTACATTAGAAGGCAGTAAACTGGTTTTTTATACTCTTAGGTTTTGAAATTGCCAATATTCAATTCATTGAAGTAATGACTGGTTTTCAAAACTTTACCCATATTCAACTTACTGGGAAAATTTTCTACCGCATTTATACAACCTATTGCTCATTCATAATAGGTAATGTTACTCTGAATAGTGACAGTGAATCAAGGTAATAAATTAATATTGATTATGTTGACCTCTGGCTGTATATTGAATGATAAGTAACCACACGAAGACTAGCTTACTCATGTGTCAAAACTTTTCTATGAAACTAAATACTTAGATGTCTTAACAAATTGTGACTTTGTCAAATTATCTTATATCATGTTCCCATTTAAATACATTCTTAGTAGAACTAAATGCTTTTTGAATAATTTATCTTGCATTGAAATGTCTTAAATAATTTGCGTAGTAGGCTACATTGAATATACCCCATTAATTGTAGAACTTTTTATAAAGGAGTTGGTGTTAAAACCAAATCCACCATTTGTATATGAATACATAATACATGAGTTATGTAGCTCTTGATTGAATTAGTTTAGACATTTTCTTTATTATTTGTCATATAAACACTAACCCCCTTTCTCCATGTGTTTATTAGTTTGTCCATGATGGTCATTTGGGTGGTGCCATAATGAATTATATTAATAAATATTTACTTCCTGAATAGTTGGTATAGTACATGTAGTTTCTAAAAACAATATTTCATCAGCATACAACTTAATCCAAGAACATCACACCCAATATAAACATCTGAATTTAACACCTTCAAAGATATTGCTTGGACTCAAACCAGGAGCTCTTTTATTATATACTTGACCTCTTAATAAAGCAGGAAGTTTTTAACTGTGTCTTTATTTGTTGAATATAATTCCATTTCCATTCAGGTCAATTACAAATACAGGTGTTTATTTTATCAGCACAATCATTGTCACGTTTATAATCACCATATTACGAACATTATCATCATGATTACTAACATAACAATTGCTAATACTGTGGCTTAGTGGTTGGGGCTGTTGACCACGGGTCTAGATGTTCTCTGTTCAATTCTTGGGACTGCTGACAAATATATTTACTACAAGTGTAAGCTGCTAGACAATTTAGTATCTAGGTGTAATGTGCAGGCAGTAAATCAAAATCATTTCCAACATCATAAACTTTATTTCCTTTTATTAATATTACTAACCATATTATGTGTTATCATATTTCGAATAACTGCCATGTGCTATGCACAGAGACCTAAACTTTTCGGTAAATAAAATTGAGCCAAAGTGTTGAAATAAATGTTGAAATGCAGTGATAAAAATTCTGAAAAGTCATACAAAAAATTGTTCAGATATATAATCAGATTTATTACTTAAAAATAGAAAAAATATCATTCTATCTGTGAAATTAAATTCTCACTAATAGTTTTAACTTTGAACAAATAAGTGACTTCACAAACGAGCAAATATTTTTATCAACTTCACAAGTTTTTTATTAGTTTAAAATGTTTAAATTCGTGAACTATATGTGAAATATGTTGAGATTCTTAATAAAACCAGTAAACGTCAAATTTCGTTAAAATTCATGGTATAAAAAGGTAAAAAACATTTCAAAGTTGAAAAAAGTTGTTTGAAACTTAAAAAAACCACTTTAAATGCATGTTAAAAAATGCCATTTTTGTGATCATGAAAAGTTAAGGTCTCTAGTTATACATAATCTCTGGTTAGATAAAAGAAAAGCCTTAACATCACCAGAAAATAAAGGTCATTATTATCATCAACATCACTGCTACTAACTAATAATATGTTAAACCTATTAATAAAAGTGGTAGGTTAGTGCCAGCAGCTGATAATGTCAGAGGATTGGATGGGCTGCGCCCTGCAGTTGGCTGAGGAAGCATTGCAGGCTGGGGAGGTGCCCGTGGGCTGCGTCTTTATACACCAGGGGGCTGTAATTGCACAGGGTCGTAACTCTGTGAACGAGACGCGCAACGCCACCAGACATGCAGAGATGAACTGTGTGGACCAAGTGTTGGAGTGGTGCACACAGACAAAGCAGGACTACAGGTAATCTATAATACAATATTATGGGAAGAACTTTCTAAAAAATACAGACTTTTTTCAGCCAAAATTTATAAAATTTAGCAATATTATCACTAATTTTATATGTCTTGATAAGTGAAGAGTGGACCAGAACCACTTTGTAACAATTT
Organism: Timema podura; assembly: GCA_033556935.1. Classification (NCBI taxonomy): domain Eukaryota; kingdom Metazoa; phylum Arthropoda; class Insecta; order Phasmatodea; family Timematidae; genus Timema; species Timema podura. The sequence goes on from JAVRXN010000001.1 coordinate 69,931,891, forward strand.
TACCGAAAGCCTGTTCTGCATTGAACAAGGTTGTTTGGGACGCAGTTTATACACTGACGAAGAGATGGTATTGTAATATCCAAATTAAGGAGGCTAATAATGTGTTAACAACATTGCATCATTAATTAAAATGGTATCCACCGACATGAAGTTGTCTGTGACTATAATGAATCATCTTAATAAGGATATAAAGCCGCTGTAATATTTCAGAATGGTAATGTGTTGCAAGAAAGAGGTCTAGAGATGCTGGGAAAGAATCTAACAGTAAGCAAAAGGTCATTTATTCCTGCATTAATTGCACCTATTGAGGAACGAGGATATAACATCCAACTCCATCATTTGGTGATATTTTAATAATACTTATGATAGATTATTCCAGGAATATTGTTTCACATAGTAATAAGCGTTGAAATTTACTTTATATTTATATATACTATTTATTTTCTTAGAACCCATCTGTTACAAAATATTTCTTTGTACTTTCAAAGTTGACATCAACATCCTACTTGACAATCCCACTCAGAGTGGGAGAAGCTCTCCAGCTCCTAATATCAGACTACAGTTTTATTTCTGTGATTCCCCTGTTTCTATGATGTTGATCCAAGCAATAAGAGAGCTAAAACTTAACTTTAATATAGAATGGAAATAAGCTTTAACTTAAGGATGATGTAATTCTTATTATATTTAAATTTACTTTAGAAAATACCTTAAAGGCTAAATAAAACTAGAGACATGCAAAAGGTGAAGTTATTTTTAGGAGAAAAGTGGTGTTATTTTTCTCAAAAGCAATGATATTATAAGCTGAAAGCGATGTTATTATTTACGTAAATATGAGTGGAATTAGTATTCGTTAAAAAAACCTAGGATCAAACCGTACATTTTTTGTTCATATTGTGTCTTTAACTAGTTATTAACCTAGTTGGAGAAAAATAAAATATAAATACACACAAAAATTTCACACATAGTAAATATAAAACTCAAAATCTCAATATCATTAGTCATTACTTTCGAGTCTTACAAAAAATATTATTGAAATAATCGATTATCAACTTAGGTTTAGACCAAACAATAATAACACCGAAACATGTTGTCATAGAAGACTAAACTACTATCAAATAAAGAGAAGGGAATAAAGATTAAGAAGATATAATAATTTTGCCAAACATGACCACCTGTAGCAAGGTCCATATTTATTAATGTCCTTGTTTGGACCTAGCGGGAAATCTTTTAAAGGCTGTAAACAAAGAATCGATCTATCAAAATTTAAGTATCATAATGTGTAAAAGTAGAAATCACTATTTTTAATGCTAACCTAAAATAAAAAAAAAGCTTAAATATCCTGAAAACAGCAGCCCTGGTAAAGTGCTATCACCAGTGTTACCGCGTTGAAAATTATATTGCATGATGTGGTATTTGCCAAATTACAAAGAAATTGTGTTTATTTAGAAGAAAAAAAAAGCTTAAATTTGTGTTATTCGTTTGAAAACAGTAGCTAGAATTTGTGTAAAAATTTGTTTTATCGCAAATGCGAATTTTGCATGGCCGTAGTTAAAACATATTAAAATAAATAATAATTGATTAAAATGATATTAATAATAAATATATAACTTGGATTTAGAATATAGTACTGAAAATAATATCCTTCAATATTGCTTGGTCATCTATAGAGAGAGTATGAAAGGAAATGTACATAGGGTTTTTTAAGTATAAAAGATTAACGAAAACATATACTTCGTCCATGACTTTTAAATAACTTATGGGCTCAGAACAGGGTCATTACAAGGAACAATGTATTCTGTGATAAGAACAGTTGCTAGTGTATAATGCTACGTAAATTTGAAATATATAAATGAAATACTTTAACATTGAGTGTTAGAAATGTTGGAAATGAAGTATGTAGGAAAAAAACCACAAGGGAGACCAAGAAAGAGATGGGAGGAGCAGATAGCAGTAGGTGTTCAAGTGAAAGGAGAAGAATGTTGGAAGGATAGAGGAAGATTAAGGCACTTTACTAAACTGACCCAGCCACAGTTTGGAAACAGTTGATGATGACAAAGTAATGTTTACTTACTGGTTTATAATATTGTTTTTACTGCCAAAAGGACTTTATACTCCAGCTCATCATTTAAAAATGACTAATATTAAGTGTACTGCGAAAGTACAATGTTGCAACTTACAAGCTTACAATGTTCCAGGGAACTGTAACATAAAACCCTTTAATATAAAAGCATTCATTGTAAATAATAATAATAAAGAGAGTTTAAGCACATTTGGCCTTTCCTGGTTAACATTTTATGATAAAAACCTTTTTTGTTTGTTCCTGTAAGATTACAAACGTAAGTTACAACGTTGTTCTGGCCCACTCTTCAATATCAAAACTAATAGCTGCAGATCACATGATCTGACATATGAATATTAGAAAGCAGATCAAGTAACTTTTTCAGCTGTCATATGAGGTTTTTCCAACCGTCTTTGTGGTCTAGTGGTCAGAGTTCCTGGTTATGGGCCCAGAGGTCTCGGGTTCAACCCACGGTGCTACAAGATTTTTCTATGAACCACTGGGTCTGTAACGGGGTCAACTCAGCCTCATAAGGACAATTAATGAGGAGCAGCTCTGGTCTAGAAAACCGAGATTAACGGCCAGTGTGTTTGTTGTGCTGAACACAACACCCTTTATTCACAGAAGTTGGCACTGTCTTCGCCAACGGATGATGTCCACTTGGTCAGTATGGCTTGATTGCAGACTCACGCCATGTAAATATTTTTAAAGTTCTTCCTTTTGTCATTCTCACAAAACAAGCATATATATGTTTCTACTTATCAGGTTGTTTTGGGTTAAAGTAAAAAAAAAAACTATTAATGAAAACCTGCCTCGGTGGCGTAGTTAGCTAACGCTCTAGTTTCGTGTTGAGCTAGACTGTTGAGGATGGAGAGATCGAGGTTCGAATCTCGCTCGGGTGAACTGGGGGTGGTCTTTCCTAAATGGTTTTCCACTCTCCCTCCACGCAAATATGGATTCACTTCCTTTATATTCAACCTTCCCAATTCCTAGCTCATAAGCATAATAAGTACTTAAGCATATAACCCGAACAGGTAGTAGGATGCGGTGAATAAATAAAAAAAAAGCTATTTGGTTAAGATGAAGAAAATGGGTATAATACATAAACATATTATTTGTATTTTAAAATTTAAAATATGTCTAAAAGTCATTGTCTTGGGCTTTTGAGTTTCATTTGCTGTTACAATGAGAGATAGCAGCACATGTCAACAATTAAGTCAGCTGTAAGTCTGTGTTTATTATACTAATACATGTGTGTATTCTAGTTCTAGTATATTCAGCCCAACCATTTCACATTATATAATTAAAATATATTATTTTTAGAAATTATGTTTTAAACTGTCATTGGCTTGGTACCTACAAATGAACAAAGGTAAAATGAAATTATTATTATTATTTGTTTAGTTTATAGTAATTCTTAAATTAGCTCTCTATTACTGATGTGAAAATCTTAACCCTAAAACTTTTTGAGGTAAACTTCTATTCCATGTGAAATCCTATTTCATCATTGTCCTGGCTAGCCAGGGCCAGCCAGCATAATGAAATACCAGGACAATGACCTTGCTTCTTGATTTAATTTCTTAATAATTATTAAAATAAAAGAATTCAAAAGTGCTCACAAACAAAATGCTTAGGAAGATATATGGTCCAAAAAGGGATGAGGCTACCGGAGAGTGGAGGAGGTTACATAATGATGAGTTACATACCCTGTACTCATCACATAATTTTGTTAAAATAATCAAGTCTCACAGATTGCAGTGGCCAAAACATGCAGCAAAAATGGAAGAGTTTTGAACAGTGTTCTGGGTACTGCCTGGTAAACCCAATGGGAAGAGACCTAGATGTAGATGGGAGGATAGCGGTAGAATGGACCTGAAAGAAATCAGCTGTAGTGAGGTGGACTGGATAGTACTAGCTTAAGATAGGGATAGAGTGTAATGAGGTGGTCTGGATGGAACTATTAAAAGATAGTGATAGGGTGTAATGAGGACAGGATAAAACTAGCTCAAGATAGGGATAGGGTGTAGTGAGGTGGACTAGATAGTACTAGCTCAAGATAGGGATAGGGTGTAATGAGAGGGACCGGATAAAAATAGCTCAAGATAGGGATAAAGTGTAATGAAAGGGACCGGATAAAACTAGCTCAAGGTAGGGATAGAGTGTAATGAGGTGGTCTGGATGGAACTAGCTCAAGATAGAGATATGGTGTAATGAGGTGGACTGGATAGTACTAGTTCAAGATAGTGATAGGGTGTAATGAGGGGGGTTTGGATAGTACTAGCTCAAGATAGGGATAGGGTGTAATGAGGTGGTCTGGATGGAACTAGCTCAAGATAGAGATAGGGTGTAATGAGGTGGTCTGGATGGAACTAGCTCAAGATAGAGATAGAGTGTAATGAGGTGGTCTGGATGGAACTATCTTAAGATAGAGATAGGGTGTAATGAGGTGGACTGAATAGAACTAGCTCTACATAGTGATAGGGTGTAATGAGGGGGTCTGGATAGTACTAGCTCAATATAGGGATAGGGTGTAATTAGGGGGTCTGGCTAGTACTAGCTCAAGATAGGGATATAGCGTAATGAGGTGGTCTGGATGGAACTATCTTAAGATAGAGATATGCTGTAATGAAGTGGCCTGGATAGAACTAGCTAAAGATAGTGATAAGGTGTAATGAGGTTGACTGGATAGTACTAGATCAAGATAGGTATAGGGTGTAATGAGGTGAACTGGATAGAACTAGCTCAAGATAGGGATAGGGTGTAATTAGAGGGACTGGATAAAACGAGCTCAAGATAGAGATAGAGTGTAATTAGGTGGTCTGGATGGAACTATCTTAAGATAGAGATAGGGTGTAATGAGGTGGACTGAATAGAACTAGCTCTACATAGTGATAGGGTGTAATGAGGGGGTCTGGATAGTACTAGCTCAAGATAGGGATAGAGTGTAATGAGGTGGTCTGGATGGAACTATCTTAAAGAGAGATATGGTGTAATGAGGTGGACTGAATATAACTAGCTCAAGATAGTGATAGGGTGTAATGAGGTGGTCTGGATAGTGCTAACTCAATATAGGGATAGGGTGTAATGAGGTAGACTGGATAGTACTAGCTCAAGATAGGGATAGAGTGTAATGAGGTGGACTGGATAGTACTAGCTCCAGATAGGGATAGAGTGTAATGAGGTGGACTGGATAGTACTAGCTCCAGATAGGGATAGAGTGTAATGAGGTGGACTGGATAGTACTAGCTCCAGATAGGGATAGAGTGTAATGAGGTGGTCTGGATGGAACTATCTTAAGATAGAGCTATGGTGTAATGAAGTGGCCTGGATAGAACTAGCTCAAGATAGTGATAGGGTGTAATTAGGTGGACTGGATATTACTAGCTCAAAATAGGGATAGAGTGTAATGAGGCTGTCTGGATGGAACTATCTTAAGATAGAGATATGCTGTAATGAAGTGGCCTGGATAGAACAAGCTCATGATAGTGATAGGGTGTAATGAGGTGGACTGGATAGAACTAGCTCAAGATAGTGATAGGGTGTAATGAGAGGGACCTGATAGAATCAGCTCAAGATAAGGGGTAGTTGGCGTATTTTTTGTGTGGCAATGAACTTGTGAGTTCCTAATGCTATAAAGTAATTAAATATGCCGTGGTTCTGGTAGGAAGAATAGTTTTAGAAAATAAAAATTTAATTTTTTTGTTCAACATTGATAGCATTTTACTTGATTTTAATGTTATTTTGTTGGTGTTGATTATAGTTTGGCCAGCTCCATTTTTTTTTTATAAATCTCTAATCTGCTTTCAAATCCAAATCCAAATCTTGGAAAAAATGAACATAAAAGAGTAAAAATAAATATAATAGAACGATAAAAAATACAAATATTAACTAAATATTAACATTTGTTCTAATAATCCATTCATTACAATAGTCATACATTCAGTTAAATAAATTACTGGTCTGGCTGCTGGTTTTTAATTTCATTCTGTAGTTTTAATTTGGTTCTGATCCACCAATAAGTACTAATATTAGTCCACTTAAAAAATAAAAACAAAAAAACTTTTTCTAGGGATTTAAGTCTTGAATCTGAAATTTTCCTAACTCATTAAATCTCAAATATCCTTAAGGTTTCGAGGGATTTGACGAAATTGAGCGTCTCATCTCTGTTATTAATAATATCTATCAAAAGTTAAAGCCAAACGTTAAAGATGTAAATCACATCACTTGACATATGAATATATGAACGTTTACCAGTATTTGTCCTTGTTATTTACCGTTCTTCCTACTAGAATCTTTCTATAACTAAGTAATAATTATTATTCATGATACATTGCTAAGAGAAAAGTTATGGTCAGAGGCAGTAAAGCATCAAGAAAACATCCCATCCTTAAAAAAAGACAAAAACAGGGGGCAATTATCGGTACTAATATGCATAACCAGGGGAAAAGTACAAAAACAGATTTCTAACCAGTCCTCACAACTTTTGTATTCCAAATTTCTTAGAGAATACACTTATAAGAATAGTTATACAACTTTTTTTAAATACCAACCATTCTGATTAGTCCATCCCAATGTCAATAAAAGGAACACATATTTACAAATACTTTTCATTTGGCTTTATATAACCTGCATCATTGACCTGGCAGTATTGTAATTACTAAGTGAGGATAAATTATGTAAGATATTGAGTGAAGGTATTTTCTATGGTATTTTTAACTCTTTAGATATTTAATGTTAATGAATACACTCTGATAATCTTAAAACTAAATAGTTTATTTTCTAATTACTTGAACAAGATTTTTACTAAACTAATCACCAGAATAGGTTCCCAAAGGGATAGTTCCTGTTGTTCATACAAATGACAATTTTAAATTCCTGTAGGTGTTCTAACTTTAGTACACCAATGCTTTAACCACTGAGCTTCCCAGGGCACGAAACATTTCCTGAATAGCTCTGTGGTCAGAACATTGGCATATTGAGCCAAAGGTACCAGGTTCGATTCCTGTATCAAGGTGTTATTTTTCCATTTAAAGAATATGATACTTAGATGCGGCTATAACTGTAACCAACAAATATAATAGCTTAGCTATTTAATCCATAATTAAAAAAGGTTTTGTATGATGCTTATAAGGTGCTTTGCAAGGACGAGACTGAACACTCCATTAAAGCTCATCACACTTTCTGACATTTCTTGGTCAAATGACCACACACTTCTCTTAACAATAAAATTTCACCACTAAAACTAAAGTAACACCAAAAATATATATTAAGTTATGCTTGAAATCAGCTTCATACTTGTATATTACACATAAACTTTGAGGTAAATAAGGCTCTAAATACATTATTATTATTATTATTATTATTATTATTATTAGCACCGCGTCTTACTACCCGTTCGGGTTATACGCACTTACGCTAATGTGAAATGGTAGGGTGATTGTGAGATGAAATGGAGGACCTACAGTTTAACGTGGAATCCGAACCACGGTGGAGGCCTGGCATTCCTCACATTCACAAGTTGTGATTAATACACGTCTTGTCAGAGGTGAAGGAAGGGTTTGGTAATCAGATAAATCTGTGCCGGGACCGAGGATTGAACCCCGGACCCCAGCACAGCTCTAAATACACATTTTAATGATGGTATGTGTTCATTACATAAAACAGATGTTTAATACATTATAGCTATCAAGATGAAAATTGAAAGTAATTTTTATAAGATAGTCTTAGTAGCAATGTTTTAAAGATACGGATCTCAGTGTGTAACGAAAGTAGCTAAAAGTGAAATACAATTTAAAGGTTCCATCATAATTTCCCAATTTTAAAAATGATAAAATATTAAAACACATACATAATTTCTATTTCTTTTAGACTAGAGATTTTCTTTTAAGCTTATGAATTCAAGTTTGGGGTAACATTTTTTTAAATGTTCCACTATGTTCTACCCTCACCATTTTTGTAACTCATTAGTTGCCCACATCAAAGAATATTAT